>WHVA01000059.1:0-331366 GCA_015179125.1 Gautieria morchelliformis | reverse complement strand
TACTCTTAACACTCTCCTCTTGTCAATATCTTCATGGTAAAGTCCATGGCTCATGAATACGACGATATGCACCATCGACAATCGAGTATCTTATTCTTTTGGCTTGGAGAGTCTGTGCCACCTTCACTGTAGCACTGAGTGTGGCACTTCCAGGTGCTACTGAGCCCCTGGGCGCACCATGGCTGTTGTTGATATCAGAAGCTTGTAGTGACTTACTGTGAAAGACCGAGGTACAGTGATCCTCTGTCCTCATATTCTCACGGGTGCTAACATGATCACGCGGAAATGTTCCCTTGCTGCTGTCCGCTGCTTGTGATAGATACTTGCAGCCTAAATGGTAAAATCCCGGGTTTGCCGCCTCAGACACTGTCAAAGACGCTGACGTTGATGGTGCAACAAAGGACCCACCGCAAAAACCGGTCACCAGTCTCCCGGACTTCACTTAGAGGGTCTGACAGACTGAAGAGTAGGGGTGCATACAAGGGGTTTATATATGGGCAAGAGTAATGGTCAGGGGCGAGCATATACAGGGGAATCAGGGCAAGGTCAATATACTAATGATGCATGATTGAATGGGATAGGTAACTAAGGGGACTTGGGCATGGGATCAAGCTTGGGTATGAGCTTGGGCTTGGGCTTAGAATCACAGTACTTGGGCACAAGTATCACAAGCTGGGGCTCGGAAAAAGGTTGTACCAGTAAGTAACTCGCCAAAGGCCATGTCCTTACAGTGGTGTATGGTTCCAGTGCACCATGGTATGACAGTTCCTGTGCATATGTGGAGCCGCGGATGGCTGCTCTGCACCATACACAGACTAACAGATTGTGGCATGGGAGCCGTACATGCATTCATGGGCCACGGTCCTGTCCACTGTCCCTGGGTGCAGTTCGGTGTTACGTATTGAAAATCCTGGAGAATGGATCTAGAAAGGACAGTGGCTTCAACTTATGTGTTGTGCCCCTGATGAACTATCATCCTAGGTATTTCGGACTTGAATTCCGGAGATCGGATGAGGCGGAGGTCGAGAGATTTGAAGTTGATCTTGGCTGGGTGTTGAGAACTGGAGATTGGAGAATGGAGGTTGGAAGAGGTGGAAGACAGAGTATTAAAGGCAGAGAGAGAGTACCTGCAAGACTTGCTGTACTAAGAACAGGAGACAATGTGAAGGGATTCATGTATCAAAGTCAATTATCTGATTGCAGAACAGAGGGCATACATGAGGGGGTTTTATACACAGAGCTGAGACAACAAGTAATAGGGTAGTACTAAAGCAAATTCCAGAGGGAGCGGAAGTTGGATAGACATATGGGGTGCGTAACTAATACAGAACAAGGGGACTACAAGGGGGTGCAGGGTAGAGTCAAGAACAATGGGCAAAATAACAAAGGAACATAAGTCTAATGGACAGTGGAACAAACAGAAGTCCTGATGAACTGGAAATGGCATGTTGCTGTGCTAAGGGTTAGCACAGGGGCCGATGAATAGAGTTGATCAGGGGTGTTGGAGAGCAAGGGGTTGAGGTTGTGGGATGCGGAGGTTGTGGAATAGAGTCGGAGGTGGCGCGGAGGTGTTGCAGAGGTGGTGGAGATGGTTGGGTGGCATGGTCGTAATATTCGTTGTGGTTCCTATGCACCATATGTACATACATGGCATGGCAGGATGGTGTACATCAACTGTACATGCAGACTGCAGATGGTTCCTGTCCACAATGCGTGGGGCGAGCTGGGATTGGACATGCAGATTGAAACCCACATGATGGTGTTACAAGTCTTGATCCCCAATCCTATAAAAACTGCTCACCTGTTGCATACCCTTCCACCTACTTGAGATCTCGCTCGCTTGCCCCTACATGACGACAAATCCAGAGGCACACAATGACATGCATGCCACACTCCAGGATTGGCACAACCAATCTATGCTGCACAAGTATGCAGGGGGGCCCGACCCTGGCCTGGCCCTGACTGGGTATGACACATGGCTAGGTGGTCAGAGCTTCCATGTGGCTAATAAGGCATATTGCAACACTGATGACAGCCTGTCTGAAGTATTGGCCACATTCAGTGGATTGGAGTCCATGTTGCAGTTCTCTGTGATTTCACCATCAGTTGCCACCTCTCTGGAGAATCAGCAATATACTGCACCATCTGGGGTGATGCCGGCAGGATACTATGGCACCCCACCTCCCACACACACCCTTGGGCAGCACAACACCATCCCTGTGGACCACAGCCACCACTACCCTGCACACACCATCCCACAAGGATGCCTCTTATGATGTGCCTCAACCACCTGGCAAGCAACCCTACAGAACCGACTACCTCATGGAGAGGTACACCATGATTGGCCTCTATGATCACTTGCAGCGAGGTGGCAGGGAGTCTTACAAGAGTGCCATAGAAGAAACCCACAAGATAATTAAAGAGGAATGGCTTGATGCACAGTATTGCAGCAGGGGGTACTCTAGGTGCGGCTATGGTCAGAACAGAGGATGAGATGAGCATGATGCCAATAACAAGAAGAAAAACCAAGAGCACATGCAAGCTAAGGTGGGCAAACACAATGCCCCTCGCTCCCCACCTAGCTCAAGGCAGGCATCACTGGGCCATGGCAGGCAGTGAAACACCCCTCGAGAAGCACATAAGGCTAGCGAACCTGGTCAGTTTCCCACCTATTCTAGAAGGTCACTGACAGCTGAGGACACAGCCATTTTTGAACCAGTAGTCAGGGAATTAGTTGACGGGTGGATGTGGCCACTGACCCTGCTGACAAGCCTATGGTGCCGTCAAGATTGGTTTTTAGGCGTTAATATTGTGTATTAGTGAACACAGTGAATGCCCAAATAACTTGGGCAAATAAGTATGCCGTTCAGCGAAGAGGGTGAACCAATAAATGTTCACAAGATAAGAGGGCGGCCCAAACAGAGCTTGCCCTATCTACAGTCGTAGCGAAATAGCCCATGGCACTTGACGATGTAACATGCAAGGTGTCACGGAAGGGTTGTCTAAGTAGCAACAATCCCTTCACTGGCGAAGGTGCTCCTTCGGAGCCCTTTGCCAACAGCACAGAAAATAGTTCGAAGGCTAAGGTAATGAAGATGAAGTATGAGAACTCACCAGTGATGCCTAAGTCTTCTTCTGGTCGAAGATAGGAATCTACAGGAGAAGGCTCAAGACGATAGCACTCCAATTCATCGGTCATCATCCATGTACACCTTGTTACGACCATGCATTTCTGATTTCCGACCCTCAGTTCCGCACACATTCCGCCCTCCCGGTAGTCCCGATATTATGCCCCTTGTTCTACTCCCTTGTTCTTTCGACTCTATTACTCGGACCCACTGGACCCGCTTCATCGTTCATCAAGATCATATATCCGGTCATCCTTGTAGTTCGTTGTCAGATATGTTTTCTGACCCCTTGTTCTTTTGCCATTGTTTTACCTTACCCTGAACCCCCCTTGTAGTCCCCTTGTTCCCAATTAGTTAGTTCCCACGTATGTCTACCCGACTTCCGCTCCCCCCGGAATTTGCTTAGTACTATCTCATTACATGTTGTCTCAGCTCTTTGTATAAAAGCCTCTCATGTATGTCTGTTATTCTGCAATCAGATAATTGCCTTTGATACTTGATTTCCTTTGCTCCATCTCCTGTTCTTAGCACAGCGAGTCTAGCCAGACCTCTGTCTCTCCGCCTTCCGCCTTCCAACTCAGTTCCGACCCAAGTTCCAACTTACCTTTAGTTCAGTATTTTCTAACTTCTGATCCGCATTCCAAAATATTTAGGACGATAGTTCATTGGGGGTGCAACTTATAAGTTGAAGCCACTGTCCTTTCCAGTTCCGACTTGGTGGAAATCTCGATACGTAACACACCTCCCCAGTCTCTCTAACTCCATCCCTACTCTCATCGATTCTGGTGCTACTTCCAATTTCATTGATAGCTCTTTTTCCTCTCATCCTGTCCAATCGCCGTGTTCGGGACGTAACCCAAGGATGGCAGGGACGAGTGTGAACCAGGAACTGATGGTGGTGAAGTCATCGATGCAGTGTGGAGTTCTGGAATACTGTCGAAGATAGCCGGAGGGGAAATCATTCTACAGGCCATGGCAACCGTCATATGTGGGAGCATGGAATTGGTGCCGGAAGGGAAGGTGATTGAGAGAGAGCCCCAATCGATAGTAGGTCTCATAGAGCGAAGCCACAGGAGCCTGAGAACGATCACGGCCGAAGGGTGTAACTTTGTCACAAGTAGCGAAATGTCCTGCGAAGAGGCGTTGCTGAAAGTGAGACTAGTATCTACATCCCGGTCCTTCCACCGGATGTCACTTCATCGCCCGCTCCTATTCTGAATCCTTCTGGTTACGAACAGACGTTCGACGTGGATGGCAAACCATTACTTCTCTCAACCACGCCGATCGAGAATCACTCCTCTGAGTCCTCCGTATCGCTTCCTAATACTTTCATCCGTCCATTTCCAGCCACGAAAGAAAGCATAATTGAAACCAAACCTATTCGACCAAAAACAGAGCCCGTTCCAAGCCATTCTCGCCCCTGTACACCATGTACAGAATCGCTGATCGATGACCACCTTCCATTCCATTCTTCGACTCCCGATCTGCCTCCGACAAGAAGGACAACACCACATATAAGCCTAATCAGTGCGGCTGCCTTCGAGCTAATCATGAAACTCGGCGAAGAAGAAACCTTCATATTAAACATGCACCCTAGCATCCCTGAACCCACTTCGCTTCGTGCTGTAGGCAATGAATGCACCAGCTATGACTACACTCCTTCACGAAAACCCCCTACCGAAGGACGAGTTAGAGATGTTTAGAACTGTGGTCCCAGAGGAGTACCATGACTTCTTCGATATATTCTCGCATGCTAAAGCCAAAGCCTTGCCCCCACATCACCCTTATGACCACACCATCGAGATCGAAAATGATGGCACACCACCTCATGGTCCCATATACCCACTCTCGAACAGCGAATTAGGGGCTCTCCGCGAATATCTCGAAGACATGCTTGGCAAGGGATTCATCTGCTCATCCCAATCACCCGGTGGTGCCCCAGTTGTGTTCGCGAAGAAGAAGGATGGTACACTGCGAATGTGTGTGGACTACTGAGGGTTGAATCGTATCACGCGAAAGAACAAGTACCCTATCCCACTGATTCCGAGCCTTATTGACCAACTCAAAAGCGTGAACATCTATACCAAATTCGACCTTCGCGCCGGGTTCAACAATGTTCGGATTGCCTCTTGCCAAGAGTGGAAGACAGCCTTCCAAACTCGATATGGGTCCTTCAAATATCTCGTCATGCCGTTCAGGTTGACGAATGCCCCAGCTACTTTCCAGCACTTCATGAATGACATCTTCCAAGACATGGCTGACGTCTTCGTTGTAGTCTACCTCAACGACATCCTGATCTTCTCAAAGAACAGGAAGGATCACTTAGAGCATGTCCGAATGGGCGTCGCCCATCTTCGGAAGCACAACCTCTTCATAAAGCCAGAGAAGTGTCTCTTCCATTCGGACTGGGTCGAAGTCCTCAGATTCATCATCTCTCCTGCTGGGGTCTCCATGGACATCGAAAAGACAGCTGCCATCACAAAGTGGCCTGTACCGATGAACATTCACGAAGTCCAATCGTTCCTGGGCTTCGCGAACTTCTACAGAAGATTCATCATTTCATTCTCAGACATTGTCCTGCCACTCACTCACTTGATCAGAAAGGATACTCCATTCGCCTGGGAAGCGAAGCAGCAGGAGGCCTTCAAAGCACTCAAAGCTGCATTCTCAAAAGCCCCAGTCCTCATCCACTTCGACCCGAGTAACCCCATTGTCATCAAAGCGGACACCTCTGACTATGCCATCGCTGCCATCATCTCCCAGATCACCCCCTCTGATGGCGATATCCATCCAATCGCCTTCTATTCGCGAGGGATGGCACCAGCCGAGATGAACCACGAGATCTATGATGAAGAGCTCCTTGCTATCTTCTGCGCCTTCAAGCAATGGCGAAACTACCTCGAACGGGCATCCCATGTCATCCTTGTCCTCTCCGACCACAAGAACCTTGAGTACTCGTGACAACAAAGCAGCTGACCCGACGTCAGGTTCGATGGCCCGAACACCTGTCAGGTTTCAACTACATCATTCGCTACTGAGCCGGGCAACTTGGCACAAAGCCTGATGCATTGACCCATTGGGGCGACGTGTACCCTAAAGGGGGGGATGGTGCTTATGCATTGGCGAATCCTCACAACTTCCAGTCGATGTTTAAGACCAGGCAACTCATTTGCACCATCATCCTTGACTCTGCATCCCTGTTGACATCAATCCAACAGGGCCAGTTGACCGATCCCTTGTCCTCAGCCCACATCACCCGTCTTCAGTCTCAGTCGATGGTGGTCACCCTTCCAAGCGCGAAGCCAGACCCCTGGTCACTTGGAGAGGATGACAAAACACTGTTGTACAAGCAGCGAACATATGTCCCCGATCATAATGATATTTGCTTGGACATCCTTCGCTCACTGCATGATCATCAGTTAGCAGGCCACCCAGGGATCAGCAAGATGATGACGAACATTCAGAGACAGTATCATTGGCCAAACATGTCCACCTTTGTCACCAACTACATCAGTTCCTGTTCCAAATGTCGCCATGCTAAATCCATTCATCACAAACCCTTCGGTCCTCTTCGCTTCCTACCCATCAGTGTTACATATCAAGATTTCCGCTAAGTCGGAACTGGAAAGGACAGCGGCTTCAACTTATGGGTTGCGCCCCCAATGAACTATCGTCCTAAGTATTTCGGAACTGAGTCGGAAGTCGGAAAGTACTGAACCAAAGGTTGGTCGGAACTTCAGTCGGAACTAAGGTGGAAGGCGGAAGACGGAAGGTGGAGAGAGAGACTGAGATCTTGCTAGACTCGCTGTACTAAGAACAGGAGATGGAGTGAAGGAAATCAAGTATCGAAGGTGATTATCTGATTGCAGAATAAGAGACATATATGACAGGCTTTTATACAAAGAGCTGAGACAACAGGTAATGATATGGTACTAAGCAAATTCCGGGGGAAGCGGAAGTCGAGTAGACAATGCGTGGGAACTAACTATTCGGGAACAATGGGACTACAAGGGGGGTTCAGGGTAAGGTAGAACAATGGCACAGAACAAGGGGTCGGGAAAACATATCTGACAAGGAACTACAAGGGTGACCGGATATATGGTCTTGATGAACGGTGAGGTGGGTCCGGTGGGTCCGAGTAATAGAGTCGAAAGAACAAGGGAAATGTACAAGGGGTGGAATGTCGGAAATGTCGGAGGGGCGGAAGGTGTTGCAGAAATATCGGAGGGGCAGAAGGTGTTGCGGAACTGAGGGTCGGAAGTCGGAAATGAACGGTCGTAACAGTATCTCCCTTCTAAGGTCGAGCCCCTGCGAGACCACAAGTCGGATCACGTGACCTGTGAACAAACGCGTCGGAGTTCGAAAGATAGGCGGGAAACAACGCGTCTCCATCTTTGTCCATCATGAGCACTCCAGTAGACTTCTCCAAAATGACCAGTGCCGAGATGAAGCAGCACTTTGCTGACATGCTTGCGCAGATGGAACTGGCTGAAAAGCGCGAGGCCGAGGAAGCTGCACGGAAAGAGAGGGAGCGTCTGGAGGAGGAGCGCAAGGAGAAAGAGCGCAGGGAACAGGAGCAGAAGGAACAGGAGCGGAAGGAGAAGGAGGAGCGTGACCGTAAACGCCGCGAGGAGGAGTCGCACCTCCGTGAGGAGCAGCGGAAACGGGACGCGGCGAAAAAAGCTGCGGAAGACAAGGCCGCGGCGGAAAAAGCAGGGAAATCCTGGGTGAGTCGGAAATGTCGTGTGGGGTGTTCCGGAGCTCACGGAAAAAACTGCCAGAGGGTTGTAGAATCCGAGGGGGAGTCGGAAGCGGAGAGCAGTGCGGAAACCACACCGCCTCCAGAGAGCAAGGGGAAGCAGAAGGAAGGTGCTCCCATGCCGAACGTCATTGCGGAGCGGAAACGGAGGGCGGACAAGTTTCAGCAGGCTCGGAAGGAGAAAATGGCCCGGATACTGGAGTTGCGGGAGTTTTGCGGGAGTTGGGGCCGGGGAATCCCGTGACCCGGAAAAGGAAAACCAGGGACGGCGAGGAGGAGAAGGCTCCTTGCGACACATGCGAGGTCAAGGGCCTGGAGTGTGTGTGGTTGGAAAATCCGCGGGAGACGGCCTGCGAGCGGTGCCGGGACAAGAAGCGACGTTGCGTGGTGGATGGGTGTGCCGCGAGGGTGGAGCGGAAAAGGCGCAGGGTCGAGACTGAGGGGCCCGAAACCCCCAAGTCGAAACCGGGGCCGAGCGGAAAGAAGCCGGAGGGATTTCCTGTGACCGGAACCTCGGAGTCAGCGGTGCTCAACCGCTTCTCCATGGTGTCGCTGTTGTTTGACATCGCCAGGTCATTGAGGGGGTATCCGGAGATCCCAGCGTGGGATCCGGAACACTCTTGAGGAGATGGCGGAAGTTCAACAACAACAGTTGTTGTCCTTCCAAAATCAAATGACCGTCATGTCGGCGGTCTTAGAACAATTCAAACGGGAGTACCGGTGGTGGAACGACATGGTTCGGGAAAGAATGGACTTGCGGATGCAGGAGGAGAATGGGGCGGAAGCGGGTCCGAGTCAGGTGGCGGATACGAGGGCGGGGACCGAGTTGGTCAGTGTGGAGATAGGGAATGCAGAAGAGGATGCGGAAGCGGAGAACGGGGATGAAGCAGAAACGATGAGGGAGGAGTAGGGGTCTAAGTGACTTGTAACATAATTTCTTGAAGTGTCGGAAATATCATAACGGAATTAATTGGAATTGTGGTGTGGCCAGAACTGTAAGAATAAATGAGGATATCGGAAGTGGAATTCGGAAATGACTAGGGCGCGGAAATGGGGCCAGGCTTATCAGGATAAGACTTGTGGAAATCAGAGACGAGGTCAGAGGCGTGGTCTAGTTCCATGGCGGAAATCCACGAGGTCTCTTCGTCGGTGTTTTCATAGCATGCCCACTTGACTAGGTACTGGAGTTGGCAGCGGTATCGTCTGTCGAGCTTGGAGTTGAGAATTTCCGAGAGCTCATATTGCGGTTCTCCATCGATGACGACTGGCGGAGGCGGAGGTTGTCTTCGATTCGGAATTGTATTCGGAACTGCGGGCTCAAGCATGGAGACATGGAATACGGGTGTACTGTGCGCATATTGTCAGGAGTCTGAGAGTGAAAGAACGACTGCCAGCCTTAGCGATGATCTCGTAAGGACCAAGGTATTTCTCAGAGAGTTCTTCGAGGGGCGAGTGGTGCGGAAGTTTTCAGCTTTGACAAAGACTTTGTCGCCTATCTCGAATGCCGGTTGCGGAAGCCGTTTCCGATCGGCGGAATTTTGGTATCTCTTCTGGGCAGCAGAGATGTTCTCTCGGAGGTGTTGGTGAAGGTCGTCGAGTTCCACAACGAAATCTCGGGCTCTTGCAGAGGCGAGGTCGCGTTCAGGGTGGATGGCGAGATTCGGGTGGTAGCCCTTGTTGGCGTAAAAGGTGAAATTCCGGTGGTGGCGGAAGGTGCATTGTTGTAAGCAAATTCCGCAGCGGAAGAAGGTCGGACCAATTGCTATGTTGTAGTTGCAATAGACGCGGAGATACTGCTCAAGGGTCTGATTAGTACGTTCTGTTTGTCCGTCGCCTTTGGGATGATAACCGGAAGTGAAGTGGAGCTTCATGTCGAGAGCCTTGCCGAGTGTGCGGAAAAGGAGACACGAATTCTGATCCACGGTCGGAAGTACATGGGAAGGATTCCGTGCTTGGAAAAGACGTGGAGCACGAAGAGTTGTGCGAGTTGGGCGGAAGTGATGGTGTCATAGGTCGGAATAAAGATGGACTGCTTTGTGAGGCGGTCAACGATCACTAGAATGGTATCATAGCCGGATGACTTAGGAAGTTTCTCAATGAAATCCATGGATATCGAATTCCACGGTTGTTCCGGATCGGAAGTTGCTTCAGGAGGCCGTAGGGTTTGTGACGTTGAGGCTTGGCTCGCATACAGTGGTGCATGACTTGCAGTAGTCTTGGACCATCGTGGGAGGAGAGGCCAAGTATAGGTACGTCGGATTATGTCGAGGGTTTTGTTCTGGCCTTGGTGTCCTGAGAGCGGATGATCGTGGCTTTGCTGGAGTACGCGAAGTCGTAGATCGTTGGTATCCGGAACGTAAATCCGGGACTTGTACCGGAGAAATCCGTCGGAATCGAGGGACCATCCAGGACTGGTGGGGTCATCGAGGTGGGCTGCGGAGATGGGGTCGGAACGGAGTGCGGAACGGATGTCGGAATGGAGAGACTCGGTGTCCATAATAATTGAGGCGCGGAGTAGTGGAAACTGCAATGCTGTGGCACGCAGGGACGATGCCAGTTGCTCAGTGGAGAATACTGGGCGGAAATTGTGCGGATTAACGCTGGCATAGTCGCTACTTCCCTCTTTTGGGTAGACGTCCCAACGTCTAGTGAGTGCGTCGGGTTTTGCTCCGAGCTTTCCGGGCGGAAGCGGATCACCATGTTGAACTGTGAGAGATATTCAGACCAGCGGACTTGACGGCGAGTCAAAATCTTAGTAGTCGCAAAATACTCAAGGTTCTTATGATCCGTTACAACGTCGATCGGATAAGTTGGACCTTCGAGGTAGTGTCTCCAGATTTTGAAGGCTTCGAAAATCGCAAGTAGTTCCTTATCGTGGACGTCGTAGTTGAGTTCCGGGGCGGAAAAGGTGCGGGAATGAAAGGCGATCGGATGAATTTCTCCGTCGTCGGGGGAAATGATGGAAAGAATGGCGGCTAGCGCGTAGTCGGAAGCGTCGGTTTCGAGTACAAGTTGGGCATCAGGAATCCAGAAACCGAGTATGGAGCCGTAGTGAAGGCCGTTTGAGGGCTTCAAATGCGGAACGGCATTCCGGAGTAAATTCCATGGGGCACCCTTCCTGGTGAGACGCGTGAGCGGAACAGTAATGTCGGAAAAGTTATAAATGAAACGCCGGTAAAAGTTGGCGAAGCCAAGGAAAGACTGACATCCTTAACACGTCGGGGTTCCGGCCATTCTTGAATTGCCTTGACCTTGTCCTCTGCCATGGTAAGACCGTAGGAGAGAGGATGTAGCCGAGGTATTCGACCGTGTCGCGTGCCATTCGCATTTCTCTGCTTTTGCGTAGAGATGATGTTTGCGGAGACGGCGGAGTACTTGCGGACATGTTCCCGATGTTCTTCCGGTGAGTCGGAATAGATGAGGATGTCGTCAATGTAGACTAGGACGCATACGTCGAGAAGGTCGGAAAATACGTCGTTCATGAATCGCTGAAAAGCGGCGGGAGCATTGGTTAGACCAAAAGGCATGACAACCCACTCAAAAGCACCGTAGCGGGTGCGGAAGGTGGTTTTCCACTCATCACCTTCGCGGATGCGGACAAGGTGATAAGCGTGTCGGAGGTCAATTTTGGTGTAGATCTTCGCCCTGCGGGGAGTGTCGAGTAGATCGGAAATGCGCGGAAGCGGATATTTGTCCTTCTTAGTGAGGGCGTTGAGTCCGCGGAAATTGACGCAGAGGCGGAGAGATCCATCCTTCTTCTTGACGAAAAGGACCGGAGCGCCGTGCGGAGACAGCGAAGGGCGGATGAAGCCCATGTTGAGATGTTCATCGACGAACTCTCGGAGAGTCTGGAGTTCACTTTGCGAAAGGGAGTAGATCGGTCCAAGGGGCGGAGATGCTCCTTCTTCCAAATCTATCTTCAATCATAAGGTTGATGTTCAGCGGGTTTATCGGCTTTGGCCTTATTGAACACGTCCGGGAAGTCATGATATTCTTCCGGAACTGAGCTCATGTCGACCGGAGCGGAAGTGAGGCGGAACGAGCCTTGACTGAAGCCGAATCGGATAGGTGAAGCTGAAAAACGGTCGTGTCTTCTTGCCGTTGCAATACGTGGAAAGCGGTGGCGGAAACGAGCGCAATTCGAGGAGCTTCGAGGGACGGAGGTGCTAAAGCGGGACCGGAGTGTGGAACTGAATCCACAAGCGGAGTTGCAGAAGAGGCCTGAGCCATCTTTGCGGACGACGTCGGAATAGACGGAAGTTGATCCGGGGTACGGAACTGTATCTGACCCAATGCCCAGTTAATCGACGGATTATATCGGGTGAGCCAATTGTGTCCTAGTACAATGGAACAGCTAGCATCTAGCAGAGTAACGTAAAATGTAACTTCATGGTTGTCCCCAGTAGCGAAACGGATAGACAGGTCCACGACTTGGGAAATTGCCGTGTTGGATGACCCGTCGAAAAGGCGGAGCGGAATTGTCAGAATGTTGCGGGTTGGAAGTTTATGTTTCAAAACAAAGTCGGAATCGAGGAAGCAATGAGTTGAACCAGAGTCGATCAATGCTGTGAACGGGGGTGCGGAAATGTGTCGAAGTCAGTGGAACGAGAGGGAGTCGGAGGACGAAAGAGGGATGCGTTGAGTTTAACCTCTTTGTCGCACGAATGGGGTCAACACAGCCCTCAGCTCGTGGGAGGCCGGAGGACTGCTGACTATTTTTTTGCATCCGTAGCGGGAGTCCTTCGGATTTCTCTTCCGGCTTCACTGGCGGCCCTTGGCCTTACAGTGGAAGCGGAAGCTCGGGTGCAGTCGCGAGCGACGTGACCGCCTTTGCCGCAGAAAAGGCAAAGGTTGTTGTCCATGTGACGCTGGGTTCTGCAGGGGTTAGCTTGCCATCCTTCCCAAGTTTTTCGGAAAGGTCTGGAGTGCTTTCCGGGCGTTGGTGTTGGAACCAGAGGCCTGGTTGTTGCGAGGGGTGGAGTTGTTGTTCCGGTTGCCGGAGTTGGAGCCGGAACTGTTGTTGTTGTTGTTTCCGGAGTTCTTGTTTCTGGAATTAGTCTTCTTCTTGTCTTTTCAGACTTCTTGTTGGAAGACTTGTCGTTCTTGCTCTGGGCGGAAGTTTCGGAGCGATCTTGGAATGTCTTTCCCAGTAGCCGAATCGATGGATTGGGCAAGGTTGCGGAGGTCGTAAGGGTGGCGGGCTTTCCGACGCGGGCGATTTCATCCTTGATCCAGGATGGAGCCCATGTAAAACTGGTGTCGGAGTGCGGCTTCTCCCCATTGGACTCGAGGAGCGAGCTGCTGGAATGTGACGATATATTTAGCTATCTTATGAGTGTCTTTCATTCGAAGCTTATCGAGTTCATTTTCCGCATCGGCTTCCATATCAAATGGTCCAAAGTTGCTGCGGAGTTCAGAAACGAAGTTGTGGTAATCGTCAGCCCAATCGACGAGGGCGAACGGGTCCATGAGGGCGGGTTCGAAATAGTCGAGAGCCATGCCTCGGAGATAGGAAAGGGCGTAGTTGACCTTTCGTTCGTCGTTAGGAAAGGTGTCAGGACGATCGCGGAAGTTGAGTTGAAGCTGGACCAAAAAAGGCTGGAGCTTCTTGGGGTCGGAACCGTCAATTGATCCGGCTCACGGACCTTAGTTTTGGGGCGTGGTGGGGCTTGAGCCGGGCGCTGAAGTTGTCCGGCTAACATTGCGATAGCTTGTGCAAGATCTGGAACTGGCATGGGCGGAACTGGGTTGGTGGGAAGCTGAGGTGGGATTGGAGGTGGAGGACCGCCTGGAGGTGGTCCTGGTGGAGGTGGTGGTGGTGGAGCTGGGTGTCGGAATGACGCTGCTGTTTGTTCGCCGCTGCTACTCGTCGAGTTTCCATCATAGTCGGGATTGTTGTTGGGATTAGCGTCGGGAACTTCTTCAAAGCGTTGCGGAATAGCATCGGAGAGCTCATCGTCGGCACGAGAGCTGCCGGAGGGTTCCGTGTGCCTTGGTGCTGCGGATCTAAGACTGCCAAAATAAGAGAGAGCTTCGACAGCTCCTGCTCGAGCTGAAGTAGCTGTGGTACAAGGAGGCATAGCGGTAGTTATCAGGTGGGAATCAGATAATACTGTTAGGTATTGGAATTCCCGGAGGTTGGAACTGGAAAGGACAATGGCTTCAACTTATGTGTTGCGCCCCTGATGAACTACCGTCCTAAGTATTTCAGAATTGACTTGCAGATATCAGAAAAGGTGGAAGGTGGAACAGAGTACTGAGGGTCGAGGGGCGAGGGTCGGAGAACAAAGGTTGGAGGACGCGGAAGAGGCGGAGGACAGGGGATTGAGAGCGGAGGGAGACAAGACTAGCAAAACTCGCTGTGCTAAGAACAGGAGACAGTGCGAAGGGAATCATGTATTGAAGTCGATTATCTGATTGCAGAAATGGAGACATACATGAGGGGGTTTTATACAAGAGCAGAAACAACAGGTAATGCTATGATACTAAGCAAGTTCCGGAGAGTGGGGGAATCGGATAGACATACGGGGAAAGTAACTAATGCGGAACAATGGGGTGACAAGGGGGGTGCTGTTTTGGAACCCTTCAAGACTTTGGTGTCAGAGCTAACACTTTGGTCTATCAGAACGTGTCGTATACGAAACTCAAAGAATATTAAACAATGCTGCAGCACAACTCCGGAAATAATTTAATATTTGTACCTTGGTTGCAATCCGCGTAAAAACTAGTCCAAGTTAATACGGATGGAAGGCAATATGTTTTCTTAGCAGCACTGAACAATGCTAACACACGGACGCTGGATACCCGTAGAGTTTGTCAAGACTAAAATTTTTGAAAGCATGAAATGTGTACAGCAACAGAGGTGAACTGAAAGGCCGTGACGCCTCCGAGGACTGGATTAGGAAATGGAGGATGTCAAATGGTGAGAGCAACCCTACAAGATTAACACTCACTGGCAAGGAATACTCCCGAAAGCTTTCCAAGGGTGCCGAAAAGTCTTAAGAGAAAACCAACACCAGCGTCCCGCTGTGATGTTTGCGCATCGGGTAATTGTAATGACACCATTATTCTAATGGCGTGAAGTCGGTCAATGATTAATCCATGGATGGCGTTGTGTCAGGGCTCAGTACCTAAGCAAAGACGGATAACGGGGTGACTGTGAATAAGGCAGAGAAGAAGACGCCCAGACCATTGCTCTATAAGGTGTTTCTCCAGCATCTGACAGCAAACATGTCAAACATAATTATGCGGCCTTGAATTATCGAATCGAATTCCAAGCCACGAACATTCACGTGGGATAATTCTGTTGTTACAGTAACGTCGCTCATTGCCTCAAGTGCAATGGCCACTGGTAGTGGTTTTATTGATTGGTGCACTAGCGTTAACCCCGCTAGGTTACTTACGGTATACAGCAAGCGCCGTCCAGCAGAAACTGGAGAGTAAGTAAGATGTCAGCAAAAAAGAGCGTACCACTGACTTGGGAGAACGGCAGGAGCATAGACTCTAATATTAAATGTGTGGACCCTTGTCGTTTTCGTAAGGTGGCTTCGCAGATCCAGACTTTATAGTAATTAGACGCGGCGTACCACAGGAAGGTAATCGCAGGCGTAGCCCTAATGCTAGACCCATCGCTGTAGCCAGTTGCACCCGAAACAATACACCCGGCAGTCCAGCCGACAGGAGTACTGATATTTTTCAGGAAGGGAGACCCAAACAACTCCGTGAGAACTATGCTGATGAACGATAAGAATCAGATGCCGATAAATTCAGGAGAGCCCCATGGCAGCGGCCGCGGTACAACCGTAGTGGGAAATAGTCCACTGGTGGGCACAATTGGAAACCATTTGCTCTAGCGCCCCAGTTAAGTGCACCCGAGGCACCGAGTAGAGAGCTGCCGATCAGAAGGGTCGCCAAACCTGTAACGTATAAGCCCCATAAGTAATATTGTTATTTGGTGGATAGAAGGTATTATATTCTACTTGTGATCATTGGCGGGAACAGTCTTGTGATAGACAAAGGATTAAAAAATTTCTAGGAAGGAACAGACAGGAGCGGTACCTGTCGTAGAAGGATCAGCTGATTAGTTGGTTGGGAGTGCCAGAGCATATCTTACCGAGAAGTTTGCCATAGGCTTCAGGGCCTGCGTGACGAACGACGGTGCCGTCGGACAACGTAGTGGACGAGCATGTGCCATCGCTACACATAGCGTCAAGATCTGCATGGTGACGAAACGTTAGGACGCTATAATGCTATTAAGAGATAGTAGAAGCACAGATCTTGCAGTAGACAGTGTCGAGAAACTAGTGCTAACAACTACTGAATGTTAAGCGGCAATACAGACACCAAACCAGACTAGTCTTACCTGATATTAGACCAGTCCCAAGATAATAACGATCAAAGAGTTTAGGCAGGACATCCAGCCTGAGAATCCCTGTAGTTGCGTTAGATGCACCAATATAATCTATACAGGCGGTGGCACCCACCCCCCCTATCAATGATGACTTAGAGGACTTGCGAAGGTGATGGGTGGTGTGATAAGACCTGCAACATTGACAATGTTATATCTGACCCTGGTCGGCTCTCGATAAACTTACAAGCAAGCATAGCGAGAGCATTGAAAGTACTAAGGGCAGCCCGTCGTCTAGAGCAAAGAAAGGTGGCGCCTTGAGGTGCTAGGAAGAGTGGGAAGGCACAGCAATGCATAGTCATAGCCTCCAACCGACCTCTCCTGTGTCTTCAATGCATCTTTAACCAGCCCCCGAAATGTTCGCTCGGTCATTGAGGATCAGACACCAAAGGCGTGAGAGTGCGTGCTCTGTATAGAGTGGACGTGAGAAGATTCTAATAAGAGGCATAATGATACTTAGATAAGATTGGCGGTGACGGCGTCATGCCTTGACAGAGTTGAGGCACCGCCGCATTCCGGGAGGACGATGAAGAAAGGACGTCTTCATGTAAGTATTCCTGACAGGGCCGAAATACGGCAGTGCCATGGGCGCCTTTGTCGTACGTGACTTACCCACCACCACACTGCGAAAGATGAATAAGATGAACAAGATGAACAATGAGGGCGCAGTGCCGTCCACGATAACTTCTCTAGTAAACCAATCATTCCTTGACTCTCCGCGAAGTATTCCTGAAGCAATAAGCGGGGTCAAAGTTGCAGGGAGGAGTCTTTCGTTTGCCCTGTCCATCGTATACTGACTCTTGACGGTCGATCACAGACTTGAAATGCAATCACCATCCCAATATCGGACTGTTCGGAAACCGTCCTGGCAAATACTACGTGAAACTCTTTGTCGATGAGGATGTCAAGAAGACTGCTGTAACCGCGAGAGGCAATGTTACCTCGTGGAATGAGTCGTTCTATTTGTTCGTTAATTCCAGTGTTATTATCCTCACACGATCTTAAATACATGTCCAGCAACGACTTGCATGCCGGTTCCATATTAGGAATCGAAGTCTACAGGCATCATACAATTGGTAGTGATGAGTACATTGGCGGTGCGAAGGAAAGGATCCAGTTGCTGCTTGCAGAAGGAGCAGCTGGCGGTCAGTCCTTCTCGCTCAACGGCTGAGTGCACACGTAATCATCGAACACAGCGGCCGTTCCTCGCAAACTGCGTAAATGCGATGAGGCAGGGAACATGCATGATGTTCAGACTGACCTAGAGTTTACCATCACGTCTTTCGGGACGTCCGACGAGGCGTTGGAAGGCCATTTGAACGAAGCAGTCAGCGAAACGAAAGTGGTCGAAAATATGAACCCCGCGCCGCCCCGAGTTATTGATGCAGGGAATGTGGTTGACGGCATCATTTCCACCACCAATAATACTGTCATCCCGACAATGGCGGCTTGGGATCCACTCCTGGACAAGATCAAGCTGTTTACCGAGATCGTGGATGGGATCTCCGAGGTATGGTTCAAATGCCGTTGGTCTCCCAGGTCATCTCATGTACACGGTTTGCTTGATTCTAGCTGCATCCTTATGCGAAAATGGCATGGTCCATCCTGTCTAGTGTGCAAAAGGTAGATCTATCTCATGCACCAGCTGAGTAGCATAGCTGACGTCTGGCCAGATGATCATTGCTCAGAAGGACCGGGACGATAGCATCAATGAGTTGGCAAAAACCATCGGAGACGCCTATGCCTTCGTCCACTTCGCAGAGCCGTTGAAGAACGTCGAATCGCAAAAGCCAATTATCATACCCTTGACGAATCAGACAATAGAGTGTAGTTACTTTATCCGTGACTATGCCAAAAACAAGAACTTTTGTATTTTGGACCCTTTGTGTCAGGTGGCCATGGCTTATGATCTTTATTCAGGGAAAAGAACCGCGAGGAATCTAGTGTCGGATGTCGACAGCAAGGTCAAACAATACCAGGACACGTTCAACAAACTCAGGTTGGCGCTACAGGGACATGCGGTTATTCATACTGAAATCACCGTCCTACGTGTTCTGGGTGTCATCGGCGATCTCTGTGAGTTTCTGAATTGGGGCCTTTCCTGAGGCTAATACACCTTGCAACCAGCCGGGGAAGTTCAGCTTAATGACATGCCCTATGCAGTGGGAGCTGGTTGCGATCCTAAAAAAGGCTGTCTGCCGGGTACTCGCGAGAAAGTTGTTGGTGAGATCTGCGAGTGGGTCAACCAGGATAGCGACGACACCCCCCGGATATTTTTCTTGTACGATGTCGCGGGTGCCGGCAAATCTGCGATTGCTCACGAGGTCGCTCGACGATTTGACAGGCTCAAACGTCTCGGATCGTCGTACTGTTTTGACCGCGCTCATCAGGTAGAACGCTCCCCCAAAAATGTTTTCAGCACAATTGCTCGCGGCCTGGCTGATCTAGATCCAGAACGCAAGTCATCGTTATTGAATATGGTTCGGGAGCAACGAGAACTTCGGACCACATTCGTGCCTAGTGTGCAGTTCGAGAAGTTCATTCTAGGTCCCGCTCAGGGCCTAACCGCCGTTGGACCGACGGTGATAGTTATTGATGCATTGGATGAGAGCGGAGACGAGGAATCTCGCGAGGGTCTCTTGTCTGTCCTTGGCGATGAAGCAGCAAAACTGCCCTCTAATCTCCGTCTCCTTATCACCTCGCGGGCCGAACAAGACATCCAGGATGCTCTTCTTGGGAAGAAGCATGTGCTGTCCAGGTCCATAAAGGATATTGACCCCAACCCTGCCGATGACGTCTCTCGCTTTGTGAAAGTCCAGCTAGGTCACGTTACGGCCCTCGAGCACAAATGGCCCAATAATGGCTGGTGTCGATTATTAGTTGAGAAATCTGAAGGTCACTTTCAATGGGCCTCTACGGCTTGTCGTTTTGTCAAAGGAGATGGGAAGGGTGGTCGGGATCCTGTTCAGCAACTGCAGAAACTCTTGGTCAAGAACCTCCGTGGATTGGATCGGCTATACCTCGGCATTCTCAAGCAGATATTCGGGGATGACGATGACTTGACGGATGATTACGATTTCCAGCGTCGCTTTCACTCGGTGATGGGATGCCTGCTGATGGCCAGAGAACCGCTCTCGATGTCTGCCCTCCAGAGGTTGTGCAGTCCTAACGAGTCGGGTACCAAGGTTCATCATATCGTTGGACCCATGGGCGCTCTGTTGAGGCTTCCTACTCAAGAATGTGACCCAATCACTCTGCTGCACACATCTTTTCGTGACTTCTTGACAGATCGCAATCGGAGTGGACCATACTACATCGATCCATCTTTACACCATGATAGCCTTGCGTGCTCTTCCTTGCGCGTGATGATGGAGGAACTTTGCTTTAACATCTGTCAGCTTGAAACTTCGCATCTACGCAACAATGATGTTGTCGACTTGCCGGAACGGATCAAGAAGTACATATCATCACAACTTTCCTACTCTTGTCGTTTCTGGGCGGACCACATTTCCGTCACGACATTTATTCCTGATATAGGTGCAAAAGTCAAGGCGTTCTTCGAGACTAAGCTACTCTACTGGCTAGAAGTTTTGAGTTTGCTCAAGAAGGTATCCATCGTATCGGCGGCCCTCTCATCAGTAGTTGTATGGAGCCAGGTAAGCGCCACGCCCAAGTGCCATGGCTTTGATAGACGAGTTCTGACGTGAGTCTAATGAACCCCAGGATAATTATACTACAGCATGCGTGACAGATGCCCGCAATTTTGCAGCTGCGTTTGGGAGCGTAATCTCTCAGAGTGCTCCCCATCTCTATTTGTCGGCACTCCCGTTTGCACCTGAAAGGTCGAAAGTATCTGAGACTTACCTCCCACGATTTCCACGACTACTCCGCATCGAGACCGGGAAAGCGACGACGTGGCTACCTATTCAAACCGTTCTGGTAGGTCATTCCTGGACCGTCTCGTCGGTGGCATTCTCGCAGGACGGCAAGCGGATCGTCTCTGGGTCTTTAGACAACACGATCCGTGTGTGGAATGCAGACACCGGGGAGGCCGCTTCAGTACCACTCGAAGGCTACACCGACACGGTCACGTCAGTGGTATTGTCGCCGGACGGCAAGCGCATCGTCTCCGGGTCTTGGGACAAGACGATCCGTGTGTGGAATGCAGACACCGGGGAGGCCACTTCAGCACCACTCGAAGGCCACACCGACATCGTCTCGTCGGTGGCATTCTCGCCGGACGGCAAGCTCATCGTCTCCGGGTCTTTAGACAAGACGATCCGTGTGTGGAATTCAGACACCGGGGAGGTCATTTCAGCACCATTCAAAGGCCACATCAACTGCGTCACATCGGTGGCATTCTCGCAGGACGGCAAGCGCATCGTCTCCGGGTCTTTTGACAAGACGATCCGTGTGTGGAACGCAGACACCGGGGAGGCCACTTCAGCACCACTCGAAGGCCACACCGACATCGTCTCGTCGGTGGCATTCTCGCAGGATGGCAAGCGCATCGTCTCCGGGTCTTATGACAACACAATCCGTGTGTGGAATGCAGGCACTGTCGAGTACATTTCAGCACCGTTCGCAGGTCAAGAACCTAGTCAGTAGCTGTACCTTGATTTGTCGGAACATGGCGAAATCTGCTAATACCCTTTGCACAGTTACAGTGCCCGGTTTTCGAAATGACTCACGGGTAGAAAATGGCTGGTTACTAAACTCGCCCTCAGAACTTTTATTCTGGATACCACCCTGGTCCCAAGTAGGTTTGTGGTGGCCGGCAAACACGGCTGTCATTGCAAAGGGGTCCACAAAGCTTGATCTCAGCCGGTTTGAGCATGGCAGATTGTGGACACGATGCAGAGAGGCCACATGAGTTTTCCAGAGCAAACCCTCATTGACATGTCAGCGAATCACAGATAGGTGAACACAGCAAATTCCTGAAGCCTTGTGCAGTGAAGGTCGTGGTGAAGACTGAGCTTGTAAAGGTGTGAGAGGTGTAGGGTAATCTGTGTAAATGTTACGACCGTGCAATTCCCATTTCTGACCCTCAGTTCCGCACACATTCCAACCCTCTGATAGTTCCGATATTCCGCCCCTTGTTATACTCCCTTGTTCTTTCGACTCTATTACATGGACCCACCGGACCCACTTCACCGTACAGCAAGACCATATATCCGGTCCTCCTTGTAGTTCGTTGTCAGATATGTTTTCTGACCCCTTGTTCTTTTGCCATTGTTTTACCTTACCCCGAACCCCACTTGTAGTCCCCTTGTTCCCAATTAGTTAGTTCCCACATATGTCTACCCGACTTCCACTCCCCCTGGAATTTGCTTAGTACTACCTCATTACATGTTGTCTCAGCTCTTTGTATAAAAGCCTCTCATGTATGTCTGTTATTCTGCAATCAGATAATCACCTTTGATACTTGATTTCCTTTGCTCTACCTCCTGTTCTTAGCACAGCGAGTCTAGCAAGACCTCCGTCTCTCCGCCTTCCGCCTTCCAACTCAGTTCCGACTCAAGTTCCGACTTACCTTTAGATCAGTACTTTCCGACTTCCAACCTGCGTTCCGAAATACTTAGGAGGATAGTTTATTAGGGGCGCAACATATAAGTTGCAGCCGTTGTCCTTTTCAGTTCCGACTTGTGGAAATCTCGATATGTAACAGTATTATCTGATTCCCACCCAATAACTATCACTATGCCTCCTCGTACCACAGCTACTTCAGCTCGCGCAGGAGCTGTCGAAGCTCTCTCTTATTTTGGCAACCTCAGATCTGCAGCACCAAGACGCGTGGAACCTTCCAGCAGCTCTCGAGCCAACAATGAGCTCTCTGACGATCTTCCGCAACAACGCATTGAAGAAGTTCCCGACGCAAATCCCGATGACAATCCCGACTACGATGGAAACTCGTCGAGCAGCACGGCGAACAGACAGTAGCATCATCCCGACGCCCAGCACCACCTCCACCACCTCCACCAGGACCTCCTCCCAGCAGCCCTCCAGGCAGCCCTCATGGCGGCCCCCTTGGCGGTCCTCCACCTCCGATTCCTGCCAACCCAGTTCCACCCGCACCAGTTCCGGATGTTGCACAGGCTATCGCCATGCTGGCCGGCCAACTCCAACATCCGGCCCAAGCTCCACACCCCAAGACGAAAGTTCACGAACTGGATCAGTTCAACAGTTCCAACCCCAAGGAGCTCCAGCCTTTTTGGTCCAGCTTCAACTCAACTTCCGCGATCGTTCCGACACCTTTCCCGACGATGGATGAAAGGTCAACTACACCCTTTCCTATCTCCGAGGCACAGCTCTCAACTATTTCGAACCTGCCCTCATTGTCAGGGGACACCCTGTTTCCCATTTCCAGTTCTGACACCACACCCAGTTCCGACTCCATTTCCGACTCCGCTTCCAGTTCCTATTCCATCTCTGACTCCGCTTTCGGAAATGATTCTGCTTCTGGGAGAACCTCCACCAGTTCTGTTCGCTTTGCCAGTTCCACTCCAATTTCCGACTTCCGCTCTCGGAACAGTGTCGGAAATCAAGCAACTCGCATAATAGGTGGCATCAAGGGTTGATCAAGGGTCAGGGAGGTCAGGGGGGTGCAGGGTTGATGGCAAGTGCCCAGTGTTGTCCCTGACTGCAGAGCGTAGTATAATACGGGCTCGCTGACATTGGGGGGTCCTCAGACTTTTCTCTTTGGATTTCCCTTGTCAGGTGAGAATCCCCTCTTTTGTCTACTCTGTTCATTTATACATACTTTGGATTTCCCCTTGTCAGTTGTGTGGTAGTGTGATCTCCACAGCCAGCTAGGATTGCCCTTACACTCATGGATCCTTATGCTGTCGTCGACTGGGCTGATGATTATCACAATTTCGTTTCTGAACTCCGCAGCAACTTCGGACCATTGATATAGAAGCTGATGTGAGTAACGAAAAAAGAAGTTATAATACTTCTTGCCCCAGCAGCTCGCTCCTCGAGTCCAATGGGGAGAAGCCGCACTCTGACATCAGTTCTACATGGGCTTGCCATCCCGGATCAAGGATGAAATCACCCACATCGGAAAACCGGCCACCTCTCTCGGCGGGGGTGGGGCCAAGACAGTGCCTTGCCTCCTCACAGGGCCTCAACGTGGCCCGAGAGTGAACACTGCGGATAGCTTCCACGGTGGCCAACCTGCGAAAAACACTTGAAAAGACACCCACAGGGACCATGAAGTTAGCCCACCGGGTAGGGGAAGCCCAAACTGTGCCAACATTGTGTGGCCAGTTTTCGGGTGACCTTCAGAACGAGACTTCGCAGGGACAGTATAAAGAGCCCGTAGAAGTCACCATAAATGCAAGGCCTCGGCTGGTAGGCGCTGAGGGGTCAAAGTGGCGACACACCGTACTACCCCAGCAGAACCAAGAGCGGAAACTAAAAGAAAAACACAACTGACCTAACCAGTCAAGAAACGCGCGTTGTTGGTGCCGGCAAGATCAGACATTTTGAGTGAGGGACTTGGTCACGGCAAGAAACAACCTAAGAAAAGAATACTGTAAATAATAGACATGAGATGAAATAAACAGATTTCTTCACTAGCCGGGGGGGCCTGTTATTCTTTAAGTGTTCGCACAAAGACATTCAAAGATAACAGAAGAAGAGATCAGAAAATATGGACAAACTAGACATGAGTGTTCCCCAACACCACAAAGAGAAATGGAACTGATAAAAAGGGGATAGATGCACACCTCAAAAGGTAGAAAGCGCCCAAGTTTGGACGCTGAAATCTCAGAGGCACAAGCACCTAAACACCCCAAGACCGACGGCCCCAAAAAGCCCTGGCTCAAAAAGTTTTTCGTGCTCGCTCCCATGCTTCACCTTCTTCACCAGGTAAGGTCACTGCATAGTTTATGTTCGTTGGCTCTCCTGCGATATTAGCTGACATTATTACAGAGTCTTTAAATTGCTCATTGGTCGCTAGTAAGGCTTGTATCGCTCCTCGTGCTTTGCCTGAACGTGTTGTTCCCTGAGGAAAATTAGGTACATCTGAAACTAATTTTGACCAATCTTGTTCAGGCTGATCCAGGGAGACTTCTTCAATTGTGGCATGGCCCTGATCCTCAGGGCCATATTCGACACGTGTAGGGAATGCTGGGATGCATATAAAAAGTCATGGGGGTACAGTTGGAGCTTGAGGTGCTGCTGAGGATTTTTGAGGTACGTACGACGTCGGTTTCATAGTTGCTGACTCGCTAACATTGCGATGCATATCATTGTTGCCGTATACTGTAGGCATTGCGGGGGTTACTGTGTCTTCATGAAAGATGACATCCCTCGCCTTATCTATATGGCGCGTACCCGGATACCAGACTAAGTATCCAGTGGAATATGGTTCATACCCCACCATGTACGCCATACGTGACCATACGTCCCATTTCTTTCTCTTTTCCTTAGGGATTGCAACACTGACTGGGGAATCAAAAACTCTCAGGTGAGCTAAATTTGGCTTCTCACCCATAATGCGCTCAATCGGTGTAATTCCCCCATTAGCTTGTGCCGGCGATCTATCGCAAAGGTACACCATGGTCTTCACTGCCATTGACCACAAGTTCTTTGGCAGTTTGGATGCATACAACATGACTCGCGCCCCCTCAGTAATCATGCAGATCGCTCTTTCAGCAACACCATTTTGTTTGTGCGTGTAAGGGACTGAAGTATACAAGGTGATTCCTTTTTCCTGTAAATACCAGTTCATCTCATTATTAACGAAATTGGTTCCATTGTCGGCCATAATGCCTCAGACCTTGGCTTCATAACCAGTTTCAAATACCTGGATCAACTCCCATACCTTGGAAACGACCTCCAATTTGAGGGTAAGTGATTCCACCCAAACCACTCGTGTATAATCATCCACGATGATCAGGAAATATTTTTTCCCATCAAAGCCGGTAGTCTCCATGGGACCGGCCAAGTCCATATGGATCAATTCACCTGCGTGAGTCGCTCTGGTTCTCCCTGTTTTAAATGGCGTCTTATGCTGTTTACCATGTATGCACGCCAAACAATCGGCACTAATGATCTGATCTTCTATGATTTGCATGCCTGTGGCATGTTTCGCTGCCAAATTGCACATGTCCGTGATGTTCAGATGTCCGAGCCTCTGATGCCAACACATAGCATCATTCTCCTCCTTCACTGTAAGTGCCATTACTGCTTCATTGAGTCTATTGTTCAACTCTTCTGCAGTAGGTTCTACGATCGAGTGAACAATCGGGCATGGGTTACGCGGCTGCATGATCGAGAAATCCGCAGGGTAAGTGTTTCCTCTTTTGCATACTTCGGCTACTAATCTATTCACCGAGTCTTTGATGGTACAGCCATCTCTGTGGAGGTTTACTTTGAACCCGTCTTTTATAAGCTGTCCAGGAGAGAATAGGTGCGTATAAATGCTTGGCACCCACTGGACATGTGGGATTTCAACGGTCCTCTGTTCTCCATGATTGTTCACTCTGATTTTTGCAGTACCATTACCCTTCGATTGCACCTCCGCACCATTTGCGGCAGTGAAGGACCTAGGACTCGTGAATGGGATGAAATTGTGTAAGTCCTCTATTTTTGGCGTAAAGTTCCCTGATGCCGCTGTATCAATAAAGCAGCGCCATGTAACAGGACTATCGCCCAAGAACATCGATGTCTCAATGGCTGAGAATAATCCACGTGACGTAGAAGGGCTCCCTTTGGTCTTATCCTGATGGCCAGTCGGTGAGTCCTTTTTTGTATCTTGTTGTGAACCGCTGTCCCTCTTCTTCTTCGGAGAGGGGCAATCCTTTGCAAAATGGCCTTGACCTCCGCAATTATAGCATTTGCCAGAGCATCCCGAAGACTTCTTCGGCTTGCTCCCCCTCGCGCGCTCTGTGGGGTGCTCTGCATGGCCCTCTGCGAGGTCGAAGTTGAGGTCGTTCCGGGCTTTTGCTGCTTCTTCTTTGCTACAGCAAAGGCTGAGCCCTCTGCCCTGGTGCGCAAACCTTTCCTTATCTCCACCTGACGCAGATTGCTGACCAATTCCGCCACCGTGTCATGATCCCAGTCGATGGTATTGGTAACTGTGTCAAACTCCTCTAGGAGTGTGTTGACAAAGAAGCTAAGATAGAGCGGCTCTGGAACAGGATGGCCAGCTTCTACGAGCCTCAAACGTAATGAGTCCATCCTGGCTTTATGCTCCATGATACCGGAACCGTCATAATGAATGTGAGTGATTTCTCCAAGCAGCGATGCTCTCGTATTTGCTAAACAATTGCCATACACCGTATGCAGTGTGTTCCAGGCCAAGCATGGGTCGTGATTATCACGAGTCACCGTCTGTTGCTGTTCTTCAAGACGCAGATCAATTTATGTGTACGCACACTCCATCCGGAGCGTCCAAGCTTCTTCTAGCTCTAGCTCCTCATCCGTAGGAGCCTTCGAATCAGCACGTATCGGACTGGGGACTCTTCCCATCACAACCTCCCACTGGTTGAGGGATCGCAACATCGACTCCATACTTGCACTCCATGAAAAGTAATTATCATGGTGCAACTTTGGGAACACAGAGTAGGCAGTACCAGTACTTGACTGGTAATTGTTCATTTTATCAAGAGGTGTAGCTGGCATTGTTACAGTGGATTTTTGCATTCAGAAGGTAGGGCCAGGGCCCATAACCTAAAGACAGTTGTTAATTCCCAGTGGCAGCAAATAGTCACTATTATAAGCTACCTAAAGACAGTTGTTAACTACAAGTTAGTTAGCGGTGAACTATAGTATACAGGTTAACGACTTACTTCCCAGTGGCAGCAAATAGTCACTATTATAAGCTACCTAAAGACAGTTGTTAACTACAAGTTAGTTAGCGGTGAACTATAGTATACAGGTTAACGACTTACTTCCCAGTGGCAGCAAATAGTCACTATTATAAGCTACCTAAAGACAGTTGTTAACTACAAGTTAGTTAGCGGTGAACTATAGTATACAGGTTAACGACTTACTTCCCAGTGGCAGCAAATAGTCACTGGGAAGGTTACATTACTGTACATGCACGCATACACATATGCGTGTCTCAAATCGAAAGGGGGTCGAGCACAGACCAATTGTTCCACCTTCCCAGGTCATGCTGAGCTACAAGACGCTCGACATCCTACAGTCTGCGATTCTCTTTCACTTGAGATGTTTTGCTAGCATTGCCAGTGTTGGTGAGGGCAGCGTCATGCTTACAATCAGACGCCACGGGATAGAGCACTAGTGCCACAATTGGGGGCTGGGTGTGGACGAAACAGGGTGGGGCGCAGATGGACACGCGAGTGTACGGCGGGGCCGACAGCTGGTGAGTCTCAGCGCTGAATGTTAGATAACAGCGCTCACCTGAGAGTGGGAGCAAGTGGTGACAAGGTTCCTCGTGGAAGTCGACGGTGCACCAAGGGCCGCCACTTGGCGCTGGGTGCGAGCGACGTCCGATGGGACGTGTTGAACCACGGTGCCACACGTTGTGTGACAACGCGCAGCACCGTGCGGTCCCGATCAAGGGTGGGTGCAAGTGGGTGCGAGTGCTGCAAATGCTAATTGCCAGCGTGGACTGCTGAAAGTCAGCGGCCCCGGGCGGCCCCAGGCCCGGTGAATCGTGTATTACTGGAACTAGTGGTGAACTTTCTCACGCCTACCGTCACCACCAAATACCAAAAAATTCTCTTAACTACACTCTATCACAACCTGTCCATAGATAGCATAGCACACAGCCACGTTAAACACGGATTGGGTGCTTCGCAGACACGAGGCAAGAAAAATGACCACACCGTCGAGTGCGGAGGGTCAGCCCCCAGGGGCCACGCACCTGGGGAGAACAAGGGCAGGGACGGCACAGCAAGGTGAGCAGCCGAGGACAAGAGGTGAACTGATAGACAGCACAGGATCCACGGTGCGAAGCAGGGAACAGGCAAGAAACTACTTAGACAGAAACCAATACGTGGCGAAGGAGGACCCAATATCGCAGGAAGGCCTAAGCTATGTGCTCCTGTGCATGGCCCAAAGCACCACGCACAAAGCACTGAAAGAAGAAGCAAGAGCAGTGGCGATCCTGATGGTGGATGCGTCAGCGAAGAGCCTCAGGGAGCAAGTGATGAAGTACGTAGAGAAAAGGCTGGAGCCGGTCATGAGGAAAGCGGAAGCGCTCAGGGAGGCAGCCTACGACATGATTAAGGCTACCGACCAGGCGGCGGATGCCCTCGAGAACAGCACGAGGGGCAACAGGGCAGCGGGAACGGCCTCAGAGTGGACATATGCCGCAGCACTGAAAGGCATGGTCCCACTCCTGCACCCAAACACTCTAGCCAGAGCCAAAGCATGAAGCTGACAGATCCTTATCGACAAAGACCCCGACACAGAGGTCAACCTGTTCAGAGAGCTGACCAAGCAAGAGCTCGTCGCCAAGGCTAACGAGGCGGTAGAGCACATGGACACATTAGAAGAGGGAGAGGACCCTAAGTTCATAGGGGTCAAAAAGCTGGCAAATGGCGGGATCATTTCCGACCTGGAAACGCAGGCAGCAGCGGGCTCCATCCAGACCCACAAGGAAGACTTCCTGCAAAAATTCAGCGCGTCCGCGATAGTCAAGGAGCGATCAGTCTCAGTAATAGTGGAATACGTCCCAGTCAGCCACTCCCCGGATGCCTTGGCAGAGAGTGCGAGAATTGAACACAACTCCGGTTTGCCAGACGGCACACTGCTGTCAACAAGATGGATCAAGCCAGTACGGAGGTGCAGCCTGGGACAGAGGATGGCACACATCATATCCTGCTTCAGCACCACCGAGGCAGCAAATATAGCGATCAGAGATGGGCTGGTCATAGCGGGGAAAGAACGTGGGCTAGGAGAATGTGAAGGGAGCCCCGGCGTTGACTGAAGTTCCAGAAATACGCCAGGCACCTAGCAGCGACATGCGATGAAAAAGAGACTTGTGGGACATGCGGAAAGGAACACAGGACAGCGGCCTGCAAAGAAACCGACCTGGACAGGTACAGGTGCATAAGCTGCAACGAGATGGGACACGCGTCGTGGGACAGAACCTGCCCGAAGTTCATCGCAGTGAGTGAAAGGATAGACCAGGCGGACCCGGAAAGTACATACAAGTACTTCCCGGACGAGAACCCATGGACCTGGGAACAGCAAGATGCCCAGGTAGACAAAGGGGAAGGACAGCGACTGGCGAGCGCAGGGGGCGGGCGCAGGCCCCAAGCAGAGACGACACGGGGGCGGCAGCAAGCAACACAAGAGCCACAGGGCAGAGGACAGCAGCAGCACCAGGCGCTGATCCCACAAACCTCACAGAGGCGGACATCGACAAACCCACAGATTGGCCAAATGGACAACGGGTGGCAGAGGAGGAGACAGCCAGAGAGAAGCACATCGAGGGCCACCAACAGGCCGGGATCCCGGCAGACCACCATAAACAAACATTTCAGGGCTAACACAGACGGAGACAGATCAGAATCGAGGACCGACGGCTACAGACCCACGATGGGATGAGTGATGACCAAGAACAGACAACCACTTTAAGGATAAGACAACAGAACGTTAACAAATCACTGCACGCTGAAACTGATTGGTACCGATATGTATCTAAGGCCATTAGGCATTGTAAACAAACATGAAGTATCCTATGTTGGTGTTTTGGAACCCTTCAAGACTTTGGTGTCAGAGCTAACACTTTGGTCTATCAGAACGTGTCGTATACGAAACTGCAAGAATATTAAACACTACTGTCGTAATGAATAACAAACTACTGTAGGTTTGAGGACGACTATCGGGGTCCAAGTATTCCAAAAAGATAGGAATGGCTTCACAGGAGAGTTTTTATTTTTTATTTTTTATTATCCATTTTTATCCATTGAGGCGCATCCTCATGTAGGATAATACAAATCGTGTAACTATCGAGTGTCCATGGTCAAGAATCCTATCATGAGCCTGAAGGCAGGGGGGTCCTAATCTGGACTACCACCCCTTGAGAAATTAGACGCTGTATCGTAAGCAGAGTGTGGATGATCATGCCTCCGAAATGCCATTACTCCCCTCAGCACCCCTTTAAAGCCAAACAGTCCAACCCATAAACCGCATAGTAATCAACCTTCCACGGCTTATTTGGGCATGTAATACCCATGTGTACTTCAGTTTGTACCCCTCAGCTGCGACACCACCTTGACACCTTTCCCGCACCCCAACGAGTGGCAGCAGCTGCAGTCTACTGCCGATGTTTTGGCCCAGCCTCCGGCTGTCGGTGTGACAAATCATGATAGTACAGGTACCCGGTACTCCAATGCGTTGGTTGGATGGATTAGATAATTGGAGTAGGTGTCATCATGTTCCTAAAGGGTCGGTTCTGAATTGGAAGGGATAGTTGAGTATACCACCATTCATATTTGGGGCCGGCAATCAGATGTTGGTTATCTCTGGAGGGGCCAGGATTGAACGCTCAGCCTTAGCTGATACACTCAACCCCCGGGGTGGGCTTACCACTAAGCTACCGCGGCCCCACAGGAGAGTTTGTAAGTGGACTGACCCGATTAACGTCAATGCACTGCAATAAATGAGCGACTAGGGTTTAAGAAGTGACTTGTGAAAGTCACTGAACAGGAAAGTCACTGATCAGTTTGTCTCGGGTATTGGAGAGCTAATTGACAAGGAAATCAATTGTCAGACTCACTCTGCAGAATTTCACCTGGAGTATTAGTCCGGGTGGCTAAGTAGAAACGCAACTACTTAACTGAGAATTAATACACTAAGTAAGTGTAATAGCCCTAGCTGGGGTTAGCAGCTTAGTAAGCTGTGCAAGCTTGGCAAGTCACACGAGGTACATAGATAGTAGATGATGATGTATTGGCTGATGAAAGGTGGGCAGTAAGGCCTCTTTTTATATTGTATCTACTATCTATTAATAGACTAGAATGAGTCACGAAGAAATAGGGTAGTGAGTCATTGAGAAAAAGGGTAGTGAGTCAGAGCATGTGTTGGCCAATCACAGTCCACGAATAGGGTGTGAGTCATGCACTGAGTCACACAGAAATGGGGTAGTGAGTCAGAGAGAAAAAGGGTAGTGAGTCAGGCAGAAGTCACGTCTAAGAATAAGATACACCCTTATTCTTAAAGAGGATTAGCTGAACATAGCCTTTAATTGGTAAGAGGCCTCTCAGCCAATGATATGCCAGAGTCTGAGCATGAGTCACATGCCGAGCCAGGCTCTGAGTCATGCAGGAGTCATTTCCCAAGTCACAAGACTTTGGACCAATAATACTCCAGCTTGGCAGTGAGTCATGACCCTAATTCTATTTAGGAGTGTAGTCATGGCACAGCACAGCCTAGCATAACCTTGTTGCTATAGTAGCATAGGTTGGGCTGAGTTTGTATTGCACAAACTGTGTTGTGGAGGCTTGGGAATAAATTGCTATTTCCAGAGTGCTGAGTCTGAACCGGTAGGTTGGCCAGAGTTTGTGGGTGTGTAAGTGTCCACAGGCTCGAGTTCGGGTTCGCGCGCGTCGGAGTTTGAATAAGCAGAGTTGTGGATACATGTAGATTCATAACTCTGCTGCAACAGAATAGAAGTGTTTTGAGCCAAAGACTTCATTAAAAATGGAGAAAAAATGGTATGAAATTAGAGGAAGTTTAAATAGTTCATCCCCAATGATAGCAATACCTGTATGCTATATTTTCAGGTCACTATATCGAAAATACATGGAAGTTCTCCTATTTGACCGGCAAAGCAGGATCCCATACAGTTGGCACCAGCATACTCTGGCTTACTTTGGTAACTACGATACCCCAACATGTAAGGATACCTTGATTACTCTATTCCATGTTCCGGGTAGAGACTGCTTATATTGGGCCTTGCCCCAAGGTAGCAGTATCATAAACAGAATTATAAATATATAATAAAATAAAAAATAAAAAAGGGCAATGCAGGTAAATAAGGATATTTAGACATAGTTGTCAACCATGGTGTGCAGGCAGGTGTACTTGCGCTTCAGGCAAGTCTCACAAGGAACCTTGGCATGCCTCACAAGGTCTGCTGTCATCCACCTTGAAGCCAAAGAGGGTGCCATCCTTTGGATGATAGGCACACTCCATGCACTTGTAGTGTATGATGTTAACGAGGTTTAAATGACAATCTGAGGGCAAACTTACAATTTTTCCTTGGGGCCCTTCCACCCACAGTCTCTCCATGTGGATGTACTCAACATTGCTAAGGCACAGGAGAGCCTTGGGTTGAACCTCAGGCAGAACCTCGCCCAAGGGTTCCATGTCCTGAGTGAGGAGCATCTGGTTGTGACACTGTCCACCTACATCCGCCCTTGGGAGAGATGCCTCCGGAAGTGCTATGTTGTTGCTACCACCCCTGGCCCCAAGTCACTGGTCATTAAGGTGGAGATCCAGACAATGGACACGGAGGAAGTCAAATCTGGACGCGCACTTGTTGACTGCGGGGCCACTGGTCAGTTTATGGACAGGGAGTATGTTGAACAGAACCGACTGACCACACGGAAGTTGCAATGTGCAATCCCGGTGTTCAATGTGGATGGAAGGCAGGGTCCATCATAGAAATAGTAGACACAATTCTCGCTATGATGGACACACGGAACGCACTTCCTTTGCAGTCACCAGCCTGGGGAGGCAAGACATCATCCTCGGGTTTACCTGGTTGCACAACTCAGAGATCAACTAGCAGACTCGGAAGGTGCTGATGAGTCGATGCCTGACCAAGTGTCATATGTGCAGGTCGGAAGTGTGGAAGGAGCATCAGGAGCAGCGGAAGACCAAACGGCTCATACTGACATGTCGTTCTGGCCCTCACCCATTGCTTGTGGAAGAAGATTCGGAAGCGGAATTTGAACCAGCTCCCACTCCCAATTCCGACTCAGCCTGGAAGACACTTTGGTGGAAGGGGAATGCTTGCTGTACATAAACCTTCCGCTGGAAGCAGCACAACTCCATGCCACTGGAAACATTTCACAACGCCTCGCAGAAGCCTCCAGGAAACATGATAAAGTGGAGGTGAAGATTCCGGAGTACCTGCGGGAGTTCGAGGATGTCTTTGCCAAGGAGCCGTTTGATACCCTGCCTCCATGGAAGCTGTGGGACCACACCATCGAGTTGGAGCCTGGGTCAAAGCTCACCAACTATAAGGTCTACCTGCTGTTGCCCCAGGAGCAGGTAGAAATCGATGCATTCCTTGCAGAGAACCTCCATACCAGGAGGATCTGGCCCTCCAAGTTACCCATGGCATCTCCAGTGTTCTTCATCAAGAAGAAGGATGGCTCGCTCAGACTCGTGCAGGATTACCAGACCTTGAATGCAATCACGATCAAGAATCGGTACCCCATTCCACTCATTTCCAAACTGATCAAAACTCTGTGGTGCAAGGTACTTCACTAAGCTGGATGTCCGCTGGGGTTTCAACAATGTTCAGATCAGCGAGGGAGACAAGTGGAAGGCCGCATTCCACACCAACCGAGGACTCTTCGAGCCACAGGTAATGAGTGTTCTTTGGCCTCACCAACAGTCCTGCCACATTCCAGACAATGATGAATGGCATCATCTGGGACATGATAGCGGAAGGGGTTGCCTGTGTCTACCTTGATGACATCCTCATCTTCACAAAGACAGTGACAGAACATTGGGAGATTGTGCAGAGAGTGCTAGAATGGCTCCGGGAGTACAACCTGTGTCTCAAGCCGGAGAAGTGTGAATTTGAGCGGATGCAGATAGAGTATCTTGGGGTGATTGTGTCAGAAGGAATGGTGGAGATGGACCCAGTCAAGGTTTCTGGTGTGTCAGAATGGCCTACACTGCAGAACAAGAAAGAAGTCCAGTCCTTTGTCGGGTTCGTCAATTTCTACCAGCGGTTTATCAAGGACTCCTCCTGCCATGCCTGTGCCCTCTTTGACCTCACCAAGAAGGACATTGGATGGCGGTGGGGGGAACTGGAACAGGCCTCCTTTGACAAACTCAAGGAGCTGATCACTTCTGCCCCAGTCCTGATCTTTTCCCAACAACTCTCACCCTTATTGAGTTGAAGCGGATTCTTCCAATGCAGCCACAGGAGCGGTCTTGTCACAGCAGTCATTGGAGGATGGTGGAAAATGGAACCCAATTGCCTTCTTCTCCAAAAGCCTTAGTCCAGTGGAGCGGAACTACAAGATCCATGACAAGGAGATGCTGGCGATCATCTGAGCGCTGGAGGAGTGGCGACACTTCCTCAAGGGTGCTCTATGCCCATTCAAGATCTGGACAGACCACAAGAACCTCGAGTACTTCTGCACATCCAAGAAATTGAACTGACAACAAGCACGGTGGTCCCTACACCTATCTTGGTTCGACTTCACCCTCCACCACTGCCCCGGCCACTGTAGAGGACAGGAATTATAGGCAGTAGGAATGGACTTCTTGCTCAAAAGAATAGACTAGAAAACAATTCACTCCCTCAGTGAATTTAGTTGTCACTATAAATATATTATACACTACCTAGAAAACAATTCACTACAGAGGATTTCTAGGTTAATAAATCGAAAGAATGCTAGACTAATTTACTTGCCTCTCTCAGTGAATTTAGTTGTCACTGAGAGAGGGGGAAACTGTTTCACTGCGCATGTACTACCACCCGGCCCTTTAGCGCCCAAGAGCTCGCGCGTCGAAGTCATTTCAGACTCCGCTGGGTGCAGCCGCTTGTGAAAGTAGGAATAACAAGATGAAATGGAGAGATAGGGAGTGAGTGGAAAATTTCGAAAATAACCAGAGAAATGAATGCATGATACAAGAACAACATGAGAAGAAATTGAGAAAGCACACAACAAATTGGATATATTATGCTTGATTTTGGTGCAGGAGCATCAATGCACCCAACACGCCCCCTCAAGCTTAATATATTCCGATTTGTTCGTTGAGGATCTTCACTCTAGGACTAGGAAGTCCTTTGGTGAGGATATCTGCCAACATTTGTTCGGTTGGCAAATAAACGAGCTTGGCTTGTTGATTTTTGATTATATCTCGAAGGAAATATAATCTGATGTCGAAATGTTTGGTTCTCGTGTGTTGTTGAGTGCCATACGTGATGGCAATGGCTGATTGATTGTCTGAATAAATTTTGATGGGTCTGTTCAGTGGTTGGAATATTTCAGAAATAAAATGGCGCATCCAGAGAGCCTCTTTGCCCGCATGGGTCAGGGCAACGAATTCGGCTTCAGTTGATGAGAGGGCTACTATCGACTGTTTCTGGCAACTCCATGAAACAGTGCCTCCATCAATCTGAAATAAGTATGCCGAATACGAACGCCTATGACTCTGTGAACCCCAATCCGCATCTGAATACCCCATCAAGCCGTCTCGATTTCTTCCAAGTGTGAGCTTGTAATGCTTCGTGCCTTTCAAATATTTGAAGACACGTTTGACTGCATTCCAATGTGTGCCACCTGGATTTTCGAGGAATTGCGAAAGCAATGACACCGCAAATGCAATGTCAGGTCGAGTGGCTACAGCTGCCCACATCAGTGATCCTATAGCTTGCCTGTACGGAAACTTCGACATGGCTTTCTTGCCTCTCTCTGTAGAAGGACACTGGTCTTTTGATAATTTAACAGCTGGATCAAGGGGCGTAGCATAAGTCTTTGCATCTTCGAGATTGAATTTTTTGATGATCTTCTCGATGTATGCAGGTTGTGAAATTGCAATAGTTTTCTTCTGCCAGTCTCTTTCGATTTTGAGATTCAATAGCCAATGGATCTCGCCTAGATCTTTCATACTGAAGACCTGAGCAAGATCTCGTTTGACTTCGTCCAGGATTGACTGATTCTCAGCTGTGATGGTGAGATCATCCACAGCTGTTGCAATGATCACATGCCCCTTTCCGCCACGTCTATAAAATACAGCCCCATCTGTGGCTGACGTGGTGAATCCTAATTTATGGAATTCACCACTTAGATGTTTGTACCATTCCCTTCCAGATTGTTTGAGGCCATAGAGTGCTTTCTTCAAAAGTAGCACTTCGTCTTTGTCTCCAGACTCATATCCATACGGCTGCTTCATGTAAATAGGTTCAGGCAGTGTAGCATTGAGGTATGCATAGTCCACGTCCATTTGATGGATAGGCCAGTCATTCCTAGCAGCAATGGCGCATATGATCCATAGGGAGGATAACCGAGCAACAGGTGAGTATGTCTCATCATAGTCGACTCCAAACTTCTGTGTGAAGCCTTGGGCGACCATTCTCGATTTAGGCATTATTGGTTTCCCTTCTGGGTTACGCTTCCAAAGGTAGACCCATTTATTACCGACAATATTGGCTCCAGGAGGTGGTTTGGCTCGTTCCCACACTCCCTTGTCGATTAGGGCCTCATACTCTTTGTCCATTGATTTCTTCCATATAGGATTATTCAGAGCTTCGTCTGCATTGCTAGGTTCAATTTGACTCAAATCCGGCGCCTTGTTATTGTTTTGACCGTCGGTTAGAAACGCACTGATGGCACACTCATAGCTACTGATGCCATCAATCTCGGAGGATAATTCTTGGTCGAATAAAACTTCTTTATGGTCCTCAACGTCCTCGTAAGCTAGCGTAGTCATATGTGCGCCAGCTTGTCTCTGGGTTTGAGATCTTGTTACGGGACCTGATGGGGCCGGCTGCACTTGTTGTTGACGGATCCTTTCGCTTCTCCTTATCGGTTCAGCTTCTCTAGGTCTGTCATCAACTCCCTGAATAGGTTGCAGCTTTTCAAGATATTCCTCTGGTGCATTTTCATCAATTTCTTCGATCTTTGCCTCTTCGCTGACTAAGCGACCGGGCACAGACACTGATGCCGGAATGGCCTTCTTCTCTTCTCTAGACGTAGGTAGCTTGGATTCCTCAATAGAAATGATTGGGACCTTTCCCTTCTTCATCTCTGAATCAAACACAACGTTCCGCTCGACAGAAACTTTGTGCGAGTCAGGCCAATAAACATAATGACCATGGCTCTGCGCAGAAATTCCTATCCACCGAGCTCTCTTGGCACGAGCTGCCAATTTATCTCCCTGAGTGACTTTAACATAGATTTCAGTTCCCCACGCGTGAATGTCTTTGAGATTCGGTTTTTCATGGTGAATCATCTCGTAGGGCGTTTTATCCGGTAGAGCTCTTGTATGCGTCCTATTCCTAAGATAATTGGCATGCTGTATCGCATAGCCCCATAATATCTTAGGAAGGCTTGATTCTAACAGCATGGCACGAGTTCTCTCAGTGAGAGTTTGGTTCAGACGTTCGGCAACACCATTAGACTCTGGTGTGTCGTGTACCGTCAACTGATGCTCCGTGCCCTGTTTGGCTAGATGCTGTTCGAATTCAGAGCTCGTATACTCGCCCCCTCGATCAGAAACAACTGCCTTGATGTGCACATTTCTCTGTCGAAGCATTAAAGCCTCATAGAGCTTGTACTTTGAGAATGCTTCTGATTTGTTCGCCATGAGATAAATCACCGATTCTCTTGAGTAGTCATCGATAAAGGAGACATAATATGACTTCTTATCGATTGTGAGGTGTCTTGCAGGTCCCCAGACATCAGAATAAATTCTGTCACCGAATTTTGACGTTCGGTCTCTGGGTTCTCGAGGAAGAGGTTTGCGTGCAATCTTGGCCTGAATACACGCATCGCAGACAATTCTATCGCCTGTGGAGCTCAGTTCAATGCCCAATATCATGCCATGATTTAATAGATGTTGTAGGGACTTCTGTGAGATATGCCCCATTTTTTGATGAATTTCCATGGCAGACAAACACATATGGGCTTGAGCACTTGGTGACTGGAGGTCTAGTCGATATAAACCATTGACCTTCGGTGCTTGCATCAATACCTTTCCAGTAGCGTTAGATATTGTGCATTTCTGGCCACCGAGTCGAATGTCGTAGCCAGCATCATCGCACCGACCGATCGAGACGAGGGTGGCAGCAATTTTTGGAGCATAATATGTATCTTGCAACGTGACTTCTACTGTTTTATCTCCAACCTTGTTGGATAATACAAGCAGTCCTGAACCGAAGGCATCAAAAGTGCCTTTGTTGGCTGCTCGGATAGTCCTCGGCTGTGAGAATTGACAGTAGTTCCTCAATAAATTTTTATGAGGAGTCATATGCGATGTCGTTCCGGTGTCGAGTATAACTATAACTCCTGAGGATGTGCTCAAATTGAAATTAGAGCACTCGTCAAAATTGGTGAAGGCAAGATGCCCATCACCACTTTCCTCAGAAGAGGACTCTTCTTCGGCAACATTCGCTTTTGCTTTACCCTTCTTCTTCTTCTTGCCTTTGGCTTTTTTCTTCTGACGTGGTCCTTGACCTTCTTTACCACCTCCTTTAGCCCAGCAATTTTCGATGGAATGTCCAGGCTTTTTGCAGTTGGTGCATACATGCGCCTTCTGCCCCTTCTGGTCCTTCTTAATAGATGAACCAATAAACACCTGCTCTTCTTGCGGGAGTGTTTTCTTCCTGTCATACTGAGCCTTTAGTACCCTAATAATATTATCAGGGACCAATGGCATCCCGCATTCTTCAAGCGAAGTGGTAAGGGCGTTCATGACTGCCTCATAGGATGGTGGAAGTGACGCAAGAATGATGTCCATAAATTCTTCTTCGGAAACTCTGGCTCCCATCTCATTAAGACGAGCATATAGGTCTTGGGCCTTGTCCAAATGATCTCTCAAGTCTCCATCCTCAGGACATCTCATACTGCGGAGTTGTCTCTGCAGGCTGGTGAGGACCATCTTGGGCTTTTTGGTCATCTCATTGACCAGTGCATCCCAAGTCTCTTTTGCTGTCTTCTGCTTCTGTAGCATCAGGGCTAATGACTCTGACACTGAGACGATGATTTGGGTCTTGGCTTGTCCTTCTCTAGCAAGGTATCTCTCCAGCTTCTCCTCAGCCTTATCCATTTGAGTTTCCTCAGCTTCTGTAAGAATATGGCCTGGGGGCATAACTGGAGGATCAGGAGGTCGAGTGACTCTCCCTTCTACATGCTTGAGTAGATTTTTGGACTCGAAATAGCTGATGAGAGTGGCTCGCCACAATGGCCAATTACTTCCATCAGTAGCAAGCTTCTCAACACCCAATAGCTTCTCAGAAGTGTGTCCGGGGCCCATAACCCTGTAGAGGACAGGAATTATAGGCAGTAGGAATGGACTTCTTGCTCAAAAGAATAGACTAGAAAACAATTCACTCTCTCAGTGAATTTAGTTGTCACTATAAATATATTATACACTACCTAGAAAACAATTCACTACAGAGGATTTCTAGGTTAATAAATCGAAAGAATGCTAGACTAATTTACTTGCCTCTCTCAGTGAATTTAGTTGTCACTGAGAGAGGGGGAAACTGTTTCACTGCACATGTACTACTACCCGGCCCTTTAGCGCCCAAGAGCTCGCGCGTCGAAGTCATTTCAGACTCCGCTGGGTGCAGCCGCTTGTGAAAGTAGGAATAACAAGATGAAATGGAGAGATAGGGAGTGAGTGGAAAATTTCGAAAATAACCAGAGAAATGAATGCATGATACAAGAACAACATGAGAAGAAATTGAGAAAGCACACAACAAATTGGATATATTATGCTTGATTTTGGTGCAGGAGCATCAATGCACCCAACAGCCACACCATGGGTAAGCCCGATGCCCTATCCCGCCGCGTGGATCATGGAAGTGGAAGTGGAGACAATGCCGACATAACATTGCTCCACCCAAGCCTCGTTGCAATCCACACCCTCAAAGGAGTGACCACAGTTTGGGTGGAAGTGGAAATGCTCCGAGACATCCGGAGGCAGTACCGGAATGGAGAGAAGGAGGAATCGGTGGTGAAGGCGGTGGAGGAGCTGTGGAAAGGACACTCATGGTCAGTGTGGGCAGTGGAGTGGTCGGAACATGATGGCCTGCTCCAGTTCAGGGGCAAGGTCTATGTTCCAGATGGGGCAGACCTCCGCCGCTGCATTGTGTCCCAACACCATGACACCCAGGTTGCAGGGCATGCTGGCAAGTGGAAGACACTGGAGTTAGTGGTTCAGAACGATGGGTGGCCTCAGATGTCCTGCTACATTGGACAGCACGTGAAGACGTGCGACCTTTGCCTCCAGACCAAAGCACAGCACATCCGCCCATCGGAGAGCTTGTTCCACTCCCAATTCCAGAATCCTGCTGGGGCACCATCAGTGTTGACTTCATTGTTGAACCCCCGGAGTCTCATGGCTACAACACAATCATGAATGTCGTGGACTGGGTAAGCAAGGTGTCCCACTTCATTCCAATGCACACGATGATCACGGCCCTCGGAGCAGCCTGCCTGTTCCTGGCACATGTCTGGAAGTTGCATGGGCTCCCAAAGCAGTTTTTTTCTGACCGAGGTCCACAGTTCATCGTGGAACTGACATGGGAGCTCTACCACCTGCTCGGAATAAAGCTGGCTGCCACCACAGCATACCATCCGCAGGGTGATAGACAGATGGAATGGGTCAATCAGGAGCTAGAGCAATATCTCCGCCTCTTCGCCAACGAGAGGCAGGATGACTGGGATGAGCTACTTCCACTGGCGGAATTCCAATACAACAACCATGTACATTCTGTAGAGGACAGGAATTATAGGCAGTAGGTATGGACTTGTTGCTCAAAAGAATAGACTAGAAAACAATTCACTCTCTCAGTGAATTTAGTTGTCACTGTAAATATATTATACACTACCTAGAAAACAATTCACTACAGAGGATTTCTAGGTTAATAAATCGAAAGAATGCTAGACTAATTTACTTGCCTCTCTCAGTGAATTTAGTTGTCACTGAGAGAGGGGGAAATTGTTTCACTGCGCATGTACTACTACCCGGCCCTTTAGCGCCCAAGAGCTCGCGCGTCGAAGTCATTTCAGACTCCGCTGGGTGCAGCCGCTTGTGAAAGTAGGAATAACAAGATGAAATGGGGAGATAGGGAGTGAGTGGAAAATTTCGAAAATAACCAGAGAAATGGATGCATGATACAAGAACAATATGAGAAGAAATTGAGAAAGCACACAACAAATTGGATATATTATGCTTGATTTTGGTGCAGGAGCATTAATGCACCCAACACATTCCGCCACACAGCAGACTCCCTTCATGCTCAACTCCGGGCAACACCCACGGATGGGCTTTGAGCCACGCCAGCCAGAGTCCCGACTGGAGACAGTCAACGAGTTCTGAGACCGCATGGACTCAACCCTTTCAGAAGCCAAGTCTGCCCTTGCAAAGGCCAAGATGACATGGCAAGGTACTACCACCAACACCAGGTTCCCACCCCGGAGTACAAGTCGGAGACAAGGTATAGTTGGACACAAGTGACATCCGCACCACAGGCCCTTCACAGAAGCTTGCCCAGTGCTACCTCAGGCCTTTCACAGTGATGCGGAGGGTCGGATGAAATATGTACTGCCTCCAACTTCTGAACTCCATGTCCCACCTCCACCCTGTTTTCAATGTAATGAAGTTGCTCCCGGCGCCGGAGGATCCAATTCCGGGCTGGAGGGCTCATCCGCCACCTCCACTGGAAATTGTAGATGGGGAAGAGCATTATGTAGTGGAACAGATCCTGGATAGCCAGTTTGTGCGAGGACGACTCCAATTCCTCGTGAAATGGGAAGGATATGGGTATGAGGAAAATTCATGGGTCCCGGAGCAAGATGTCTCTGCTCCGGACAAACTCCGAGAGTTCTACAGGACACACCCTGGTGCCCCTCATCAAATCTGTTTGCTAGCCTTTCAATCCCTCATATCCTGTGCTTCAAGGACGCAGCACACTAGAGGGGGGTGATGTCAGGGGACACCCTGTTTTCCAGTTCCAAGACCACACCAAGTTCCAACTCCATTTCTGACTCCACTTCCAGTTCTGCTTCAATTTCTGACTCTGCCTTCAGATATGGTTCCACTTCTGGGGGAACTTCCACCAGTTCTGTTCACTTTGCCATCCACTCCACCTTCCGACTTCTGCTCTTGGAACAGTGTCAGAAGTCAAGTGACTCACGTAGTATATGGCATCAAGGGTCTATCAAGGGTCAGGGAGGTCAGGGGGATGCAGGGTTGATGGTGAGTGGCGAGTGGCGAGTGTTGTCCCTGGCTGCGGACTAGGATGATATAATATGGGCTCACTGACATTGGGAATCCTTAGACTTTTCTCTTCGGATTTCCCCCCGTCAGGTGAGAATCCCCTCTCCTGTGTATTCTGTTCATTTATATGTATACTTTGGATTTCCCCTTGTCAGCTGTGTGGTAGTGTGATCTCCACAGCCAGCTAGGGTTGCCCTTACACAAACATGGACTTATGGACAGCCTATGGACAGCCCTGCCCACACACAAGCAGAGACAGAGAAAGAGAGGCTCAATAGAACAAACATAGACAAGAGAATGTACATGCATCTTGTTACGTATCGAGATTTCCGCTAAGTCGGAACTGGAAAGGACGGCGGCTTCAACTTATAGGTTGCGCCCCCAATGAACTATCGTCCTAAGTATTTCGGAATTGAGTCGGAAGTCGGAAAGTACTGAGGCAAAGGCTTGGTTGGAACTTGGGTCGGAAACTGAGGCGGAAGACAGAAGATGGAAGGCGGAGAGAGACTGAGATCTTGCTAGACTCGCTGTGCTAAGAACAGGAGATGGAGCGAAGGAAATCAAGTATCGAAGGTGATTATCTGATTTCAGAATAACAGACATAGATGAGGGGGTTTTTATACAAAGCGCAGAACAACAAGTAATGGTATGGTACTAAGCAAATTCTGGAGGAAGCGGAAGTCAAGAAGACAATGTGTGGGAACTAACTATTGGGAACAATGGGACTACAAGGGGGTTCAGGGTAAGGTAGAACAATGGCAAAGAACAAGGGGTCGGGAAAGCATATCTGACAACGAACTACAAGGGTGACCGGATATGTGGTCTTGATGAACGGTGAGGTGGGTCCGGTGGGTCCGAGTAATAGAGTCGAAAGAACAAGGCGGGTAAGTACAATAGGCATCAGAAGAAACGGAATTACGGAAATGGTATCTTGCTGTGCTCAGGGTCGAGTACGGGGGCCGGTATCTGGAGGTGGTCAGGGGTACTGAAAGGACAAGGGAGGAGGGTTGCGGATATTGCGGATGTCGCGGATGTCGGAATAGAGTCGGAGGTGGCGCGGAGGATGTGCGGAGGATGTGCGGAGGTGGCGGAGATGGTTGATCAGAACAGTCGTAACAGTATCTCCCTTTCAAGGTCGAGCCCTGCGAGACCACAGATCGGGTCACGTGACCTGAGAACAAAACGCGTCGGAGTTCGAAAGAAAGGCGGGAGAAAACATCGTGTCGATTTCTGATCCATCATGAGCTCTCTTCCTGATTTCTCGAAAATGACCAGCGCTCAGATGAAAGAGCACTTTGCTAACGTTCTCGCCGAGAAGGAGCTCGCAGAAAAGCGCGAGGCCGAAGAGGCGGCTCAAAAAGAGAAGGAACGACTGGAGGAGGTGTGCAGGGAAAAGGAGCGCAGGGACCAGGAGGAATGCGATCGGCTGGAACGCGAGCGCGAGCTTGAGCGCATCGAGCGTGAACACGAGGAGAGGGAGGCCGAAGAAGCTGCGGAGAAACTTGCGGAGGAGCAAGCGGCTGCGGAAAAGGCCAACGCGGAGAAGGCGGAGGAGAATTGCGAGTCGCAGAAAGTAAGTGTTTCTTGTTTTTGACGGTATGGGGTTGACCATCGGAACAAGAAAAGGCTGCGGACACGGACCAGGAGTCCGAGCGGAGTGGGCCTCTGTCAGAAACGGCGCCGGAAGAAAACCCGAGGCCAACGAACAAGGGCAAAGGGAAGGCGACGGCGGAATGGCGGGTGGCGCAGGAGGAGAAACAGCACCGGAAGGAGAGGGCCAAGAGGACGGCTCCAGAAGAAGACGGCACATCGCAGCTTAGCTGTGATGCCTGTCTTGAGAAAGGCCTTCCGTGCGTGTGGGACTTGGCAGGAAAGGCCACGGCCTGCAATCGCTGCAAGGACGCGAAGCGGGCTTGTGTGGTCGACGGGTTTAAGGCCCGGGTGACGGCCAAGCAGAGGAAAACCGGAGGATCGGAAGTAGGCTCGGAAAAGCCTACTCAGGGCGCGCGGAAGCCCTTGTCCAGGGCTGCCAAGGCGAGGGGAGTCCAAGATGGGCCGGAGGCGAGCGGAAGTGGGACGACGCGGGGGGAGCAGGTGGCGGATCCGTTTGCGGATATCGCCAGGTCGCTCCGGGGACTGCTTCAACAGGGGGAGCAGGTGTTGCAGATGCAACACCACTTCTACCTGGCAGTCGCGGATCGGCTTGGTGCATACGAGGACTACCTCGACCGGATCGTCCTGGAACTGAGGTGGATGCAGGAGAGGGAGGACTCGGAAGTGGAGGGGGAAGTATCTGAGGGCGAGGTTCAAGCTGTGCAGAGGTTTGCGGAGGAGTATAGGCGGAATGGAAACGTGGAGGATCTGGAGGTGGAAGACTGGGCGGGCTTTGGTGAGGACACGATGGAGGATGACTAGGGGTTGGAATGACATGTAGAATAGATTTCTTGGAACGTCAGAATTAGTGTAGTGGAAAAAATTAATCGGGTTTGACTTGTGACTGAAAGAGTGAAAACGGAATAGGATGGCGGAAATGTTAGGGACAACTTAATGCGTGAGAAGGGGTCCAGGCTTGGCAGGGTATGCCTTGTGGAAATCAGAGACGAGTTCGGAGGCGTGGTCTAGTTCCGTGGCGGAAATCCAGGAAGTCTCTTCGTCGGTGTTTTCATAGCCTGCCCACTTGACTAGGTACTGGAGTTGGCATCGGTATCGTCTGTCTAGCTTGGAGCTGAGAATTTCCAAGATCTCATATTCCGGTTCTCCGTCAATGACGACTGGCGGAGGCGGAGGTTGTTCTCGATTCGGAATTGTATTCGGAACTGCGGGCTCAAGCATGGAGACATGGAATACCGGATGTACTGCGCGCATATTGTCAGGAAGTCTGAGGGTGAAAGAACGACTGCCGGCCTTAGCGATGATCTCGTAAGGTCCAAGGTATTTCTCGGAGAGCTTCTTCGAGGGGCGAGTAGTGCGGAAGTTTTCAGCTTTGACAAAGACTTTGTCGCCAATCTCGAATGCCGGTTGCGGAAGTCGTTTCCGATCGGCGGAAGTTTGGTATCTCTTCTGTGCAGCGATAATGTTCTCTCGGAGGTGCCGATGAAGGTCGTCAAGTTCCACAACGAAATCTCGGGCTCTTGCAGAGGCGAGGTCGCATTCAGGGTGGATGGCGAGATTCGGGTGGTAGCCCTTGTTGGCGTAAAAGGGTGAAATTCCGGTGGTAGCGGAAGGCACATTGTTGTAAGCAAATTCCGCGAGTGGGAGAAGGTCGGACCAATTGCTGTGTTGGTAGTTGCAATAGACGCGGAGATACTGCTCAAGGGTCTGATTAGTACGTTCCGTTTGTCCGTCTCCTTCGGGATGATAACCGGAAGTAAAGTGGAGCTTCATGTCGAGAGCCTTGCCGAGTGTGCGGAAAAAGGAGGACACAAATTCTGATCCACGGTCGGAAGTGACATGGGAGGGGATTCCGTGCTTGGAAAAGACGTGGAGCACGAAGAGCAGTGCGAGCTGGGCGGAAGTTATGGTGTCGTAGGTCGGAATAAAGATGGACTGCTTTGTAAGGCGGTCAACGATAACTAGAATGGTATCATAGCCGGATGACTTAGGAAGTTTCTCAATGAAATCCATGGATATCAAATTCCACGGTTGTTCCGGGATCGGAAGTTGCTTCAGGAGGCCGTAGGGTTTGTGACGTTGAGGCTTGGCTCACATACAGGTGGTGCATGACTTGCAGTAGTCTTGGACCATCGTGCGGAGGAGAGGCCAAGTATAGGTACGTCGGATTATGTCGAGGGTTTTGTTCTGGCCTTGGTGTCCTGAGAGCGGGTGATCGTGGCTTTGCTGGAGTACGCGAAGTCGTAGATCGTTGGTATCCGGAATGTAAATCCGGGACTTGTACCGGAGAAATCCGTCGGAATCGAGGGACCATCCAGGACTGGTGGGGTCATCAAGGTGGGTTGCGGAGATGGGGTCAGAACGGAGTGCGGAACGGATGTCGGAATGGAGAGACTCGGTGTCCATCATAATTGAGGCGCGGAGTAGCGGAAACTGCAATGCTGTGGCACGCAGGGACGATGCCAGTTGCTCAGTGGAGAATACTGGGCAGAAATTGTGCGGATTAACGTTGGCATAGTCGCTACTTCCCTCTTTTGGCTAGACGTCCCAACGTCTGGTGAGTGTGCCGGGTTTTGCTCCGAGTTTTACGGGGCGGAAATGGATCACCATGTTGAACTGTGAGAGGTATTCAGACCAGCGGACTTGATGGCGAGTCAAAATCTTAGTAGTCGCGAAATACTCAAGGTTCTTATGATCCGTTACAACGTCGATCGGATAAGTTGGACCTTCGAGGTAGTGTCTCCAGATTTTGAAGGCTTTGAAAATCACAAGTAGTTCCTTATCGTGGATGTCGTAGTTGAGTTCCGGGGCAGAAAAGGTGCGGGAATGAAAAGCGATCGGATGAATTTCTCCGTCGCCGGGGGAAATGATTGAAAGAATGGCAGCTAGCGCGTAGTCGGAAGCGTCGGTTTCGAGTACAAGTTGGGCATCAGGAATCCAGAAACCGAGTATAGGAGCCGTGGTGAAGGCCGATTTGAGAGCTTCAAATGCGGAACGGCATTCCAGAGTGAAATTCCATGGGGCACCTTTCCTGGTGAGATGTGTGAGCGGAACAGTAATGTCGGAAAAATTATAAATGAAACGCCGGTAAAAGTTGGCAAAGCCAAGGAAAGACTGCACATCCTTAACACGTTGGGGTTCCGGCCATTCTTGAATTGCCTTGACTTTGTCCTCTGCCATGGTAATACCTGTTGGAGAGAGGATGTAGCCGAGGTATTCGACCATGTCACGATGCCATTCGCATTTCTCTGCTTTTGCGTAGAGATGATGTTTGCGTAGACGGCGGAGTACTTGGCGGACATGTTCCCGATGTTTTTCCGGTTGTTGGAATAGATGAGGATGTCGTCAATGTAGACTAGAACGCATACGTTGAGGAGGTCGGAAAATACGTCGTTCATGAATCGCTGAAAGGAGGCGGGAGCATTGGTTAGACCAAAAGGCATGACAACCCACTCAAAAGCACCATAGCGGGTGCGGAAAGTGGTTTTCCACTCGTCACCTTCCCGGATGCGGACAAGGTGATAAGCGTGCCGGAGGTCAATTTTGGTGTAGATCTTCGCCCTGCGGGGGGTGTCGAGTAAGTCGGAAATGCGCGGAAGCGGATATTTGTCCTTTTTAGTGAGGGCATTGAGTCCGCGGAAATCGACACAGAGGCGGAGAGATCCATCCTTCTTCTTTACGAAAAGGACCGGAGCGCCGTGCGGAGACAGCGAAGGGCGGATAAAGCCCATGTTGAGATGTTCATCGACGAACTCGCGGAGAGTTAGGAGTTCACTTTGCGAAAGAGAGTAGATCGGTCCAAGGGGCGGAGATGCTCCTTCTTCCAAATCTATCTTAAATCGTAAGGTCGATGTTCAGCAGGTTTATCGGCTTTGGCCTTGTTGAACACGTCCGGGAAGTCACGATATTCTTCCGGAACTGAGCTCATGTCTACCGGAGCGGAAGTCGAGGCGGAACAAGCCTTGACTGAAGCCAAATCGGAGAGGTGAAGCTGGAAAACGGTTGTGTCTTCTTGCCGTTGCAATACGCGGAAAGCAGTGGCGGAAACGAGCGCAATTCGAGGAGCTTCGAGGGACGGAGGTGCTAAAGCGGGACCGGAGTGCGGAACTGAATCCATGAGCGGAGTTGCAGAAGAGGCCTGGGCCATCTTTGCGGACGACGTCGGAATAGACGGAAGTTGATCTGGGGTACGGAACTGTATTTGACCCAATGCCCAGTTAATCGACGGATTATATCGGGTGAGCCAATTGTGTCCTAGTACAACGGAGCAGCTAGCATCTAGCGGAGTAACGTAAAACGTAACTTCATGGTTGTCCCCAGTAGCGAAACGGATAGACAGATCCACAACTTGGGAAATTCCGTGTTGGAAGACCCGTCGAAAAGGCGGAGTGGAATTGTCGGAATGTTGCGGTCGGAAGTTTATGTTTCAAAACAAAGTCGGAATCGAGGAACAATGAGTCGAACCGGAGTCGATCAATGCGGTAAACGGGGGTGCGGAAATGGTTCGGAAGTGAGCGGAACAGATAGGGAGTCGGAGGACGAAAGAGCGGATGCGTTGAGTTTAACCTCGTTTGTCGCACGAATGGGGTCAACACAGCCCTCAGCTCGTGCGAAGGCCAGAGGACTGCTGACTATTTTTTTGAATCCCAGCGGGAACCGCTTCGGATTTCTCTTCCGTCTTTGCTGCGCGGCCCTTGGCCTTAGCAGCGGAGGCGGAAGCGCGAGTGCAGTCGCAAGCGACGTGGCCGCCTTTGCCGCAGAAAAGGCAAAGGTTGTTGTCCATGCGATGCTGGCGTTCTACAGGGGTTAGTTTTCCATCCTTCCCAAGTGTTCGGAAAGGTCCGGAGTGCTCTTCCGGGCATTGGTGTTGGAACCAGAGGCCTGGTTATTGCGAGGGGTGTGTTGTTGTTGTTCCGTTGCTGGAGTTGGATCCGGAACTGTTGTTGTTGTTGTTTCCGGATTGTTGTTTCCGGAATTAGTCTTCTTCTTGTCTTTATCAGACTTCTTGTCGGAAGACTTGTCGTTCTTGCTCTGGGTGGAAGTTTCGCGAGCGATCTCGGAGTGTCTTTCCCAGTAGCGCGAATCGATGGATTGGGCGAGGTTGCGGAGGTCGGTAAGGGTGGCGGGTTTTCCGACGCAGGCAATTTCATCCTTGATCCGGGATGGCAAGCCCATGTAAAACTGGCATCGGAGTGCGGCTTCTCCCCATTGGACTCGAGGAGCGAGCTGCTGGAACGTGACGATATATTTAGCTATCTTATGAGTGTCTTTCATACCAAGCTTATCGAGTTCATTTTCCGCATCAGCTTCCATATCAAATGGTCCGAAGTTGCTGCGGAGTTCGGAAATGAAATTGTGGTAATCGTCGGCCCAGTCGACAAGAGCGAACGGATCCATGAGGGCGGGTTCGAAGTAGTCGAGAGCCGTGCCTCGGAGATAGGAAAGGGCGTAATGGACCTTTCGTTCGTCGTCGGGAAAGGCGTTGGGACGATCACGGAAGTTGAGTTGAAGCTGGACCAGAAATGGCTGGAGCTTCTTGGGGTCGGAACTGTCGAACTGATCTGGTTCACGGACCTTTGTCTTGGGGCGTGGTGGTGCTTGGGCCGGGCGCTGAAGTTGTCCGGCTAGCATGGCGATGGCTTGTGCAAGATCCGGAACTGGCGCGGGCGGAACTGGGTTGGCGGGAATCTGAGGTGGAATTGGAGATGGAGGACTGCCTGGGGGACCGCCGGGTGGGCCGCCTGGAGGTGGTCCTGGTGGAGGTGGTGCTGGGCGTCGGAATGATGCTGCTGTTTGTTCGCCGCTGCCACTCGTCGAATTCCCGTCGTAGTCGGGATTGTTGTCGGGATTAGCATCGGGAACTTCTTCGAAACGTTGCGGAAAAGCATCGGAGAGCTCATCGTCGGCACGAGAGCTGCTGGAGGGTTCCGCGTGCCTTGGTGCTGCGGATCTAAGACTGCCAAAATAAGAGAGAGCTTCGACAGCTCCTGCTCGAGCTGAAGTAGCTGTGGTACGAGGAGGAATAGTGATAGTTATCGGGTGGGAATCAGATAAAACTGTTACGTATCGAGATTTCCGCTAAGTCGGAACTGGAAAGGACGGCGGCTTCAACTTATAGGTTGCGCCCCCGATGAACTATCATCCTAAGTATTTCGGAATTGAGTCAGAAGTCGGAAAGTACTGAGGCAAAGGTTTGGTCGGAACTTGAGTCGGAAACTGAGGCGGAAGACGGAAGACGGAAGGTGGAGAGAGACTGAGATCTTGCTAGACTCACTGTGCTAAGAACAGGAGATGGAGTGAAGGAAATCAAGTATCGAAGGTGATTATCTGATTGCAGAATAACAGACATACATGAGGGCGTTTTTATACAAAGCGCAGAACAACAAGTAATGGTATGGTACTAAGCAAATTCCGGAGGAAGCGGAAGTCGAGAAGACAATGTGTGGGAACTAACTATTGGGAACAATGGGACTACAAGGGGGGTTCAGGGTAAGGTAGAACAATGGCAAAGAACAAGGGGTCGGGAAAGCATATCTGACAACGAACTACAAGGGTGACCGGATATGTGGTCTTGATGAACGGTGAGGTGGGTCCGGTGGGTCCGAGTAATAGAGTCGAAAGAACAAGGCGGGTAAGTACAATAGGCATCGGAAGAAACGGAATTACGGAAATGGTATCTTGCTGTGCTCAGGGTCGAGTACGGGGGCCGGTATCTGGAGGTGGTCAGGGGTACTGAAAGGACAAGGGAGGAGGGTTGCGGATATTGCGGATGTCGCGGATGTCGGAATAGAGTCGGAGGTGGCGTGGAGGATGTGCGGAGGATGTGCGGAGGTGGCGGAGATGGTTGATCGGAACAGTCGTAACACATCTTACATAGGGCTGTGCCACACAAGATGGTAATTTGGATATAAAATAAATAAATAAATAAACTACAAAGCATACTGAATATCATTACTTGGTCAAGTTCAGCTGGCCCTTGTGACAACACACATTACATAAGATCATTTACACTTTTTTGAACTTCCTGCTGTTGTTTGTTATCAAACAACTGAAGTGGTCCCTTCCCCTAAAACTGATTCTTTGTTTCACTCAGGGCATTGGAATTATCTCTACTTATCAACTTTTAATTTGAGCACAGAGTTCATAGTATTGGCAGTATTGGGTGGCACAGACTCTGCTTGGATTGGTGCCCAGCATGATTAACAGAAAAGATTATGCACCAATGTGTTAAGATTTGAAGTGTTTGAAGTGTTCTTTTCAACTTCCAACCAGCCAGTGTGTCTTTCCTGAACCAGTGACAACATGTATTAAATTTTTCAACCCCCTTGAACCTATGTGAACTGATACAAGTGATATCACTTCTGTGATCCAGTATGTTCAGACGTTGTTTCGCCCATCTCAACCGCTGTGACTCCTTGGTTGTCACTGGGCCTGAGGGATAGTAGAGATAGATAGTTGACAAGTAGTTCAGGCATGTCGTAGGAGCTCCTGACAGCTCGCAAATCTGATATGGTTTGGGAAGTACAGACGACGTTGTGGACATCCTCTGCATGCTTGTCCATTGGTATAGATACTGTTAAAAATCGGACGCTCTCACCCATGAGCCACAGTTCCCCGATCAGGTTAAGAGCCAGTTGACAACGATGGTCACCAGGGGGACTGTGAAGTATTAAACCCAACGCGGTGATGGTCTCTGGCGTGATCACCGTCTCACGGGGGAAATCTAAGACACAGTGAGTGTAGGGAGCAAGATCATAATAGCGAAAGGCGAGGAAGAAAGGACACAGGATAGAAAATGTAACCACCGTCTTACATAGGGTATGACCCCAAAAGACGAAAACTTGGATATAAAAAAAAAGCAAAAAAGGTCATAATAAATAATATGACGAACCACTGTTTGACAGCTCGGAAAGCAATTGGCAAGCAACCTCCCTAGAATCGCCCTTGTCATCACGGAGCATATCCTGCAAGATTGTGGTCACTTCTGGAATGAATATCATGCTACGGAAGTCGCCTGAATTTTCATCAGCACGGGTTCGCTGCACAAGATTCTCTAACCATTCGTGTGATAACAGAAGGCCCTGATAGCAGCATACTTGCTACTTCTACTGCTGCTTCGTAACAGATCATGGAATAGCTCAATCACAGGTTGTGAGAACTTAGTAGTATCATTATCGTCGTCATCTACACGAGAATGCATGAACGGAGGCAGTCGGTAGAAAGAAGAATCTCACCGCCCTGCTGTGCAAGATCAAATATGAGCTTGAAAGCAAACATCCTTCCCTCCTCATTGTCAGTTCGAAGAAGACGGTTAAATACAGACAATGTCTCCGCAGTAAATACTTCGCCATGAAGCCCTAGGATGACGTGAATATCCTTCCCTACACTTGAACGAAACGCCGCACCACTTGCCCATAGCTCGGAGAACAATCTGGCAACGATCTCTCTCGCATCACCCTTGTCGTCAAGGAGCATCTCTTGCAGAATCGTGGTCACTTCTGGAATATAGCTCATGCTGCGGAAGGTGCCTGCATTCCCATCAGCATGTATTTCGTTACGAGCAGTATGCACTAACCACTTGTGTGATAACAGAAGGCTCTTATACTAATATACTTGTCAATCTTACTGCCATGGCGTAAAATCTCTTGGAATATGTTGATTATAGGTTGAGACAATTCCGTAACATCACAGCCGTCACCTATTGAAGAATTAACAGGGTAATCGATAGAAATTAGGTCATCTGACCGCCAATTTGTGCAAGACCAAGAATGACCTTCAGAGCTAACATCTTTGCCTCATTATTGCCGGTTCGAAGAAGCGGTTGCAGTGCGGAGATGATTACCCTCACTCTAGATCCCTCTGTGTCACCTACAGCACGATGAAGTGTGAAAGGTTGTGAATATGATGACATGAAACTACTCACCGCTCTTTGTCAGTCCGGAAAGACATTCTGTGGCGAACCACGCGCCACCCTTGTCGTCACGAAGCATGCTCTCCACAAGAGTGGTCGCTTCAGGAGTATAAGACTGGCTCCTAGGGGTGCCTGCAATTGCATCAGAATGGCCTTCTTTGACCACCCCCGCGACTAACCGCCTCTAGACGAGAAGAGTCTAATCGCCGGATACTTAACGTCTCTAGTACCGCCTAGAAGTCTACGAGTCACGACGATGATGTCTGACTTTAATACCCTGTCGCGGAAGTCAGTTGACGTGAAACTACCAATACATTGTAGAATATTCTTCTTGATGTCGCTGCTGCCAGTACGAAGCAGGCGACAGATAATGGAAATGGTGTCGTGGTCGAATACCCTCTCGCGGAAGTGGGTAATTTCTCCATTGGTAAATGCACCTGCGGGTCTTTGACAAAGCACTTTTGCCAGTGGCTTCCGCAGCTTGGAGGGCTTGCTATCTGTTAGTCGATAAGTCTATGACGCGGTAGAAGTACGGACCATCCCATCAAGGAGTCTGAGCAAAGACAGACACACACGCTTAGCGTCATCTTGGCCATGGGTAAGCACTTGGCGCAAAAAAAATACGCTTTGCATGTTCAGCCATATATCCTCCCCGTCTTCCGTCATGCATGCATATCAGTAGGTATATGGACTAACTTTGGTCTCACCGTATTGAGAAAGGTTGATCATTAGCATTAGGGCCGGAATGTTGGGCAGTGCGATCGTCTGAGGGATGTGTTCAAGGATCAGCTCTATTGTCGTACCCCGTGACTTCCCTACGCGTATATGAGCATGCATATTTCTCTTCGATGTTCACTGACCATCCGCCATTAGCTGGGACAGAGTATGCATTGCCGAGACGGACATAGAATAACAATTTGCCGCATTATCTGGGAGTTGTACATTTGCCTTGCAAATGGCACTTGCCGAAGGAATGTTTTGCTTGATACCGCTCGCAAAGTGCGGGGAAGGTGCGCCCTCTGTGATGTTGGCGTCATTAATCGCTTGCTACGATTCTACGAAGCTGACTACCGCACCCATAGCATCATGCTGCTGATGTAAAACTTTCTTTATGAGACAGCATTTGATGTCTTTGGAGAAGAGACTACGAGCTTGCCCTATTGGGGTATAAGTAATCAGACCTGATACGCACTGACTACGTACCGATCGGAGCGAGATCTTCGAGTACCCACAATAATTTCAGCGCTACTTTCAGATTCAATGGGTCGTCAAGCATGTTAATGAACATGGACACAGTAGTGTCGTCGAATACACGGAACACCCTCACAGAAGGAAGCGGGTCATTGCTGCTGTCGGTGAAGTCTATGCCCAACACCCAACATCAGCCTTTGTAATGCCAAGCAAAAGAGATACTCACCCCTGAGTGCAAGTCCACGAAGCGTCACTAAAGCCTCTGCTGTATGCTCAGAAGAAAGCAGATCCTTAATGGCACTAATATAAATGCCACGTATAGGATCGCCTCCATACAAGCCGAGAAGTTTGCCAATACCAATCCGGAGCCGTCCCGGTGTCTCGTTTGATGCGAAAACAGGGAATAAAATTTCATCGTGACGCACTTCGGAAGGTTTAACGACTACAAATAGTCAAGGCTTGTCTTCGTCAGATTAGCTGCTAAGGACTCACCCTCCCTTTCCACCATTGTCGCCAAAGCACTCGCCACGCCGATTCGAACCTGTGTGTCAGCCTTCTTGTCGTGTAATAAATTAATAAGGGCTGTAAGCCGTTCCCCGGCTGTACCGATTAGCGCCTGACAGCCTTCTTCTGCAAAGATTTCAAAGAGTATCAGAGTTAATCGAGCTCAGATATGAAATGTGATACTTGATCCGGTCATCAATTTCAGGCGATGTAATGTAAACTCCGTATCCTCAGTTCCTGCTCCCTGAAGCTTTTCCACCACGTCTCTGCCCATAGAATTATCGAACACATCAACTTCCCACAAGTCATCGTGTCTGATTTTCCAAGATACATCGTCTCTATGTTCACGTGTAATACCGACGAGTTCATTCCAATGCGCATGGGGCGGCGGAGTGGCGTTAGGGATGTATTTGGTAGGATCCAAGAAGGCGGTCGAATAGTGTACTTTTTGATACGGCATAATGATGCGGCTATCACGCCACATGAGTGGCCTTGAAATAATGTTGCTTGTCACGCAGTATGCAATCCTAGAAGAGAATGTTGCACACCTGCGCGTCAGATGCCCGCCGCCGTGGTAAGTCAATCGCTTTATTGGCAGGTAGTTTATCCAACGCCAACGCCACGCAAGCGGCGATGGCTTAAATTCCGCCACTGCTTATTTCCTGACGGCGAGCTCTTCTCCCATGGATTCCACATCCAATTTTCATCAACGGTGACGTATATCATCCATCGTAGAGGAGGGGATCCGCCATCAAGGTTCTCGTTGATTACCCTACCACCACCGCTATTAAAGCGTGAGAATAACATAAGAAAAAGCATTCGTCCGCTCACATATCCGAGTGGCTTCCTGCGAACCACACCTCTTTGACGGGAGGTATTGATATATTAGGAATATTGATCTGTTCAGGATCCTGAGGACCTTCACCACCCCTTACATATTCTGGAAGGAACTTAACACGGCGCTCGTCAAGTGCGAGCGCGTGTCGGAATACGCAGATGTGCTCGGTGGTGTCTGTGCCTGGGAAGTTCTTGCTTCTCCTGATACCTACCGACGAAACGGTATCCCTAAGCAAAGCGTTCAAGTTGCTGGAGGCGTTGGGGGTGTCTATACACACCAAACACCAACAAAATGCACTCGGACAGTGCGTGAAAAGGCTTTCTTAAACTTCTCCGCCCGATCCTTTTCAGTGTTTTTGTAATGTGCATATGCACTGCGTACACGAGTCTGCTTGAGCAGATACGGAGACGAATACATAAACGTACAAGGGGATTTGGTCTTCGTTGCCTTTGTGAAGTAGCCCGACCTGTCTCGAGAGAGAAAGCATTCACCCTGGAGCTGTTCCCCAGGAAAATACTTACCCTGTGAAGCATGCCAGCGAGTGTACGAACTTGCCAAGCACCGCGGGAAAATCCTAGGGCCGATGCATCTGAGTACTAAATAATGACAAGGGCAAGGTTGGCGCACCGAATAAGAAGATACGGTCACCATCTTCATAGCAGCTCGTAAGCCAGCGATATGCTCGCCTAATGTTCTTGTCGAAGCTCCTGATGCCCTCAGGTATTGTTAGACAAAGGTGATGGAGAATCGACGGGTAAGAATAATACACGCCTGGCAAAGGCTAGATCGAAGATGCTGTAAACTTGACGGTTTACCGAGTCCAACCAGCTGTCTGATACATTCGCAAAGGTTCCAATCCCGCTGTTGTAGTACGTAAACTGGTCTGCGCTGTTCTCAAGGTGATTGTATAGCTCGACTACATTCGTATTCTACAGAGAGGATTCAGCACACGGACACAATCGTAGTAGTCCCATATGAAGGATGCACCTTTGGTCCAAACTGATTGGACGTGCCATCAATGCAGACGACGAGATTCCTGCTCTTTGTCCGACCAGAATTGCAGTTACTACAAAAAAGCCTACAGCAAACCGATAAGCTCAGTTCGTCGGTATGTAACTCAGTTAGGAGAGTAGGTCATTTCACATCGAGTTGAGATCTGCAGCTCTCGACCTGCTCTGGGTATCTGCATGCTCTGCAGCGTCAGGTTTATTGTCTGGCATGAGCATTGAGAGAACTATCTGCAAAACAGGCTGGAATCGATGGAGATCTGACCCTTACATACAGTAACGAAAAACGACATGAGGCCTGTCAGACAGATTGAATGCGGCATGCCTGTCGCATGACCGGAGAATCAGGGAAAGGAGAGCAACCCGGCCGGACCGGTCCATGGACCACCTAACCCAATATTACACGACGACGACCTCACGCTATGAGGATGGGAAGATATCCGACGGTCTTGTGTCGGACGCTATCGCGCAGTGGCGTGTGGAGCCTGGCATGGATGAGCGGCGACATTGCGTCGTCAGACCTGGGGAGAGGTGAAAGGTGCCGGATTGTAACATTACTATAGCGAGCCTTAGTAACATGTTTATCAGCGACACTGGAATGACGACGCAACGAGCGTTGATGCGTTCGTGTTGTGACCACTCGGGAAGACTTTAAATACTTTCACGAAGCTGCTGTTGCTGAGCCGGCTGCTGAGCTGGCTGCGATCACAAATATGCTTCATGCAAAATCACAAACCATCGATTTCAACAACCTTCCCTCCTTGCACACTACCACACCGCGGCCGGCAACAAACTGCAAGTGGGGTGATCAAATTGTGTCCTGCCGTTATGCAGATGGTTTTCAATAGCATCTACATCCCTCTTGTGGAGGTTATGCGCAGTAGTCTAGATATAGAAGCTCAGTGAACGAGGTAGTTCACTGAGTATGTATTAGTACTCTACCTAGATATAGAAGCTATCAACAGAGTGAGTGGCTTTATATCTAGACATCGATAGCTTCTATATCTAGGTAGAGTACTAATACATACTCAGTGAACTACCTCGTTCACTGAGCTTCTATATCTAGACTACTGCGCATAACCTCCACAGGTTATGGGCCCCGCAGAGCCCACCATGCCATCCTCCACCTCGAAGTCGTTCGCCATCCCAAAGCTGGCTCGGGACGGCACGAATTGGGTAACGTGGAAAAATCAGACGCTAGCTACGCTAGCGACAACTCGAGGTGCCAGACGGCACCTAGAGGGGACCGCTAGGATCCCCCCGACGCTCCCCACGTACCCAACTGGCCACACCTTGACGGAGAAGGAGGAGGAGGAATTAGAAGAGCTGGAAAAATGCTGGGACGACTATCACCAGCACGAGTCAACTATCAAGGCGCAGATCTTCACCATGGTTCCCGATAGCGTCCTCATAGAGGTACGGAACCTGGACACCGCGAAGGAGGTCTGGGACACCGTGTGCGCGAAGCACGAGGCGAAGGCCCTCACTGTCAAGGTCGACATGCGCCAACGCATGTACGAAATGAAATGTGAGGACGACTCGAATGTCCGCACTCACCTAGAGTCGCTCATGAAAATGCATGAACAACTGGCAAGCATGAACGCGGCACTCACCGACGACGATCTAGTGACCATCATCCTCGGTTCGCTCCCGAAGTCCTATCGCCCACTGATAAACGCCATCATGATGTCTGCAACGCACGCGAAGGCTAAATTGGAACCCGATCAGGTGGTGGAAATGCTGATTGACGAGTTTGAACGACTTACCATCGAAGAACGTCAGCTCAAGGCCAGCGAGAACGCACTGGTAGCAGTGAAGGGCCGCGGAAAACCACAGCCACGCAGCGGAACCTCCAGCAGTGCTAGGACTGACTTAGAATGTTGGAACTGTGGTAAAAAGGGGCATAAGAAGGCAGATTGTCGTTCTAAGGCCAAGAAGAAGGATAAAAAAGAGGGTGACACTGACAAGAAAGGCACCGACTCGGCGAACACGCGACGGGAGGCGAGGAATTCGCCTTCACGACGACGTTCTCTGGGACCACACTCGCACTAGGAACGAGTCCGATAACGGGCCGCGAGGTCGACGTCTACGACTCAGGAGCGTCAGGGCACATGTCACCAGACCGGCACCAGTTCGTTACCTTCAAAGAGATCGCACCACACGCGGAACTCTGGCGAAGATGCTAGGGAGTGACGAGAGGGAGCATAGAGACAGTGGGGTAAGAGAAATAGACAGGTCATGACACTGTCCAGGATCTGTTCCACCACATAATGCTCTTCCCCATCTATGATTTCCTGCAGGGGCGGTGGATGAGCCTTCTGACCTGGAGTTGGCTCCTCTGGCACTGGGAGCGAATTCACTAGATTCAAGATGGGGTGGAGGCAGGACATAGACATCGGAAGTCAGAGACAGTATGCATTCTGTCTGACCCTCTGCATCACTGTGAAGGGCCCAAGGTAGCAGTGGGCAAGCTTCTGAAAGGGGTGTGGGGTGTGGATACCCCTTGCATCCAAATATACCTTGTCTCTGACTTTGTACTCCAGGGCCAGAACTTGGCATTGGTTGTAGTACCTTGCCATGTCATCCTTGGCCTTCACAAGGGTGGATTTGCCTTCTGAGAGGGTCGAGTCCATGCGGTTGGTCTCAGAACTTGTTGACTGTCTCAAGCTGGGAATGCACCTGGTGCAGCTCAAAGCCCATCCGCAAGTGTCGTCCAGAGTCAAGAATGAAGGGAGTTGTCTGTGTGGTGGAATGCACATGGTTGTTGTACTAGAATTCTGCCAGTGGAAGTAACTCATCCCAGTCATCCTGCCTCTCATTGACAAAGAGCTGGAGATACTGCTCTAGCTCCTGGTTGACCCATTCTGTCTGTCCACCACTCTGCAGATGGTATGCTGTGGTGGCTTCCAGCTTTATTCCAAGCAGGTGGTAGAGCTCCCACATCAGTTCCGCAATGAACTGTGAACCTTGGTTGGAAACAACTTGCCTCAGGAACCCATGCAGCTTCCAGACATGCACCAGGAACAGGCAGGCAACTCCAAGGGCCATGATCATTGTGTGTGTCAGAATAAAGTGGGACACCTTGCTTACTGAGTCTATGATGTTCATGATTGCATCATAGCTGTGAGACTCTGGGAGTTTGACAATGAAGTCAACACTGATGGTGTCCCAGCAGGACTCCAGAATGGAGAGCAGAACCAGCTGTCCGATGGGCAGATGCCACTGTGCTTTGGTCTGGAGGCAAAGGTCACACATCTTCACATACTGTCCAATGTAGCAGGACATCTGCGGCCACCAATAGTTCCAAGCCACCGACTCCAGTGTCTTCCATGCAGAGTCAAAGATCATTGATATCCAGAATGTAGATTTGGGACTTGTAATGGAGGAATCCATCAGAATTGAGGGACCATCCAGGACTAGTTGGGTGATTGAGGTGGGTTGCAGATATGGGGTCAGAATGGAGTGTGGAACAGATGTCGGAATGGAGAGACTCAGTGTCCATGATGATAGAGGTGTGGGGTAGCAGGGATTGCAATGCTGTTTGCATGCAGGGACGATGCCAGCTGCTTGGTCAAGAATACCAGATGGAAATTATGCAGATTGATGCTGGCATAGTCGCTACTTCCCTCTTTTGGGTAGACGTGCCAATGTCTAGTGAGCGCATCTGTAAATAACCTATGTACAATAGTTATTACATAATCCCAGTGGGCCCCTTAGGGACCCACTGTACAGTTCATGCGTGGGAACCGGCCAGCAGTCCCCATCACATCTTACTTTTACCTGTCACTACATAGCATCCAGAATACCACTCATTGGTCAAGTTCTGTCTGCCCTTGTGATACAAGGTCTTAAGGTTGACATCTTTACACGTTTTTGAACTATCCTGCGGTTGATCGCCACACGACCAACCGCTTCCAGAACATTTTCCAAGGGGGAAGGAGGATGGTCAAATCATAATTGATCATGCCCACCCTGCAGTTGGCCACAACGGCCATATGAAAACTTCAAATTACAGTTGAAGGTCCTACTGGTGGCATGGACCCTGACATTGAGATGGTCTGCATCTCATGCGCAAGGTTCCAGATGAACAAAACTGGCACCCAGCAGCCCAAAGGCATGCTGCACAGCCTGCCCATCCTGGACAGGCCATGGCAGTCGATTGGAATCGACTTTATGGGCCCACTGCCCAAGTCAAATGACTATGATTACCTGATGGTAATCATAGACCATCTGACATCACATGTCCACCTCATCCAGACAACAACGAGGGTGACAGCCAAAGGAATAGCTTGGCTATTCCTCAAAGAAGTTGTCATACTCTATAGTCTCAGATTGAGACTTGAAGTTCACATCAATCCTCTGGTGTGAACTTCAGCAACTCATGGGGACTAAGCTCCTCATGTCCACTGCATTCCATCCACAGACAGATGGGACGACCGAGCAGGCCAACCACTCAATAGGACAGATCCTACGGTTGGTCATCTCTGACGACCAAAAGGACTGGGCACACAAGTGCCCAATAGTTGAGGTTGCTCTTAATAGCAATGTCAGCACTACCACAGGGTTCACGCCCTTTGAGCTGAACCACAGCTATATGCCACAGATCTACCTGCCAATGGCAACAGACACTCCGTTCAAGGGAGTCTCCCAATTTGCACAACAGGCTTGCTGGAAGCTGATGACGGCACATGATGCTATCTTAGAGCATCATGTGACACAGGCATTTCAAGGCAAACAAGAAATGCCTGGATAGCGACATGTATGCGGTCAGCAATCACATATACTTGTCAACACAGAACCTGACCCTACCTAAAGGAAGGGCCAGAAAACTGGTGCCACATACATTGGTCGGTATTGCATGCTCAAGGCCCATAATGAGGCCTCAATGGTAACTCTTGAGTTACCGGACAACCTGAAGAACCGACACGTCATGCCAGTCTTCCACACCAGCCTCATATGACAGTATGAGGCCAACAATGATGACCTTTTTCCTCATCATGAGGCCAAAGATTTCTATGGATTTGGCTCAAACAACAAGGAAGAATGGCTCATCAATGAATTATTATCCCACAGGTGGATAAATTCAAAGGACCTGGAATTCCAGGTCCAATAGACCCTAGGGAATGTGACACGGGAACCCATGTCAGCGTGCAAGAACTTAGAGGCTCAAGATCACTACCTAGAGCTTCGGGGAGTGATGAAGCCACACAACCTGCCCAAAAGTCATCAGGTAATGTAAGTCACACATGACACGCCAGGCTGTACCAACTGCTGTGCAGTTAAATTTTCACCTCAGATATTTCCGAGGTGCATAACTTCTTCAAAGCTACCACCATCACCCCATCATCTTCGACAAAGGTGATGCAGCCCAAAGATGGCATGGACATTGATCACTTGACATCCACAACACAATTGATGGTCCCCAGACAAGGGGCTGCTGTTATCATCAGTGTCTACAACCACAGAGGAGCACTGGAAAGTCATTGGATGGATGAATGGCCTGGCCATCATCCATCCTGAAGGATGCAATGACTGCTCCACATTCAGGGCCTACATAAAGGTACAAAGTCAAACATCATGCAGCGAGAGATGCTCAGGCTGCCTGCCATGACCTGAAGCATGAGATAGCAGTCCTGAAGGACGACATCAGGACCCTTGACAGCATGCTTGATGTTGAGCATGCCCAATTGCAGGACCTGGGGAAACAGCTCCAGGCCCTGCAACACAAAATTGCAACCTCAAAGTGAGCACGAACAGAGTTGGCTCTGCAACCCATAGTGGGCCCATCATCCTGCACGACAGCCCCATTGCCATCAGGTGCAGCACCAGGGCTGGTGGCCCAGATCTCTGCCCCAGATGCCACCACCTCCAAGCCAACGCCGGGCTTGATAGCCTGGATGGCTAGCCCCCTAGCCCATCCTTCACAGGCCCAAGCAAGCCGCCAGCATTGGTTGATGACATTCCCAATGGCTTCTACTCAGACAACTTGGATCTGAAGAATTATTATCTGAGTCACACCCAGCACATCTCCAAGAAGAGACATGCCTGAGGTCACAACGTGCTTGTGACCTATGACCCCATCGGTGATGTACGCAAATGCGTCACCAAGCCATCCAGTCAACAACCCAGCACTGGTGCAGGCGCTCGCAGTGCCCCAGGCTGAGTACATCACAGGTGAGCAGGAGAGGGCCAAACACATGGTCATCCCACCAGCACCATCGGTGTCCTTGCCCCCACTGGCGATGACAGTTGCGGTGGTGGAGGTCTGCTCCATCCACAATGTGGACCCTGCCCTGAAAGTGGAGCAAGCCATTGTGTTCCTACCACTCTGCTGCCTGTATCAACCTCAAGTGACCCTTCTGCAGCTCTTCCACTGCCTTTACCATGGACTCCTCCTTCTCTCCATGCTGGAACTGCCTCCAGATGTCCTGCAGCATTTCCACTTGGGCCCCAACTGCAGTTACGCCTTCAGAGGATGTTATAAGGGCAACCTAGGCAGACGCTCTACACTCAAGCGGCGAACTGGCGAAGGGGGATCCAAAGTAAGATAGAGAACTATATACAGGACATAGACATACCTGGCAAAGGGGGATCCAAAGAGAAAACTCTAAGGAACCCCTTCGCCACCTAACTACAACTATAAGCAAACTTAGGCATGCTAGCCCGATCACCAAATGCCCGAGTTACATAAGCAATCACGGGCTGGACAGATAAGGAAGGAATGATGTCGGAAGGGACTGGAACAGGAAGGGAAATACATGGAACACAAGACAGAAGGATGCCAAAGGCTAGGAGAAGCTCAGGGGCCACCAACAACATGCTGTGATAATGCAGCGTGCAATAATGCACAGTGCGATAATGCGCGCGATAAAGCATGCTATAATGCATGTGATAAAGCATGTGATAAAGCATGCGATAATGCACAGTGTGTGATTGGTGTTCCCCTGACAGATGTTTAGATTGACAATAATGTACATTCTTCTAGTATATATTAGACATATTTTAAAATATCAACCCTAACCAAATTCATAGTCCATCATTTTGAGCAATTTGTATATTGTGGATATCCTAAAATCTTTTGAATGTTCTGATATTTTAAAAATATGTTTGTAGCATGGTGTGTATTGAGATAACAGAGCAATTTCAGATAGGATTTGGATGACTATATGTTAAAAGTATATATGGAGTTTGCTACATGTATGATGATAGAATGTAGAGGCAAGTATGGACCATATGAGTATATGTTCAAAGTATATATGAAGCTTGTTAGATGTACAATGACAGAATGTAGAAGCAAGCATGGACAATAACTGTACCATTATTATATATGGTTGATAGATCTGATTAGAAGATATGTTTTAAATTAATATGCATGTACAGTACAAAGATATATAACTATTGATGTTTAGACAATAGGGTATACACCCTTTCCTGGGGAGCTGCAGACTGTGAGAAAGAACTGACAATTATAAACATCCACCTTTGAGAGCATGGATTGCAAAGAGGCTCGGGCAAAGCAATGTAATATCGGCATTGTCCCCGCTTCCACTTCTGTGATCCATGCAGTGGGATAGGGCATTGGGATTGCCCATTAACTAGGGTTTCCCTTACATTGTCTATTATTACACCTGTTTGAGTACCTAAGGCGTGTGTTGATTTTGTGCACACTTTAGCTGCCAGACTTCAAACAAAGACAATGAATATTGCAAAATCTTGAATCTGTGTTTATGTACACCAAAGGCAGGGCACAAAATAATAATATACATAAAGTCATGCAATTTGAAATTCACATTTGTGGCTGTTAAAGGGCTATTTTCACACATTTCACAGCTTCTGCATCCTTCAGAGGCATCTATTATGACCATATCGAAGCAGTTGTCAAGTATTTGGATTATCACCCTCTGCGTGAGACGCGCCTAACTGCAAAACTATGAAGTGTGGTAGATTTCCTTAGAGACATATAACGTAGGTCAGTAAATAAGCCTCACACTACCGCTTGGGGGTGAGAACTAACCTCATCAGTATAATAATATGGGCATTCTGCTTTGTAGCTCAGGACAGGTCCGTCTAGCACCTCACTTCGTCATTAAACCTTTGCAATTATCATCCGATTAACACATCATTACTTACATGTGTACGTTCGAGATATATCCTTGCGTCTACAGTGATCGAAGAAATCAGAGCTCATTAGACCAGGTAAATAATGTACAGGATTAGGCCAGCGCCCCGCGGTCTCTGATAGCTGATCGACATCGACGCAGTTTAGCCATGTGCAATCACACCACCTTGCATCAACCTCCCCTCTTTCCCTACCGTCCGAAATTGAGTCAGAAGTCCAGAAACGGATTTGCATATGAAAATACGTTCGTCGGATCGAGGGTCGACCCATCTGCTATTGGTCATGATTTGAGTGCTGCAACACTGAGAACCAAGTATTGAGAAATAGCTAATTTACAGCAGTTAAAACTCGGGACTGATATGGCTGGTGAGGCTCTCCATTTTACGTTCCAAAGACCCTCCTAACACCCCTACAAGAGTCAAAGACGCGACTATGCTAAGTGCTCGACCGGTTAGATATCCCAAACTCGAACGGGGGTAGCCTGTATGGAATATGGGTCGCTGTCATCGTCGTGGTTTCCAATTCTTGATTATGTATTGGTCGATCTAGTTCGAATTATTGTAATGTATCCACATCCCCTTTATTATCATATATTCCTCCTATGGTCCGGTACTGCCACGGAGCTGACACCTTGGCTACGTCTTGTTGAACATATCTAGCTCCGTATCTACATTTGTGTCACTATGTAGGGTTGGACAGCAACTTAGATAAAGAAACCTGGCAGGGAGTGAGCAAGTAGTACATGGATCGACATGATACATTCCACACAGCGTATCATATTATGAGCAGACCAGAGAAATTTATTGTGTGCCAAATGAGAAGCCTCGAAGTTGTGAGTAGTACGATATGTTTGTATTTTATAGTTACAGTTCTTCCTCCATCATATATGGACCTAGAATATCGAAAGCTAACCAGGGATTAGTGGTTACCCTCTAAGTCACACCATCTGCTCCACGAATTATCTCCTTTGCATCGATTCGCCCGTCAAGAAATACAAGTCGAGGAAATATATCAGCCAGCAATACAATTTTGGCTTGAATTTCTTCTTCCAGATCATCTGATGAGAAGGGGGTTCCGTATAGTGCTCTAAGATTCTGAAACGGGCGAAGCTTATTTGCGTAGTCCGCCTGTGTACTGAATTGAGTAACGTTGGTACGTCGAGGAGAGAAATTCTTTTACCATCGACAGACATCTAACAGATCCCGCGTCGTCAAAGTAAGATGACGTCTCCAGGTCGAGGTATTCAATGCACGGAAACAACATCCCCAGAAGCTGGAGATCGTCGGGTCTTTGGATATCATTAATTTTCAATGCAAGCAAGGCATCCTTATTGACGCCCTGGAAACTCAAATCAGGTTGTTCCCAAAATGTTCTGTCCAATGTTAGTCCCTGAAGTTTCTCGAGCGGTCGCGGTGGTGAACACGGGCATGAAAGTATTTCTTTAATCATCTGGCCTTCCGCATATAAAAATGTCAGGTGGGGGAGACAGTTGGGGGGGAAAATGATGTCCGGGATTTTGTAATCACCTGTATAGAGGAACCAAACGAGATGCCGGATCGCGAGATTGTTGGAGAAGAAAGATCCTACAGCTACGCGCATGGCGGGAGTAAGCGATAAGGTGAAGTTCTCGAGTTGCAATATACGGAGCCTTGGCCACTTTCCAAGGAGAAAAAGATTGTCCACATTCGGATATGAAGATGGAGGACGGCCATGGAACTCGATCATAATTGTGAGATTCTAGAAGTTAGGTCATTTGTGAGAAAGGCAATTAGCTTCAGTAACTTGCCTCCAAGTGGGGACAATGGGAAACGAGTAGGTCCACCACTGGAAGGATCATGGCGGGACCTTTGAAGGGAATCGGGGAACATGTCAAATCAAATCTGACGAGTCCAAAGAAAGTGGTTGAGATCTACATGAGAACAATCAAAATTTGTGCGAATTTTACGAAGTGCTACTAACGGGGCTGACGAGTAAGGAGCGGATGTTGATTTCCATGTCTTTCGGTGGAGAGACTGCATAAGAAGGCGCACGGTACCCTACCTCGAGCAACTTTACATCAGATAGATACTGCTTCTGACAGAGTGCACTCCAGATATCTTCAGGCCCGGAGAGAATAGGAGGACATGCACGAAGCCAAGCTAAGGACCTGAGATTGGACATGCCACGCAGCGCGATCGCAAGAAGTCGCTCGCACCACATGTCACGCTCGAGTTCGGCTGGTATCTGGCTGGAGGGACCAGGGGGATATTGACCATTGTCTGGCACCCGGTCCTCTAGGAATTTGACTGGCCTAAACGAGTCTGAGCCCATGGTGTCGGGGATGATCTCAAGATGGCGAACACTACGCGCATACGTGCGATTCCGAATTAGATGCTTCCAGGTGTCAACGCATCCTATTGAGGCGCGTACAGTGTGATACTGGATGTGGCCGGAAAATAAGATGCTGGCCAGTACCCTACATGTGAGGCTGAGAGATAATAAATCCGATAGCCCGATGACTTTCAGCACAATCAATTCAATGATTTCCAGAGGTAAGCGTAGAAGTGGACTGTGGACTAGACTTCCTGTATGATGTGACATGGCACTGCGCCAGGTTTTACGGCGGGGTTCGAAAGCAGGTGAGTTACCGGGCGACGGTTCGGTGGAATATGGGTCGCTGTCATCGTCGTGGTTTTCAATTCTTGATTATGTATTGGTCGATCTAGTTCGAATTATTGTAATGTATCCACATCCCCTTATTATCATATATTCCTCCTATGTCCGGTACTGGCACGGAGCAGACACCTTGGCTACTTCTTGTTGAGCATATCTATCTCCGTATCTACATTTGTGTCACTAGGGTTGGACAGCAACTTAGATAAAGAAACCTGGCAGGGAGTGAGCAAGTAGTACATGGATCGACATGATACATGCCACACAGCGTATCATATTATGAACAGACAAGGGAAATTTATTGTGTGCCAAATGAGAAGCCTCGAAGTTGTGAGTAGTACGATATGTTTGTATTTTATAGTTACAGTATTATCATTCCTCGATCATATATGGATCTGGATTATCGAAAACTAACCAGGGATTAGTGGTTGCCCTCCAAGTCAGACCATCTGCTCCACGAATTATCTCCGTTGAATCGACTGGCCCGTCAACAAATACAAGTCGAGGAAATATATCAGCGAGCAATACAATATTGGCCTGAATTTCCTCTTCCAGATCATCTGATGAGAGGGGGCTTCCGTATAGTGCTCTAAGATTCTGAAACGATCGAAGCTTATTTGCGCAGTCCGCCTGTGTACTGAATTGAGTAACGTTGGTACGTCGAGGAGAGAAATTCTTTTACCATCGACAGACATCTAGCATATCCCATGTCGTCATAGCAAAGCACCTCCTCCAGGTCGAGGTATTCAATGCACGGAAACAACATCCCCAGAAGCTGGAGATCGTCGGGTCTTTGGATAGTACGAATGTTCACTGCAAGCAAGGCATCCTTATTGACGCCCTGGAAACTCGAATCAGGTTGTTCCCAAATTGCTCTGTCCAATGTTAGTCCATGAAGTTTCTCGAGCGGTCGCGGTGTTGAACACGGGGATGAAAGGATTGCTCTAATCATCGGATCTTCCGCATATAAAAATGTCAAATGGGGGAGACAGTTGGGGGGGAAAATGATGTCCGGGATTTCGTGATCATTTCTACAGACGATGCAAAGGAGATGCCGGATCGCGAGATTGTTGGAGAAGAAAGATCCCACAGCTACGCCCATGACGGGTGTGGGAGATAAGGTGATGTTCTCGAGTTGCAATATGCGGAGCCTTGGCCACTTTCCAAGGAGGAAAAGATTGTCCATATTCAGATCTGAAGTCTGATAATCGTCATAGATCTTGACCATAATTGTGAGGTTCTAGAAATTAGGTCATTTGTGAGAAAGGCAATTAGCTTCAGTAACTTGCCTCCAAGTGGGGACAATGGGAAACGAGTAGGTCCACCACGGGAAGGAGCGTGGCGGGGCCTTTAAAGGGAATCGGGAAACATGTCAAATCAAATTTGACGAGACCAAAGAAAGTGGTTGAGATCTACACGAGAACAATCAGGATTTGTGCGAATATTACGAAGTGCTACTAACGGGACTGATGAGTAAGGAGCGGATGTTGATTTCCATGTCTTTCGGTGGAGAGACTGCATAAGAAGGCGCATGGTACCCTAACTCCCGCAACTTTACATCAGATAGATACTGCTTCTGACAGAGTGCACTCCAGATATCTTCAGGCCCGGAGAGAATAGGAGGACAGGCACGAAGCCAAGCTAAGGACCTGAGATTGGACATGCCACGCAGCGCGATCGCAACAAGCCGCTCGCACCACATGTCACGCTCGAGTTCGGATGGTATCTGGCTGGAAGGACCAGGGGGATATTGACCATTGTCTGGGCCCCGGTCCTCTAGGAATTTGACTGGCCTAAACGAGTCTGAGTCTATGGTGTCGAGGATGATCTCAAGATGGCGAACACTACGCGCATACGTGCGATTCCGAATTAGATGTTTCCAGGTGTCAACGCGTCTTATTGGGGCGCGCACAGTGTAATACTGGATGTGACCGGAAAATAAGATGCCGGCCAGAACCTTACATGTGAGGCCGAGGGATAACAAATTCGATAAACCGACGACGTTCAGCACGATCAATTCAATGATTTCCCGTGGTAAGCGTAGAAGTGGAGTGTGGACTAGACTTGCTGTGTTGTGTGGCATGGCACTCCGATATACTTCGCCAGTTCGAGAGGCGCCACCGAGTTACCGGGCGACGGTTGGATGGTACCAGATGCCCGGAGATAGTGTTGCCGCGGCGCGGCTTTGGCTTAGCGCCGAGCCACGCTTACCAAAGCCGGCTATTATCATGATAGCTCTAAGCCAAGCCGAGGAATTGGCTTGGTTAAAAGCCGGCTTTTAGCCGGAAGCCGAATATAGCTAATGGGAGATACCGGATTATTAATACATTATTTATCGATGTTCTAAACCTTCGGTCATGATAATCTCTCAGTATGGTGGTTTGGCTAGAGCACCGTATCTGTACCAATTATTGAACTAATATTAGTAATATAACCTTCCGTTCATTAGTGATTCATTTCGCGAGGACAACGCTGCCCGTGAAAAGGAAGGTCGCTGTCATCGTCGCTGTTACCGTACCGTATTTCACAGCTGTATATGTCGAGCTCATTGCTGTATACATTTGGAGTTACATTATTCTTAAGGAGGTCATCTGCGACAGTTAAAATATTGCCCGGGCCTCCAATTTAGTATATCCTCAAGGTGAAAGCCATCACTTACCGGTAGCGAGATTGCTTCCAAATGTCCGCGAGGGAGAACGACGATAGGAAGAACGAGAGCGGGATGGGGTGGGTGATGCATGCAATAGTTGCATGCGAACCCTGTATATTGCAATAAGTATCTCGATCCCTGGCACAGTTTCACGAATGTACATGATATGCATAGGAGTCGGGACAGCCATTTTGATAGATGGATTCTGGTGATACCCGCTGAAGTTTGGAGAGCCCACAGAATTTTCTTCCCTCCTGCAAGCGATGTCAAGTATTCGATTCTTGAGAACTGGAACATACAATGTACCAAGCGCCGCGAATTGTCTTCGTGTACATCCTAGCTCCCTCCGCGGGCACATCATTCAAGGATGATGGGGTATGAGTTCGATGGGAAGAACAAGAGCGCGATCGGTGGGTCGTTCGAAGATGAGGGACTGGGTATGAGTTCGATGGGATGAGAGCGGGTCGAGTGGGCTGTTCAATGATGAGGGGCTGGGTATGACTTCGATGGGAAGAACGAGAGCGGGATTGGGTGGGTCGTTTGAAGATGAGCAGCTGGGAATGAGTTTGATGGGAAGAACGAGAGCAGGATCGAGCCGATTGTTCTCTAGAATGAGTACGAGAGGGAATTTTACATCGAAATAGACAAGACATACCGTCGATACTTTACCCTTTCGCTCTTCTCCCTGAATGTTTCTTCACTAAGTTTCACTTCTCGTTGTCCATATAAAGAGCACGGACATCAACAAAAAGAGAAGGGATACCCTTAATGAGGCCATTCAGGCGGTATCGCCTGATGAGAGACTTGAACTCCTCGCCCAACGACCCTACCAGCATAGATGGAAATCAGACTACAGTGCATAAAGATCAAGCGAACGTGGTAACACAAGTGAAGAGAAGAGTGCAGGCGGTGGTGTGCAGGAGTGAGGTGTGCAGGAGTGAAGAGTGCAGGCGGTGGTGGTCAAGAGCCAACAGTGTTCGTTGTTCAGGCTCCGATAATCTCGCGCTGGTCAGTCTCTGGGTGATTTTTTGGAATAGAAAATATATGCAATGAGAAGCTGATTATTACAGAGCCTGCTTAAGATTCCTCCCCCCATTTGTCACAGCCCTCGAAAACAAACTCTTCAAGCTCTAGATCTGTCAAGTCCTTCCCAGGCTCACCATCGGTTTCCTGCGCATTCCCATCCTTGTCCAATGTATCCAGCTGTTGATCAAATGCACTGTGAGGCTTGTGTGCACATACTGAGTATCCCTGATCTTGCCACTCATTTTCCTGTTCTATGTCCTTCTCCTCCCATTTCCAGCTAGCCGTGAAATCTAGCCGGGCCTTCTTGATCACGAACTTCAGCATCTGCAGCTGTTCCATCAGATGCGGTGAGATGCGGTTTCTTTGACGTGTATCCGTCTCCGCGCTAGAAGAGAAGATGCACTTGGCAGGGACAGATGATGCTTGTGCTGGGAGATAGTCGAGTGCCCAACGAGATAGCCGTGGATAGTTTCCCTCATTGTGCTACAGGGTGGTTATGGTTAGAAGTCAAATGTCAAACAGGAGCCTAAGTTATTACGCACATCCCACCATTTGATTAGATCAACGCTGTATATGTCAGGCCAGTTAGCAGCGTGACAATACGAATCCCATTCTTCTTCAACCGACGGTAAACGCAAAGTGCACCCTGTTGGTGACTCGTCGATTTCCCGGCCAAAAAGGAGTGTGTAAGCATTGTGCTACACGCATGGCTGGTGTATCGTCTCCCTGGTAGATTGAGCGGCTGGTTGACTCTCGTCATATTTTGCAAGCTAAACAGTGGTCAGGTTTCGCTGGAGGGAAGATAGCGTAAAACTCACCTCTAATAGAATAGTTCGTTTAGCATACGAAACCTGATTGGCTGGCCAGTTTCTTTCGATCCATCGAAACCTGAGCGATGGATGAAGGACTAGCAAAGGCTTGGCTAGCAATTGATTTAGTAAGAGCTTGCCACATACCAATAGAGATAATATGCGGCTTTGAAAAGTGACGCTCGTTATACTGCGAGGTCATCTTTTCAACTGCCGCATCAATCATCCTTCGTAGGTGCGCATTCGAAGGACGGGTCCAAGTAGATAGTAGTGAGTCGAATGCAGGGAGTACGCAGGCAAGAATAGGTGTGTGCTCGGTACACATGACAGCTTGTAAAGCATGTGCCGGCTGCCGGTATAATAAGCATGGCCCCTAGGTTAAACAGAGAACAGGACCTAGCTCTAATATATTCTTTATGTCCTTCAGTACGGCCTATTCATTGTTGGTGAGTCGTTGCTTGAAGATGGTACTCATGACCGGTGGCGAAATATAAACTTCAATTGCCTAATACAAACTTTAGCGTTTTCATACTCATCAATAGCATAATGACTTACCTGACGAAGATACAATGCTCGTTCAATCATAAGATACGACGATCCCCATCGGGTTGGACTATCACGAATAAGGGTGAGATGTACAAGCTGGTAAGATACCTGTTGAGCATCTAGCCAACGTTCTCGACGGTTGCCAGTTGTAACGATCTCCTTGAATTCTTCACGGCAGAGTTGGGAGGACCGAATCGTGTTAGTGATGTTACGAGTAATTGCGACTGGATCACGCTGTAAAGCCTGTGTGGGTGTTTGACTAGAGGGGTTTACTGGGTCATGCTCAGTCAGATCAAACTCGCCAGTAGGGTTTTCCAAAGCCTCGGTACTTGTGCATTCTCGTAGCATTGCCGTCACAGTGACGTGTAGGCGATGTGGGAAGCATCTAAAGTTTATGATAATTAGAAAGAAAGCCAACATATAATAATATTTTTACTTACATTATCTGTTGATTAGCACTATCAAAGTCTATGAACCGAGCCATTAGCAGGTGTTCGAAGTCTTGCATCATCGCAGTCATATTAGATGCGCTGTCCGTAGTGATGAACATAATCTATACACATTTAGCCACAATATGATAAATGTGTGAGAAAATGATGCACCTTGTCTGTTATGTTGACACGGTCGGTGATAAAAAGGAGGCCCTTCGCAAGATCCTGACTGAAATGGCGGCCAGGCATCAGAAGGAATCCAATGAGAGTGGAATGTAGGGCCAGCTCTCCCCTGCCATACAGTGAAGTTGAAATGGACCCACGACATAGGTAGTGAGCCGTTACGGCGCCATACGCACGCATGCTCTTGTCGTCCCATAAGTCCATCGTAAGTGATATCTTCCCCACTGATTGCTATATAAGATGTGTGACCTTTTCATAGTCCTGTAGAGTTCACAAGAGAAATCACCGCTAGCTCTTTTTTGATTTCCGTAAAATTATGCTCCCATGCCTTACCAATTAAACTCCGAATTGCTGTTCGGTGTGGGATATTGCAGCTTAGCATGGATTCTCATAGCAGAAGTAGGAGATCACGGAATTCAGGGCATTCAATGACATTAATAGACTAAATGAGAATATTAATAAGTTTTGAAAGCTAAGTGTACCATATCTGTCGTACCTGGTCATCTGCAACGATCCAGTTAACTAGTGCCGCTTTAAAGCGACCTGTTGAAAATGGAGGGTGTGGATCAGGTTGAGTGGTCACTTTTTCGTTACTTTTGGGGAGAGCGAGAGATTTTATCTTAATCGGCCAGTCATTCTCACGGCAAGCTTCGAGATACTCATACGCATGACATGCTTCAATGTGCACATGCAGAGAACCAGTGCTCGTCGACGGTGAATACTCCACAGGTGGACTGCAAATTGTCAGACATCATCTGAATAAACTGGTAAAAAACTCACTAGCACAATTTGCAAATAGTTTTGATTCCTTTGGCGATACTACCTTTAACGAAAAACTGCCAAATGTCAGGTGCACCAGCTGCTGGTCTACGAGTTCGAGGTTGGTTGCTAATAGGGGACAATGGGATGCTTGTGAATGTACCCCTAGGTCGTCCAAAAGGGGAAGCAGGTGTTCGTACGATACGAGTGATAACGATACGTTGTATAGATGCAGGAGGATTGGCATGTTGTTCGTTGGCCGGGGTTCTAGGCTGAGGTGGTGGTGGTGGAGTCACATGTTGAGATAAGGGTGTTGTACCACCAAAAAAGACATCCATGTTGTGAGACTCATGCTCCTCCTGGTTCCGTGCATGGCGGTCCTCGCGTTGCTTCTCACATCGACGCCGATATCGGTCCTCCAAAGTGCTGGTAGGTGGTTCAGGCCCAGGGTCAATGCTGGTTGCTACCTTACCCTTGCCACCTTGGCCCCTGCCCCTGCCCCTTCCCCGAGTGACTGGACCTTCTATACTATGATTAACATTACCGTCGTCATCCTCTTGAATAAGGCGAAAGATTGCGTCCTCGTAGAGTGGCCAAGCCCTTGTATCGTGAAGTTTGGGGCCCATTGTTGGTATCTGAGACAAAGTAATGACTGGAATACTTTATGGGAAGGGAAACTTATTGGTATATTGTATGTGTTTATAGCATTCGGCTGGCACTTTAGGGTGATAACTTGACGATAGAATTGTATCGTACCCGTTAGAACAGGCTCGAATAAATCTGTTGACAACCCATTAACCTGTCACATGTGAAATGGCGCCACCACCGGTGCCCGCTACTCCAGCGACTTGCCTAGATGTCCATGCTCCATGGACCCGGAAATGTTTGTCAAGGTTCCCAATGGTCTGCTCCAGCAGTAGGAGACTATAAGGAGAGTGGTTGTAAGGGACTGTAAGAAGTGCGACGAGGTCGGAGGAACACAGGGGTGAGGATAACATAATCGGCTACACGCTGGCTTAGCTGGCTTAACACCAGCTTAAATGGTAACCACCATGGAGATAAGCTGGCTCCTAGGAATCGGCTTGGCTGAGCTAATATGCAGCTTGGCACGCGGCTTAGCCAGAGCTGAGCCAAGCTGGCGGCAACACTACCCAGAGATGCCCGGCGCCACTCACGTTAGGACTAGGTATCCTAGCTGAGCAGGAGAAAATGAGTAGATACAGAGGGATGAGCCGAGTTTGGCTTGGGCTCAGAGTAAGAAATTATAGATACACGCACCCGGATGAGTATCTCGCTGGGCAAGAAACCAGACAATAAATTATCAGATCGCACCAGCTATTCTGAGGGAACGGCGCGCAAGAAACCGTTTGCATCACATTACCATGTACTCTGTGTACACTAATGCTTGCTCCTAGGAAACGCGACCCACTTTCGAGGCCAGCGCGACATTTCGGTCGCACAGTAGAAATGTGGTGCTGCTTCGAACTCATCATTAACAAAGGCCGGCGTGACGCATCTGACGGCGAGGCTGATGATACCTAGTAACTCTTCCCCTCTTGCCGCTGAACTCATTGATCATTTTGTATTCTAGCTTGCGCGCCACGCAGCGACAATACGAGCGACTAGTCGAGATCTGCCCTCGTCTTTTTCAGAAGAGATTCGGACGCATGGTGTTGAAGAGGTGGCTACTATTGTAAGTGCCTGACTTCCTGAAGCAATATTGCATTCTCGATGATGCTTGACGAGCCAGATGGAGAATGCACGTGCCTGTGGCCGCGGTGAAGACATCAAACGCATCAAAGACCTCATGCAATCCATCTGCTCCTTCCACCCGGCTCTGAGGACAAACGACAAGGAAAGCCGAGGATTCAACCATCCTCAGATGGGGCGGCTCCTCGTGAGTGCTGAGAAAGTCAAGGAGTGGGACGAGGATGAGGAGTATGTACTGTCATTGCATATCCATGTCTATCACTGACACACATCTAGGTTTCGCCGGCGCGTCAAAGAAGGAGTTGAAACTTTCCGGCCCCAGGATTATCCCGTGTTCTTGTATGAAGATGACAAGGTCCCAAGAGATCAATGGGGCCTAGACCTCACCAACCAGAGTGCGAAAAAAGGAAAAAGGAGGTCACGTGCGCGTCCCGCGGGAGCAAGCTGCAAAGGTGGCATGTACCTTCTTTGGAACCTAAAATTCATTATATTTGAAGGTACTGGAAGTTTGTGTCTACCATAGGTTCTACCACTTGCGTCCTTCCTGGTACATGCCTGGTACATTGATAATTAATTAATTGGCCGCGTGGCGCTGAATTAATCCCGTAAATGCAAGGTCAAAGCAAACTGGTAAGTACAATACAAGAGCTGAGCAGGCGAAACACTAGTCGGCCATTCCACTAACTCCTTCATCGCCGGAGTCCAATAAACTGAGAGCCAGCGTTAATACATGATCCATGAACTAGACAACCATATGCATCAGGAACGGCCGATTCCGGCTTGTAATTCGGCCATATTTACACAGCGCCACCGGCGCTACTGGTAGGTCATGTCAACTACGTAGTTGCGCTGGGTTCGACGTAGCTCCACAAATGGTTCCGTGGCGCGCAGCGCGCACTAGGTAGACCTATGGCTTTCTACTAGGCCTCTAGTGCCCCTCCACCTTCCCCAACCTTGACAAGACCGAGCCGCCTCCTCGCTCATCCACTTCCCCTCGGCGTCCACCCTCCTAGAAACGTCTGTGTGAGTCCTTTCATGCCCTCTGCTTACCCCGCAATTAACGAACCATCTTTTTAGCCTCTGATCTGCTTTCCTGAAGCCGCTTTATGAGGCGTCGGTCTGCGACTGAGCTGCGTTCTGCTCAAGTGAGGCTGTAAATGGGTGGTAACTAATTTACAGTAACTTGCTATTAGAAATCTGGAAGACCTATGACTGAGTTTGTCCCCCTGCATCTTGGAATGTATTTTGCTATTTAAAGCGGCTCTCGGCAACCTTGCCGCAGCGGGGTGTGAACTGACTGGGAGATTTCCTGCGAGCTCTATGTCACGTGAGTGTTGATTTCGTTTATTGATAAACAAATGATGCCAAACAAAAGGTATGTTTGCTATCTTACCTCCGACCACCACCTTCAACATATTCCAGGCAGAAGTCCATACAGAACGCATGTGAGTCCACACTCCTGCCTTGCTGGTCATGTATTGCTGCTGTGGTTTTCTGACGAGACGTTGCTTGTGTGCAGATTTGCAGCTCATCCAGGCAGCAAACCATTATATATACATTGGTACGTACACATCCTATCTTCACACTCCACACTTCTGCAGCACTCTGTATGGTTCCTGAGGTGTATGATGCTAATGATACTTGTGGGGTGCAGAGAATTAATTTTTGTGCGTGTTTTCGTTTTGCAACGCATCATAGCGCTCCAGAGCTCATCCTTCTGTGTCTTGCGTTGTGTCCTGTACCACAGCATCTCTAATAAGCAAGAATCGGGCCCCGTGAACTGCTTCGACAGTTGTGTGAGTCTCCAGATGACTTTGTTGATCTCATACGACATTCTGCCGGCGCGATTATCATGGAGGTGAGCCTATGCCGATGTATCAATGGGTTCTTAATACTGTGTCATCTTTTCAGGTTTTGTACGTGATCAATGTTCGGGATAAAGACGATCCTTACATTGAAACGGCGGAAAAGGCAATGTCGTATTTCAACGCAGCAGCGAATCCAGGAGCTTTTCTAGTCGATGTACTGACGATATGTGCGCCTTCCAGGCTTAATCCAGGTTTATTGAGTGAGGGCGCGATGAAGACTGTCCTTGCAACACACTGGAATGCTATCAACCACGGTATCTACGAGGAGATTAAAGCCTGAGGATACGATCCGTACGTACTCCATCGTCAAAAAAAAAAAAGAAAAGAAAAGAAATCAGACTACATAGTGCCATGTTCAACCTCATCCCGGATCCTGTGATTGCACTGATCTTCACTGTGGTAGGTCACTTCAACTCGGTCTAAGCCCTCACAATTCACAAAATCCAAAAGAGTGGGCATCCGAGCTTCTTGTCAGTGAATCCCAGTTCAGTAAGGTAGACTACCTTGACAAGCATCATCACAATAGCTTGGAGCAATGGCGCAACTTCAGCACACGAACCACCCAAGCTCTGGCCTGTCACAAGCAACGTCTATAAAGTTATCGGCAGTGGGTTACAGTTTATACTCCTATACTGTTGCATTTGAAATCTCACTAACACCGATGCCAGTTCTACGGCAGGGTTTCACAATGTTCGGGAAAGTGTGAAGTCACGTTTCGACAATGCAAAGCTCGCACAAGCAGCTGTGGAAATTTGCGACGCCTCCGATGAAGACAACTTAACCCCTGTGTATATAGACCAATATCTAACTATGAAATGATGTGATGCCCTAATACCTCCCAAACCCTGAATGTGCATTACATCTCACCTCAATTGAATATGCCCTGGGATGTCGCCCACCATAGGCACCGCATGGCATTACGTGTGACTAGTGTAGCCCACCGTAGACACCAGGGCGCCGCTACGTGGACCTATGGCCCACTACAAAATAGGGCCAGCCCTACGGAGCACATTATAATAGGGGGGGATCCTACACCCCTACAAGTCCTACGTGGGGTACGTGGGTATGTACCATTCCATAAGATCCCCAGTTTTTCCTGATGTGCAAACCTATACTGCTTCATCAGGGAGCACTCTCCACCGTTCTCAAGATCAATATTGTATGAGTAGAAAAAGCCCTCAGAGGATACCACCATCACTTGATGCATAGTTCTGCAGCCAATGACTCAGAACATAATGAAAAAGTGCGCAATCTCCCCACGCACCCACTGAGTGCTACGACGCAACGTGCGCCACTTGTGGGGAGCTTGAGAAACGCAAAATCGCGCGATGGTTCCCAAAGCTCAGTGATTGTATTTGGGAGGTAGCCACCCATGGATGATGTGAAATTCTGTGTGAGATGAAGCGAACGCCCACGCAGGGAAGACCTTGAGACTCTTCTTTAATTAGTCGGGGATGGTTACATATGATCAATAAGGACGCACCCATTATTTTTTTTTTCGTTGATGAATGCCTCGTACCCACCTTCAACGCCCGAAGGTCCTTCCCGGCTATCAAGAGACCCAGCTGGGCTCACCGGACTACCACCTTTCCCAGCTACTCCCCTCTCCGCGCTATTTTTACTGCTCTTGTCTTGACTGCCCAACCTAAATATGTGTACGGTGTCATGTGCCGAGCTGACAGCCAGTAACGTCGACACGGCATTGCAATTGATGGAATAGATGCGTGCCTCGCGTGTCCCACGACGAAACTGGTACAGCTTCTCGGCTCCAGGAACTGACCAGATGCGGATGACAGTGCCCTTGTCTGAAGCTGTGGCAAGCAGTGTGCCAGTAGAATTCAGAGCAAGGAAAGAAATAGGGGCTTTGTGAGCGCGAATGACATTAGCAAGGGTAAGTGTGCGAGTAGAGAAGAGTATGACGTCACCTGACTGGGGCTGAGGCGAGGTGGAGGATGGAGTCGCTGCATTAGGGTTTGGGGTGACGGACGACGGCGAGGGGACGGGTGATGGGTAGGCAAGATAGGACGAGTTGGAGGAGGGGGACAGAGCACATATTGCTGAATTATAGTCGTAAGTATAAATGTGGATGCCATGCGACGACATGTTGTTCGTGTTGTGGACTTTGACGGATCAACGTCCATCCCATCTTTAGGGGGCATCATCTTCGTGGGGATGATGGTGGTTAGCTTCCAAGAAGTGATGCACCCTCAGAAAGATCTGAGGTGAAAATTTAACCGCGCCGCGGCTGGCGCGTCACGTGGTCTGCACGTGACAGACATGTTTAGCGGCGTCTGGGGAGGTCGCATGGGTTGCCCACCCCCCGAAGCTCTAGATAGCTATCTAGGGCTTCAAGGTCCTTGCAGGACTACATGGGTTCCCATGTCACGTCGCCTAGGGTCCAACGGACCTGGAACTCCAGGTCCGTCGAGTTTATCCATCGATGTGCGATAATCTCGTCGACGAGCCACTCCTCGTCGTTATTTGCTCCGAAGTCATAAAATGACTTGGCCTCACAACGAGGGAACAATTCGTCGTTGTTAGCCTCGTATCGCCGTATGAGGCTTGAATGGAAGACCGGTGAAATGCGACGGCTTTTCAGCTCGTCGGGAAGATCAAGGGTCACCGTCGAGGCGTCGTTGTGAGCCTCGACAACGTGGTACAGTCCGATGTACTGCGGGACTAGTTTTCTGGCTCTTCCTTTCGGGAGAGTTAGGTTTTGTGTCGAAAGGTAGACGTGGTCGTTGGCCACGTACCTGTCGCTCGCCATACATTTCTTATTTGCATGAAACGTTTGCATCACTCGATGCTCTATGATTGCATCGTGTGCCGCCATCAGGTTCCATTTTGCCTGATGTGCGAACCGGGCTACCCCCTTGAACGGGGTGTCCACGGCTATGGGGAGGTCTATCCGCGGCATATAGCCGTGGTTCAGCTCAAAAGGTGCGAACCCTGTGGTTGCGCTGACGTTGCTGTTGAGGGCGACCTCAACCATTGGGCATTTCAATGCCCAATCCTTCTGATCGTCTCCGACGACCGCACGCAATATCTGGCCGATCGAGCGGTTTGCCCGCTCTGTGGCTCCATCCGTTTGGGGATGGAAGGCAGTTGACATGAGGAGCTTAGTCCCCATGAGTCGCTGTAGTTCACACCAGAAGATCGATGTGAACTTCGAGTCTCTGTCTGAGACGATGGAGTCGGGAACTCCATGGAGTCGGATGACCTCCTTCAGAAACAGCCAGGCTACTCCCTTGGCTGACACGCTCGTCGTGGTTGGTATGAGGTGTACAAGCGATGTTAGTCGGTCGATGACTACCATCAGGTAGTCACACTCGTTGGATTTGGGCGGGGGGCCCCATGAAGTCGATGCCAATCGACTGCCACGGCCTATCCGGAATGGGTAGGCTGTGTAGTAGGCCTTTGGGCCATTGTGGCCCGGTTTTCATCATCTGACACCTCGCGCACGACGTGCAGAACGCTTCTATGTCTGGGCTCATGCCCGGCCACCAATATGCTCTTCAAACGTAGTTCGAAGTCTTCAGATGGCCATAGTGGCCGACTATCTGATGTGCCCGATTGATGATAATTTTGATCAGCTTCCTTCCCCCTTGAAGAACAGAGCGGGGGACGGCAATGATGTCTCTTTTGAGCTGGTTCTTAGTCCAGATCAGCCCGTCCCAGATCCCGAATCTCAGGTGCGCGTCCGGGTGTGCCATGATCTTTGTGAACATGGTGTCCCTGTGGTACGCGTCTCGTAAGACCTTAGACAGGTGTTCGATGACCCGGCGCAGGGGCCCACCGTCATTCCCTGCGGTGATGGCTCTGATGTCATCGTCGTCATCGCATGACACGGCGACGGTCGCGGGCTCTTGTGAGCCCTCATTTAATGCGGCAGATTCCATTACCCTCGCCTCTGTCTTCTCTGCGAGGCGTTTAGAGCGTCTTGTCGCCGCTGTTCGCAGCTCGATATACCGGTCGGTGGGCAATAATTCACCGTCCGGGTCTAAAGGTGATTCCTCCTCAGTCTGTCAAAGACAATGTAAAGGTGCTCTTCATGCTCTTGTATTGAGAGCGAGAATATGAAGATGTCGTCCATGTATACATGGACGAAGCGACCTATGCAGTTGCGGAAAAGGCTGTCATCAGCCATTGGAATGTTGATGGGGCATTACAGTCCACCATCTGTATCACCTGGCTCCTGAAGGTGGGAACGGATGGATCTGGATCTGCTCGTATGCTTCTGACATATCGAGTTTTGTTCAATATCGACAGTGAGCCATGTCGCTGCGAATGATATCTTGATCCGGGAAGGGCATGACATCCTTCACCGTGTTTTCGTTCTGCTGGCGCAGATCGAAGACGGTTCTCAATGTACCATTCTTCTTCAGCACACACAGCATGGGCACTGCCTGCTGCGCGACTGCCGGAAACCACCACTTTGCAGTGGTGTATCGTTCTATCTTAGCCGACAGTTCCTCTCGGAAGTGTTCAGGGCATTTCGGTAGTCGATACCGCATGTGCTTGTTGGGATCGATGAGGTTGATCTCATGGTTGATATCCCGTAGTGGCGGGAGTTCTAGTGGAATTCCACTGACTAAGTCAGTGATTCGTTCCATCAATTCCTCGTGGAGGCGAGGAAGGTCATCATCCTCACGGATGATGGTGGTGGTTGGCTTAGAAGACATTAGGCGCTGTTGGCATCTATTAGGTCCCGCGGCGCGCGGGCCCGCTTTCCTCTTTCCCATCGCTTTCACCATTAGGTGAGAGCGCCTCTCCCTATGGCTGTAGGGTGAGTTCAAGGACGAGTCGTCCCGCGACTCGTCCTCCTGGCTTCAATGAGCCAGGTTAGGCTTCGGTGCCTGGGTGATCCTGCTCACCCGTGGCCCTTTGTCCTCGTTCATCAATCCGTCATCATCGAATGAGACCTTGCCCGTGGGGATCACTTCGTTCCCCTTGCGGATCGTCCCTGGGCTCGAGAAGTTCAGGGTGATGCTGAATTTCCTTAGGAACGGTGTCCCTAAGATTGCGTCGTAATATTCGACGTTTGCTATGTCAAAATATTCGTTGTATGTCTCACGACCAAACTTGATGGTCATGTTCATTCCATAGTTGATCGTGGAACGGCTGCCTATGCAGGCTAGCTGCAGCGCGATTGGTTGCTCCAGGGAGAATGTCTTCCTCCATGTAGCTTGCGAGAATTCGGGGGATAGCAGTACACCTTCGCTGCCGCTATCTAGCAGGCAGTGGGCTTTTACACCGTTTATTTCCCAGTACCCCAATAGGGTACGGTTCTCACTGCGCAGGCGCGTTGGCCACGTCCTGTGTTTGCTTCGGTGGTGATACACCAGCTCGGCCGCCTTGTCTGGCGCGACTGATGTGCGTTCCGCCATGACCTTCGTGGTGGTTTCATCCTCCAGCATGAATCTGATTGTGCTGGACCTGTAGGTGGTGTCTTCCACCTCTTCGTCCCATTCATAGTATTGGGACGGCTCTGGGTCCCACTCTTCAGTGGGCGCATCTCCGTTGTCCGGAGTGTCGTTGGGTTGGGGATCACCCTCCCCTCTTCATCAATCTGTTGAAGAGAATTTTGACCAAGATCTGTCTCCGGATCCTCAGCCTCATCGTCGTGCCTCACGGCTGCTGTCCTTATACCGGACCTAAGCCAGGGGCACTCTGCCTTCTTGTGGCCAGGTTGGCCGCATTCAAAGCACGTGGTGTTGCTTTGGCTGCTGCTGGGCCTATCGTTAGGCCGGCCCAATGTTTTCGTTTGTGGGGCAGGTCGTGGGGACGACCCTGACGCTTGAGGCTGTTTAGCTTCAGGCAGGCGTCCAGCTTGTGCTGGGCGTGAGGGCGGTATCTGTTGTCCTGTTCCACTTCTTGCGAACAGGCTGGGCCTGGTTAGACCCATTGTGTCAACGGCTTGCTCCCTGTGAGCCGGGCAGCGCTTGCCGTTGCTGCTGCGCTTTCTGTGCAGCGCATCTCCATGTTGTATCGGGATGCCTCCTCGATCATCCAGGCCATCTCGAAGAGTTTCTCTATTGAGCTGCTCTCGGCATTATAGCCCTTTTTGAGGACCTCGTTGCGCAGTGTTTCGTGCAGCGCTGATATGAACCGTCTCCAGAATGTGTAATCGTCTGGCGGCTGTATCATACGTGCTGCATATTTCGTGAGCTCGTTCAGCATCTCCTGAACGGTTTTCATGCCTTGCATGACCGCGTCGAATTTATTCGATGCGTGATGGTATGTCAGTGTGTGCAGGAACCTTTTTTGAAGGCCTTGCATCACGGTTTCCAGCGTCCAGCTGCTATGAGGGCAACACTAATGACGAAGCCACAACCAAAGATACTCAAGGAGATAAGAGCCGATACTAGGACAATGACCAACTGTGTAGTGGGTATCCTCAGTTTATAACTCTACCAACGATAGATACATGGGGACTTGCCTGTGTAGTGGGTATCCTCAGAGATCAAGCTGAGGAAACGCCACCACACGGGCTACAGTCTTATAGCGCTGGCAAGGCTTACATAATAGGGGAGATGGAAACTTGTAGAAGGTTACGGAAAGTGACGGAAAGTGACATGTGACAGAAAGTGACATGTGACGGAATGTGACATGTGATGGAAGGTGACGGAAACTCGTGGAAGGAAATAGAAGCTTATGGAAGGAAACACGTGAACCCTGACATCACCCCCCTCTCAATGCTTGTCGTCCCGACAAGCACAGCTGCCACCTAGCCCCCAACATCCACCGAGACATCGTTTCCAAGTATGCCACAGGCGGGACCACCATCTCTCCTGACCCTTCCCTTCCTGGTAACGCAGGTCAATGATGAGCTCAGGGGGATTGGGGTCCATGGGCAAGTGCGGCCCTCGGAACCTTGCTCGACGTATTCGCTCTCCTGCCATGTTACGGAAACGTCGCCCCACCCAGCCTTCGAAAGTGTAGGGGGTTCCACACGGGGGGGTTCCATCGTTGAGGAAGACAGGGTCGCCGATGTAGTACGTGTTCTCTCGTCTGTGTCGGGGTCTGAGGAATGCGAGTGCAGGGCGAGTGGGCGCCTGACTGTTCGCTGGTGTGAGGTCCTCAGAGCTGACGGACCACTTTGAAGACCATGCGACGTCGAGATCACGGCAGTCAAGCATCCTTTGTAGCTTGGCTTCACTGGCTGCTCTGGATGACGAGAAGCCGGAGAAGTGCAGGAGGGTGGGATCGACACGTGACATGTTTGGCAGGTCGGAGAGGTTTTGGGTGAAGCTGGGGAGGGCAACAAGCTCAATAGCGGGCGAGGACATGGTTGATGGATGTGGTGGGGTCGATGCAGTGGAAGCGAGCGGTCACAGGTGGAAAGGGGATATATAGCTTATCGGAATGAATTGGTTAGGCGGAGGCCGATATCGCTTATCTTTGGGGTCCTGGACCCTTGACATTATGAGTAGAAGCCCTGCCTGCTGTCCAGTCGAAGAGAGTTTGCCTGGAAGGTTCTGTGAAGTTCTGAAATCTCTGGAAAGGGAGGGACATGTATGTGGCTGCTGAGATACGCTGAGGTGCCTCTGGGTTCTGCCGATGAAATTCCTTAATGAGTCGCTTTGCCCCAGAGACATCTTTTGCTGGTAGCCAGAGATCGTCGGCAGCTCCATAGCCCTTCCAGCGCACGAGATACTCCAACCTTCCACGGAACATCCTGCTGTCTAGAATCCTTTCAACTTCATATTCTTCGGCTCCATCCCGTATGACAGGGGGGGGTGGTGGAGGGGCATGACGTTCAAGAATTGGGTCATCTTCATATGGCCGAAGCAGGACGACAGAGAACACTGGATGTGTGCGACCAAAGGATGCAGGAAGATTTAGACCATAGGCATTTCGTGAGACCACCTTATTAACCGTGTAGGGACCTAGCCACTTGTGGTCTAGCTTCTTCATTGGGCGAGTGGTTGTGATGTTTTGTGCATTGAGCCAGACCTTGTCACCAAGCTTATAAACTGGGGCTGCTTTATGGTGCACGTCATAGAAGCGTGCCATGTCCTCTGCTGCCTTGGACAGGGCTGAACGAGCTTCTCTCGTGGCCGCTTCCATCCGCGTTGTGAACTCATCCAGGGCCTCGAGTCGAGTTTCCCGGACTGGTTCCAGTCCCAGCCTTGGATGTTGGCCACTGTCCAACATGAAGGGTGTAGTCTGGGTTGAGGCATGGATTCGGTTGTTATAGGCAAACTCGGCCAAGGATATCCATTCGAACCAATCATCCTGACGCTGGTTGATGAATAGTCGAAGGTATTGCTCAATCTCCTGATTAACCCTTTCAGTCTGTCCATCAGTTTGGGGGTGATAAGCAGTAGAGGCGGCGACTTTGACACCAAGAAGTTTGTTCAGTTCACGCATGAACTGGGAGATGAACTGTGTGCCTCGATCACTGATGATTTCTTCAGGGAGCCCATGAAGTTTCCAAACATGATCACGGAAGAGTCGGGCAACTCCCACTGAAGTTACATCTGAAGTGGTGGGAATGACATGTGCACGCTTTGAGAGGCGATCGACAACAACAAGGAGAGCATCATAGCCATGACTGGTAGGCAGTTCTACAATCAAGTCAACAGACATAACCTGCCATCTACGGTCTGGGATACGGTTTGGTAGAAGCTTGCCAATGGGAGAAGCAGGGAAGGTTTTTGTCCGGTTGCACAGGTCACAGGCCTTCACGTATTTTGCAATGTAACGTCCCATCCCAGGCCACCAGTAACTCCGAGCAACTAGTTCAGTGGTTCTCCAACGACCAGGGTGACCGGTGAGAGGCATGTCATGGTGCGCTTTCACTATGTCATGTCGTAGTTTTGCATCAAGCGGCACGTACACTTTGTTGTGATAGAGGACAAGCCCATCCTGTTCAGACCACTCTTCTCCTCGTAAATTGCCAGAGGAGCCCAGTTCTTTGAGAGCCTTGACAACCTTTTCATCCCGGTCTACACAGTTCCTTACTCGATTGAGGAAAGCATCACCTTCACCTGGGACTAACTGCGCACCAGCCTCTGGGGGATTCGCCTTGATGTGGAACAAGTCAGGGGTAAGTAAGACTTGATTTTGGTTGTCTTCCTCCCCCGCTTATGATCCACGCGTCGTGAGAGTGCATCAGGCTTGGCTGAATGACGACCAGGACGATGGATCAGCTCAAAATCAAAGCGAGAGAGGTAGAGTGACCAGCGTGCTTGACGACGGTTCAGGTTTTGTGCAGTGCGGAAGTAGGTGAGATTCTGATGGTCATTGAGAATCTCAATCTTGTGCTTCGTTCCCTCTAAGATGTGGCGCCATTCCTCTAATCCCCGAATCACAGAAAGAAGCTCCTTGTCATGGATGGCATAGTTGCGTTCAGCATCATTGAGGCTTTTGGAGACAAACCCCACAGGCCGCCATTTGCCATCATCACATAGCTGGGACAGTACTGCTCCTGTGGCATAGGCTGAGGCATCTGTTTCAAGACGGAAATGTTTGTCTTGATCAGGGAGGACAAGGATCGGTGTTGAGGTGATGAGGAGTTTGAGCTTGTCAAAGGACGCTTGCTCTGGGCCATTTGGATCCCAAGACCATTGGGCATCCTGTTTTGTCAACTGGTTGAGGGGCTTTGCAATGTGTGAGAAGTCTTCCACAAATCTACGGTAGAAGTTGATGAAACCAAGGAATGATTTGACTTCAGTGACGTTACGTGGTATTGGCCAGTCCCGCACCCCTGCAACCTTGACTGGGTCCATGGCAACCTGTCCTTGAGAGAGGATGAGGCCGAGATACTCCACCTCTAGTTGCTCAAATAGGCATTTTTCAGGTTTGAGGTACAGGTTGTTGGCCCGGAGGATTTCAAGGACACGTCGTACAATCCTACGATGTTCTTCAAGCGACTCTGTGAAGATGAGAATGTCGTCCATGAACACCACCACAACCCCTTCATCGATGAGACTCTTGAAGATGTCATTCATCATCGTCTGGAAGGTTGCTGGGCTGTTCGTGAGTCCAAAGAACATGACTAGAGGTTCATACAGGCCCCTATTTGTCCGAAAGGCTGCCTTCCACTCATCTCCCTCTTTTATGCGTACATTATTATATCCCCAGCGAATGTCAAGCTTTGTGAAGTATTTAGCCCTTCCAGCAGCAATCTTATTCATGATGTCTGGAACAAGGGGCAAAGGATAGGCATTCTTGATTGTTATATCATTGAGCTTCCGGTAGTCTTGCACAAATCTAAGACTGCCGTCCTTTTTCTTCACAAAGAAGACTGGAGATGCCATAGGTGACTTGGAGGGACGGATACGATGGCTCTTCAGGTTCTCCTCAAGGAAGTTATCCAGTTCCCTTTGCTCAACCGGTGACATTGGGTAAACCTTTGTGCTGAAGGGTTGTGCACCTGGAGTGAGCTCAATTGCATGGTCCCAGGGCTTTCGAGGAGGCAGTTGGTCAAATGACTCCTTAGAAAACACATCCTTGAACTCCTGGTATGGTTTAGGGACAAGGTCCTCGAAGGATCTGACTGGTGCAGACTTGCTGGCCCGTTCAGCAAGCTGTTGGGAGACAGTCCAGCCTGCGCCAATCATTTCAGGACTCTCATTCACAAAGATGACAAAGGTCCTGTCTCCTTCCTCAAGTAGGGAGCGGGTGTGCTGTATGGGAACCTCCTCTTGATTTACACTCTCTTCTGGAACAGTTTCGACTGTGGGCCCTCTGACAACAGGTCTGCCCCCACATGACTTGGGACAGCGTGTCATCTTCACATCTCCTATACGCCAGTCAACTTCTGGGTTGTGTTCAACAAGCCATGTGTGACCAAGAATGATGGCAAGTCGTCCAAGGCTCGTGACAGAGAATGTGGCACGTTCCGTATGATCCCCAAAGGTGCAAATGAGGTCGACTTCTTCCTTGATTGAGCCAGCCTCATTTGGGGTACCATCAATATTGTAGACGGGGATGGCACGGGGTAGGGGGCGGGTCCGAAGCCTGTGTTCCCTCACAAACTCCACATCGATGAACATCCCTGTAGCACCACTGTCAAGGAGGGAGTCAATTGCAAGTGGATGCCCTGTGTCAACGGAGTGGACTTTGAGAGGTACTTTGGTGCATCGGCGGAGGTCAGCAGTACGGACATATAGAGGGACTGGAAGGTTTGCATTAGCAACTGGAGCGATGGGTTGGGTTTTTGGCATGGCTGGTTTGGTTTCAGTTCGATCAGGGATAGGAGAAGGATGCATCATATCGCCTGTGATCCCTATTGTACATGTTTCGAGAACTGAAAACCGATTTGTCGAGCGGGGCATGTCTTTCACCGCTGACTGGCCTAAAAACCCTTTCCTTCCTCTTGGACAGGGGCTTCCACCTTCTGTTTGCGTTCCTCTATCGCCGCTGCTACAGATTTAGAGACAATTGCTGCAATGTCTGCCTCTGTGAGGTTTGCACGGATTCGTGGCTTGCGAGGTTCAGGACAGTCTGGTGAAATGTGACCAGGTCTCTTACAGTTGTAGCAGGTTCGTGTTTCGGTGCGGCGGCGGGATGAGTCAATGTCCATAGGTGTCGCGTTACTGGGTGATGCTGTGGCAACAGGAGCCATAGCAGGAGTGTGGAGTGGTCGGGCAGGAGGAGGGCGATTAGGGACATGAGGTGTCTGTGCCTTCCTGACCTCTAACAGACGGCGATGATTGCGGTCAATCTGACAGGCTGCTTCCTTCCAGGCTTTGAGGTTGGATGGAAGAAAGGGCTGGGCGTGGATCTTGTCAAGGATACCTGCTGGAAGGCCACGAGCATAGGCATCCTCGAGTGCCTCATCATTAAAGCCTGTCCTGCCTGCCAGGATCTCAAATTGAGCCGTGTATTCATCTGCCGACATTCCTGACGCCATCCTAAGGTCATGCAGCTTAGTGCGAGCCGTTCTGGCACGATCTGGGTCACCAAAGGCCTCCTCCACACGTTTAATAAACCCCTCCAGAGTGGATATAGAGGAGGTGCCATCAATGACAGCCTGTGTCTCGTTGTGTGCCCATATCTCCGCAGAGCCTCCCGTCATGAAGGAAAGAGCGTATAGGATCTTTGTGCGTTCATCTGGGAAGGATGCTGGCTGGACAGCGATGGACAACTTGATAGACCTGATAAACCCTTCAGTCTCTGCACGGTCTCCATTGAACTTCTCCGGTTCTGCTGCTTTGATAGAGCGAGTAGATGGAGGGACACTGTGAGGTACCGAGGGCGCAAGGGCTTGAGCAGCAGCAACAGCAGCGTTGGTGGCAGCATTGGCTAAGTGGTCGTGAACGTTAGCAATCTGATTGTGCAGTTCCTGATTCTGCAGTTGAAGTTGCTGCAACTGCTGTGCTTGGCTGGAAAGGAGGCCTCGAAGGAATGGCCCATGGTCACCCAGGGCGTCCCAGTATGCGTCTGGGAGTTGGTCTGCCATAGGCTGAGATGAAGGCTGGTTAAGAAAAGTGTGTGGGGTCGTCCTATGAGCTTGATCTTCTATGAGGGCAACACTAATGACGAAGCCACAACCAAAGATACTCAAGGAGATAAGAGCCAATACTAGGACAATGACCAACTGTGTAGTGGGTATCCTCAGTTTATAACTCTACCAACGATAGATACATGGGGACTTGCCTGTGTAGTGGGTATCCTCAGAGATCAAGCTGAGGAAACGCCACCACACGGGCTACAGTCTTATAGCGCTGGCAAGGCTTACATAATAGGGGAGATGGAAACTTGTAGAAGGTTACGGAAAGTGACGGAATGTGACATGTGACGGAATGTGACATGTGATGGAAGGTGACGGAAACTCGTGGAAGGAAATAGAAGCTTATGGAAGGAAACACGTGAACCCTGACAGCTGCCGACCTGGCAATCGAAGTGTTCAATGTTTCGAAGCAACCACTCCTGGGCTTCGCCGGTGAGGCGAGTGCCCACATAGCCGACCTGCATGTCGATGCTGGTTGGCCCTAGGAGGCAATTCATTTTCAGCCATCATAGGATGGCTGCCACGAAGAGTTCAAACTCTTCGAGGTCAGATCCCCCGGCATATGGGTCGGGATGAGCCAATTTTACGCCGGCTTTCGCTAGCACAGATCCGGGTCTGTGTCCGCGGCGTCTGCTAACGCCACGCAGATCATCCATGTGATCCCGTCATATGGTTCCATTGGTACGACGTCGGCCTGGTCAGGGATTCCCTGGCCTTCAGTTGGGGCCATGGATCGCTTGCGCAGTTCTGACGCCGCACGGGGCAGGCTGTTATATGCCCTGACGGGCCCCGGGCCTGGATCGGGCTCGGGATCGGGAGCATTTTGTGCTCTCGGTTCCGGGGGTGTTTTGTGCCTGGTGTCCCCGGTCAGTCCCGCGTTGCGGATCCACAGCCTGCTGTTGTAGGCTGCGCGCACCTGCCGTGCGTCCTGTATGGCTTGCGTGAGCTGCTCGTTGGGCAGCTGAGCGGTGTGGCTGTGGGCCACTGTCTCTTCAGCATTCTTCGCTAGTAGCTTGAGTGCCCATGTGTGGCGGCGCGCAGCTGCAGCTTCTTTATGCTGCCAGTGTGCGACTTCGAGCTCTAAGCTCTCGGTCGTGGTTTCAGAGTCAGGCTCTGAGGTGACCTGCTCCCTAACGATCTGTTGGATCGTCTTATGGCTGTCCTTTGGGGCAGCCGGTTGCGCTTGAGGTTCGTTCCTGAACCTTACGCCCTGTTCAACCGGGACGGCTGGCAGCGGCATCGCTGCTTGTCTCGCTCCTTTCGGCGTGGGTCTTCCACGTCACGACTGTGTTTGTTGGCTGCGGACTGTTGTGAGCTCGGACGAGTTGCGTCGCGTTCCCCACGTGGGCAGAGGGCTTTCTGGACGTCTTCCAGCATGGCTGCGTCTTGCAGCCTGATCTCCTCCACCTGGTGGAGTTCCTTGCCGATTGCCATTAGGGCGGCGGTGGCGTTGTCAAGCTGCGATGCCAGCTGATCGTGCTTGTGGCACGTCAGCGTGCTTTGGTGCAGCACAGCCTGCACCTGTTTGTTCAGGGCCTCTGCCGTCTCGTGGTCGATGGCGTGAGCCCTCGAGCTCTTGTGACTGGAGCTCGAGTATTCCGAGTCCTGACCATCGTCTGGGGCTCATCTTTTTTGCCGTCATCCCCCTTCAGGGACGATCATCGTCGCTCTACTTCGTGAGCGTTGGTTTGAGTCGTGGCTTTGTGCCCGCCTCGACGTTGTTGCTCTACCGTCTGACGACGGCGAGACTTATCTGCCCTTTCCTTTGTCTCTGGGCAGAGGGGAATGGGGGGGCGGCGCCGGCTCGTTGCCCGGTGTCGTCTCTTCCTCGGCCACGCTTGACGAGACGTGGTCGGGGTTTTCCTCGTCCTCTACTGAGGGGACGAGGGCGGTGAGATCTACGATCTCTCCATCTTCTATCGTCCTGCACTCTTGGTCCAGGGTAGCGTCAGCCGTCGTGTCGCTGGGCTGCACCTGGGGCGTGGACCTCGAGCTCATCGCTCGTGTCCATCTTCGACTGCGTGGAATCATCATGCTTGCAGCCGACAGTAGAAGGTCTACTGGAGGGTCTCAACGATGTTTAGTCGTCAACGCAGTGATATTTTTCAAGATTGCTTCGAATCCACTATTGGTTGGTCGCGTGGCGATCAACTGCAGGATAGTTCAAAAAGGTCTAAAGGATGTCGATCTTAAGACCTTGTATCACAAGGGCACTACAGAACTTGACCAATGAGTGGTATTCTGAATGCTACGTAGTGACAGGTACGAGTAAGATGCGATGGGAACCGCTGGCCAGTTCCCACGCATAAACTATACAGTGGGTCCCTAAGGGGCCCACTGGGATTATGTAATAACTATTGTACATGTAGATACATGGGTTATTTACACCTGGTGAAAAGTGGTTATGCTGCCATCAAATGCCAGCGGGAAAAAGCTGCTCCCTCAAAAAACATCCAGTCAGAACCAATAAGATAAACCTGAAGATGAGAGCAGACTGCAAACACCAGGAACGCACACTCAATCTGCCATAAATAGATTAATAGGCTTTTGAAAAAGCAGACCTGTAAGAACCCGGCCTTTGGCCGGTTACTTACTGGTAGAACCTTCTTCCAAGCCCGAGCCTTGTGATATTCGTGCCCGAGTACATATGATCCTTATCCTGCACCCGAGCCCGAGCCCGAGCTTGAGTTCATATCCGACCTTGATCCCATGCCGGTATCCCCTTAGTTACTGATTCCGCTCCATCACACATCATTCGTATATTACCTCGCCCTGACCTCGGCCTCCTGACCTCGCCCTGACCTCCACTAACATGTTTGTCCCTGACTTGTACCCTTGCCCGTATATAACCCCCCTTGTATGCATTCCTACTCCTCAGTCTGAAAATCAACTATCGTATCCCTTCGATCCTTAGCTAGTTTCTAAGCCTCGCCTCTTAAGCCAAACCTTGCCTCTTATTCGTTTGCCTCCGAAGTTGGGACTCGTGCATAGGGTCGGCGCAGCACATAAGCTGAAGCCAAGTCCCTCTCCGACTTCCCCATCCAAACCTCACCACGTAACCTCGGACCTTGCCTCGGGTTTCCTCCCCGACCTCGGTCAACCTTACGACGGATCGTACCGTAACAAGACCAGAGGATATTTAGAACATTCACTTAAATCAAAGTAGAGCGTTAGAACATAAGTAATATCATCATATTAGATTCAATCCTAGCAATGTAGGTAGTGACCAGAAAGTAAACTATGGCCTCCAATAGGAATGGAACTCACAGTAACCCCAGCCCCCAGCATATTGCAATCCCCAAACAGAGGAACCCCTCAAATATTGCCACAATGTAATGGTAGCGCTGGATGCAGATGGAGGGTGCTTTCTGGTGCAAAGTGAACTGGATAGGTGTTGTGTCATTGGGAGATGGTAGCCCTAGAGGGGATGGTGCAGGGTGGACCACTGGCAGTGGGGGAGCTTGTTACGACCATGCTATTCCAACTTCCGACACTCAGTTCCGCTTCCTTTCCATCAATCCAATACTTCTAACAGTCCCACCCCTTGTTATATCCTTTCCCCATTTGACTCTATTACTTGGACCCTCCGGACTCAACTCACAGCCCAGCAAGGCCATATGTCTGACCCCTCTGGAGTCCCGTTGTTCCACCATGCCAAATATGCTTTCTGTCCCCTTGTTCTTGACTCTACCCTGCACCCCCCTTGTTCTTTGTTCCTAATTAGTTACTTGCCCCATATATCTTATCTGATTTCCACTTTCCTCGGAACATGCTTAGTAGTACAACATTATATGTTGCCTCAACCTTTTATATAAAACCCCTCATGTATGCTCTCGATTTTGCAATCAGATAATCACCTTCCATATGTGATTCCCTTCGCTCTACCTCCTGTTCTTAGTGCAGTGAGTATTGCAAGACCTCTGTCTCTCTGCCTTCTGCCTTCCAACTTAATTTCCGACCTTTGATTTACCTCGATACTTTCTAACTTCCAACTTCCAACCCAAAATACTTAGGATGATAGTTCATTGGGGGCACAACACATAAGTTGAAGCTGCTGTCCTTTCCAGTTCTGACTTCCGGGATTCCCAATATGTATCAGAATTATGACAAGGGTGGATGCTGATAGAAGTGGAGATGTGGTGAAAGGAGAGAAAGAAACATTGAAACCAAGCTGCCTTATCTATCTATCTTCTATTAAGCATACGACACCATTTCGTTTGCATGGCTTTGCCAGTGTTTTCCCATGTGACATTGTGAGACATTGGATTGTAGCCCTTTCATTGGCTATCGTGTCAGACAAGCGTTACTCAGCATTCATGTGATTGGGTGTCGCAGGGGTTTGCATATGTTTTCCTATGTTTTGATGGCATTGGATTGCTTTGGGCAGCTTTGCATTGCTTTGCCAGTAGTTTACCGTGTTTTCCACCCATGTGACATTGTGAGACGTTGGATTGTTGGCCTTTCATTGGCTATCGTGTCAGACAAGTGTTAGTCAGCATTCATGTGATTGGGTGTTGCAGGGGTTTGCATATGTTTTCTGCTGTTTTGGTGGCATGTGATGTTGTCTGTCAAATGTTATTGGCTGAGAAGTGACACAGTCCTTCATGTGCACTCCTGTGATTGGCTATTGGCTCTTCCTCTGCTTTGCGCGTGTGTTGCACCATTTGCTTATCAAGGTTTTCCCTCTGCATGCACGGGCTCACTACCATCATCAATCAACAGTCGGTGACGTGTGCTATGTTTTACTTATCCGTATCCATGGTTTCTTCTCCTACATTCCTGTGATTACGTTTGGTGCGTCTGTTTTGCTTATCTAACCACGCCCTTTATGTCCGCTCCTACTTCACCTCTTCCATTGCGCTCCGTTCTTAGATGCGACAAACCTCCACTTTAGGCCAACTAGCCGTTCCCCGTGGCAAAGGAGGATGGTATGGCGATCATGGACAGGAAGGACGAGGGTAAGTTGTGCCCCCTCATGCACATGCTTGCGGAGTGGGTGTGCTGAACAGTTCGTTACATCTTTCTACATAGACCTAAGCTGAGTCTTTCTCCTCGCTCCCTGGGACTCCTGCGTCGCGTGAGCGACTACGACGATGGGGCCACCGCCTGCCAGTCTCAGCAGGTGTTTACCGCCGCACGCTGAGTTCGAGAAGAACACGGATCTCTCTGATATCGTGCCAGTGGTTCTCACTTTCTAGCAGTTCGTTGATCACTTGGATTCCGACATTGCTTGGGCTGTGAGCCCTGAGCTTACCATGAACGGAGTTCTTCTACTCGGAAAATCGTTGGCAAGACTGCGACATTGTCGAATTCAATTTCATCCAACTCCTTTCCCTCTCCCACCATTTCCCCCCTGGACTACCACCTGTTCCCCCAAACATTGCCACGATGTGAGCATTGATTGACAGACTCGATACCCTTGATTGATCCTGCGCCATCAGCTCTAAGGACAGTTTCGGTCTTCATGCTCTCAAGCATGACGATAGCCAGCCCAATCTCTACCCTGTCTCCAATATCAACCTTGGCTTCGACTCTGAGACTAGGCATACGCGCCTTGAGACCCCCCTTCGCAGCATTCGATACGGCTTTGCCTTTCTCCTGTAACCACATAGGAGCTGGAAGTACAGGTGTCACCTTACAACCATGATAGAAGATATGTAGGCGCTCCGCGATAGAAGTAGACGCAGATGAATTGGGAGGCGGCATTGGAGGAGCTGCTTGTGAAACAATTGTCGTGCGTAGCTTCACGCCATTGAGGGTAGACAACAACGTGGAAACATCCGCAACGACGCGGGGATCGAGGTAAATACAATCTCTCCAGTGGGAGATGATCCAGTGATGTCAAAAGTACCAGATGACATGGTGGTAGTGCAGACGGTCGTTTGGAGTGGCAACAAATCTGTCTGAAGCATAATCAGCCGTTCATAGTGTTCACCTCCACACCTTCTAGCACCCAGGGAAATCCACAGTGAATTTTGTGCCCCAATTGAAGGACGATCTCTTAATGCCACATAGACGGCAGCGAGAGCAAAAATCTCGGCAGGTGTCTTGGTAAGGTCGGGAAACAGTTCGGCATGGTGTTTCTAATTCAAGATGAGTACATGTCCAAAACCAGGGGAAATCGAACGTACGGTAATGAAAGCAGTCTCGACGGTGAGCTTCTGTTCAATGTCTACCTCGCGTCACTATCTTTGAGATCATGGGATGATAGTGAACTTCATTCTCGCAGGCAGGATGTTTCTGTAAGCGTAAGTGTGCCTTTCAGGTCGAATCGTCAATGAGAACTGTGGTATACCGGGAGAAAGTCGTGTACGCACAGTAACTAAGATCGCACATGGGAATTGCCCCTGTTTCCGCTTCGTGGAGTTTATGATAAGATGGACAAGGATAGTCATTTCAGGTCAGGTATGAGCAATTTTCTCGGGGAATAAGAGTACTTACGCTGCACGGAGGGAGACGGAGTAAGCTGCGGTGATATACCATGGACAGCCGAATTGGCAGAGATGCTGCCATAGACTCTGAAGACGAGCGGTCGCCTGCGGCAACCGGATTTCTAGCATGCGTATGGGTGAATAATCGTTCAGAGGGAACGCGGATGCGTCACACGTGATGTATGTGCGGCTTATGTTTATGATTTCAATCGCTCATCATATGATCCAGCCCGGCAATTTGCGTCAGGTTCATACTCAACAATCCACCTCCCTGTACATCATCGCAGCAGCTTTACGGTCACGGTTTGAGGCGTCCAGTCGACACAAAGTCCTGTTAGTTTTTTGTTACGTCTTTATTTCGTATTATTATTGCTCATCGCCATGGACAGCCGAATTGGCAGAGATGCTGCCATAGACTCTGAAGACGAGCGGTTGTCTCCAACGGATGCACCCGCTCCACGTCACCCTCTGCCCCCGTCAAACGCGCCCCATCTCCTCCTCGCCACTGTTTTGGAACCCGTTGAACTAAACGTAAAACTGTGGTGTTAAACACAATTCTGAAGTTCAATCAGAGATTTGACTTTACAAGCACACGCAAGCTTTGAAACTATTTTAACGGAGAACCCAATTAAGAAATTATACTCCGGTGAACAATCAGAATCAGTATTGGTACAGGAAGTGTAGCAATAGAGATTTAACTGAACACGTGTAGTTCTTAGATTGTGCAATACTTTGTGAGGTCAAAGAATGTTATTAGGCGTCCAAGGGTCCAGATACTTTAAGGGGGAAAGCTACCTAGAGTCTTAGGACCGCGGGTCGAGTGAATTAAAGACAACAATAATCCCCAAGATGTGAAAAGATAGTTCTGTGCTTGAACTCTTCCTCAGTTCAAGTATGTCACTATTCTCATGGCTTTTCTGGTTTTCCAACTCAACAAACGTAGATATTAACTCACTTACCCTGAGTTAGGTTAATATCTGCAGTGCGTTGATTGATCAAGAAAGATCAATTACTCAAAAGGCTATTAACCCACTTAACTCAGAGTTAAGTTAATAAACTATTGTGTGAATTGAATAACTAATAACCAAGTCTATTAGATCACTGCTCAGAGTGGCGTCTAATGGTACAGGATTACTAATCAGTTACTCTTAGTAATGTTGCTGTTCGCAGCGTGATTATTCAGAGCCTGCTGCAATTAAAATAGAGCACTCTGGTACTTCTCAGAGCCAATCAGAGTTGCTGCAATCTTAGACTGTAGCCAAGTCAGTGAGCCAGTACTTCGGTACAAGGCTGTGTTGAAGTCACACTTAGTTACTCAAGGTATGAGTGGTTTGGGTGAAAGATGATTGATTGCTTCACTGCTAAAACTGCAGGCTATTTATACTGCATCTATCTAGCTTATGTAACTACTGCTAGGAACCTTGTAGAGGCTTCTACTACTGTGAAGAACCTTGTGGAAGCTTAGAGAAGCTTCAGGAAAGGTTTGGAAACTATTGGAAGGCTGTGGAAGGTTCTATTGCTATATTGGGTTAAAGTCACAGCTCTGTGACAGTAAAGCTAAGAGTATGTGAGAAACTAGAGGCCGGCATCGCCGGCGAGGCCCTTGTCGAAGTCCTTAGGGTGGCAGTCTTTATTTATTAAAGTGAGTGCACATTGTACTTACACAGTCATTTATCAGGAATGTGTTAGGTATATAAAGTAGCAGTAATCGTCATGGGATTTTTACTGAACGTTCCAAACAATACTTTCCTTCCTCTTTAATCACAGTCTCTAATCATATAGAGTAGCACTCAAATGCTCCAGAGGTCACTATTCCAATTCTGTACTATGTCATCCACACACAGAATCCAATGGGTCCCTAGAAATAGGTGCCCCATTCCATATGTTGAGAGCACCACCATCCAATCCCCAGTTTATCCATAGTCTTCTCAAACTAATCTGTTGAAAACAATTCTGACTACCTCAGTAACCTGAAAGGAGATTTGGATTCAAAAGCAGCCTCTTCAATTTTCGTCTTGTCAAAGGTATTAACAGAGAAGCTACCGACCAACGGCCGCGCCAGCGAAGCCGGCGCGGCCATTGGTCGAGGATGTCGGAATAGATTGCTTTATTTTGAGATACTTTGTTGGATCTGTTGAAATCAATTCCGACTATCTCAGTAAACTAAAAGGAGGTTTGGATTCAAAAGCAACCTCTTCATTTTTCCTCTTGTCAAAGGTATTAATGGAGGAGCAACCAACCAACGGCCATGCCGGCTTCGCCGGGGCGGCCCTTGGTCGACGACGACGGAATAAATTGCTTTATTTTGAGATACTTTGTCGTATTTTAAAATACTCGTACAGTACAGCGGGAGATCTGCATCCTATGCAGCGGTGGCTGTCACAGCGGGACCAAGCTCAGGGTCTGCAACTGTGCATTACAGTAGTTGCAGAACAGCCTGGGAGCTCGAGATCGGCATCGACGGAGCTCCCTGGATCAAGCATGCTCGCTTCGATGGAATACTCTCCCATGCGGACTCACCTCATGCTACGCTCATGGGTGTTAGAGCACTGGTAGCGCACGAAAATAAAAGACCTACAGTGAAAGCGGAAAAAGTGAACAGGCCTCACAAATGCTCAACAATATGTACGTAGTACAAAATAGTCGCCCGGACGACTTTCATTGAGTTGTAGAAAAATAGAAAAAGCGTTTAATGTGGCCCTACCGAAGACGCCCCTGTGTTGCTACTCTAGGACACGACGTCACCGCAAGAACAGTAGAACAGAGTACGTGTACCGAATAGGGGTCGAGATAAGATAGACGCCTTAAACCGGGTCCAACGTTGACTAATCTGCTTACAATTTCGCGAAGAAATACCTTTTTCGGCAAGAAAAGGATTACAAAATACGTCGATATATCTTTATACGGCGCTGAAAACTCCCATCCACGACAACAAATACAAGCCGGATCTATATCTCCCGGGGTTAGAAGCCCTTGTCTTCGACAAGGGAACTCCCACGCTCATGTGATTATCATGTGACGAAGGAAAGTCATGTGACTTCAAGCTGGATTGAGGTCATGTGATTGTCAGGTGACCGTAGATAATCAAGTGACTTTGAGGTCAGGTGATTGTCAGGTGACTGTAGATAATCAGGTGACTTTGAGGTCAGGTGATTGTCAGGTGACTGTGGATGATCAGGTGACTTTGAGCTGTTTTTGAGGTCATGTGATAGTCATGTGACCGTGGGGGATTCTTAGCTAAACTATCAAGAGATTGTTGTATCTTGTGGACCCAATGTGAGTGTAGCATAGAAATATTAATACAACCTTTCTTGAGGACATTTGAAACTAATTAACTACCTAGTAAATGTTCATAAATAGGTAGCTACTTTGTGGACGATCCCTAACAGCCACCCGCGCACACCCGCCACACCAAGCCGCGCGCTCCCATCCCCGCCCAGTAGCACATCCCCCACACACTCGCCGACCTCCGCCGCGCATACGTCCATGTTCGATTTGGCCCTCACCCTGGGGCCACTTGTCATGCACTGGATGGTCGAGGGCAACGTCGAGGCTGCGCACCGGGCATATCCGGAGAGGTACCCACCAAGCGCAGCCACCGCAACTGACCCCTTCCCTCACCCGCTCACGCATGTCTGCCCCTACAGTCCCCCGCGAGCACGCCCACACTGGCGGCGTCTCCCTCCACCCCATCCACCACCACCTGCGTCGCGCACTCGGACTTGGGCTCTGCCTCCGGCGCAGGCACTGCCCCACGCACGCTGCGAGACTCGGACCGCCCCCGCCGGCCTGACTCAGGCTCCACCTCTGGCGCAGGTGCTGCCTCGCGCACACCGGGAGACTCAGACCGCCCTCTCCAGCCAAAGCACACCAATCTCGCCCCGCTCGCCATCCCCGTCGTAAAGCCCATCCACGGCCGCCTGCCCAACACCGCCCCCGCCCCAAGTACGGTCGCCGCGAAGACCTGGAGCAGGCGATTTGATTGCATCGAGAACCACTCGAGCTGCGAGCTGCACCGCATCCTGCAGGTCGTTCGACTGCTGCGGTGTTGGCTAATCGACCGAAGAGCAAGTTCTCGGCAAATATGTCTCATCAAATTCAGTGAGTAATCTTATGTTGTTGGTGGGAGATTATACAATGATGTCAAAAGTACCAGATGAGGTGGTGGTACTGCTGACGGTCATTTGGAGTGGCGACAAATCCATCTGCCTGGGTCAAGCCCATGCGGCTATCGTGAAGGGACATAGAAAGAAGAAAGCCTCATTCAGAAAACACAGTAAGCCTATCGTACTCCAGAACTTCTAGATTCCTCAAAAGAGGAATCGTCCGATCGCGCGCGGACAAAGTTTGTAGATGGTACGGTTGGTGAGGAGTTGGCATAACATCAACCATCATCGCGTTGACTTCCCCAGCAGAGGAGGTCTAACCTGGATCGGATTCTTATCATTTTCTCTAAGGTGAGATCGTGACACATACCCGCGAGCTTCTCCTCGTACTTTGACTAGATTTGGAAGATTGACTAGGCATCGATACTGTGGTGCGTGATGTTTATTGTTCGGACTTTTGGTGATGGGCCTCAGTTTATATGCTTTTCAGCTCACAGCCAAGAACGTCACCAACGACTTTTGAGGTTTGTCATTTCTGTCTCACAATGCGTCATTCCGTAGACATCCGTTACAGTGACTAAATCTGAATCACTAATACTTTTCCTTAACGGTTGGCGTCTTGACAGCATCTTTTTTTGTAACGAGTGGTGTTATTCATTTACAATCTGTCATCAGCGTTTACGTACTAGTGCATTGTAATCAAGTCGTTCATTAAATCGTTTGCTCTAAGTGCGCAATAACAAGGCGCCCATGTGTATAAGTAGCTGTTTGCAGTCCATCTCCCAGTCACTGGATCTTACTTATGTCCACCGTCGCATTGACAGGCAACATCTGCGTTCGAGGCGGCCGTCGTCAGACTACCTCTCTGAGCTATTACTGCTTTTATGAAAGCATGCTCCCAATTACAAATGACTCTACTGTCCCTCTCCAGCTTCGTGTTTATATTCCTCCGGGCGATTCTCTCTTGCAAGATGACACCATTGTACGAGTTTTCGGCCGCATTTTCACACCACCATCTTCAAAGATTTTAATGGATGTGATGTCCATTGTCCCTTATCCTGGCGACCCAGCCAGCGACAACTATGAAGAAAACATTCCCAATGACACAAGTGTTGCCATTTGGGGCATGGGGGCTGTAGTGAATAATGCGGAATATGGTGCAGATTCCAAGACAAGGCTGTTTGACTTAGCAGTGTCAGACTATGTTCGAGATGGAATGAAATCATTTATGTTGGGGTACGTTGTTAAGTAGCGTTTCCAAATACAAAGTCCTGATTGGTTGTTTTTTAGATGCATTTATGATGGAAATTCTGTTCGATGGAACAGTACGCCTGCTCCTAATGTCATCACTGCCATATATTTTTATGGATTGCTCAAGGACACCAATGACCAGGGCAACCTTTCAATTGTAGTGGACAATGTTGCATTGAATCTTGGAGCAGGCACTTTGAATGCTGCCCCCACTGGCCGTCTGGGCTCTCACAGAGGACCTAAGGGCCGCTCTAGGAGATTCGCAGCTCCTGTTGTTGAAGATGATGACCACGAAGTGCCCATCAATCCGCTGTGAAGATCAGCATCTCCTCCCAGGAAGATTCCATCCAATGAAACTATCTCCTCTGTGGATCATGACTCTTTGTCTGTGAAAACAAGGAGTAGAAAACGTCGTGCAACTCATACTCCCTGAAAGGCTCTTTATTCTTAAAAAAAAGGTTGTTTGTACTTTTAGTTGTCTCTGTAGGAGTGGAAGCCACTGGCCAAGTCTTATGTTCCCTACTGTATGAAACTTTGTGTCCTACTGATTGTAATTTTAGTGCTCTATGATTGTATTAAATGTCATATCCTATTTCATTGCCTAGAGAACCACTGTCACTACGTGTTAAATATACAACCACATGAGGTATCGTCCGTATCGGTTTTCGCCAGAAGGTTGGGTCACATATTGCCCGACGAATCCCATGCTACCCTCTCTCGCTCAGCAGGATATCCACTAATCACCAAGTGCAAGACTTTCTTACTATCTCAGAACCATACGGGTCACCTATTGCCCGACAAATCCCACACTACCCTCTCTTTCTCAGCTGGATATCCACTAATCACCAAGTGCAGGACTTTCTTACTATCTCAGAACCATCCCGACGGGGATGGTTGTGAGATAGTAAGAATGGACTTGGCTCTGTCAGGATGGATCCAACACAGAACCTCGAAGGTTAATCAAAATGCTTGACAACCGCGGAGCAAACTGGCGGGAAACGCCTCTTCTGGGCTATTGATGGTCCGGGAGGCGTTCTGGGAGGAACCGACGGCTTGATGCGCTTTCCAAACGGCAGCAAAACTGCTGTCGGCGAAGCAGCCAGCCTCCGACTTCAAGAGAACACGTCTGGCTGCGTACGGAGGTACGTAGTTCTTTGCCGTCATCAACGATACCAACCCCAGTCTTCAAACAGGCTCAGGGGAGATTCTTGGCATGGGATTCATGGTAAACAGGTACACGGTCCTGCTTCTTGATTTTCCGTCCCGTCGCTGATGCCCACCACAGTGTAGTATGGCCACAACTGTTCAAATCACAGTTCCTCAACGTTCCAACCAAGCTTCTTCTGTGACGCGATATACCATACGCCCCTGATCTCAGAGGTAGCCGTTTTCCCGACCTAGCCTCCCTTCTTCCCTCCCATCAGACATCCAAATGCCAATCTACTACTTCACCACCTCTTGACGTCCTTCCCAACTGCTTCGCGACCAACGGCCCACCGGGGCTGCTCTTTAGACCACATACGATCGACGTGTTCGTGGGTGAGGAGCCGGGGGTGAAAGTGACTGCCGGAGGATGAGGCGAGGAGTGAGAGGGAAAGGGAAAGGGACAGCGAGCGTGAGCATCCTCGCCGTTCTGTTCTAACGACCGCCACGCACGAGTGGACAGCACAGCCGTGGACGATGCCTCTCGCGCCCCAGTCCGCCCACCTCCTCACCCACCGAGACGTCCACACCTCGCGTCTCTGACCCTCCATCCAGTAGGCTTACATGAGGACTGCCACTTTGAGACATTAACAGTGTTGTAAGTACAATTCGCATCTCCTCTCACATCTCATCGTCTTCCATCCATCTATGTATACTTTCCTTCTTCATCCTCACTCACCGCCCCTTTTCAGGTCTCCAACATGGATCTTTGCTTATACCACTCAGCACATCATGGAAAGGCGCTGACACCATCTCCTCCAGGCCGTCGATGAGCTTCCCGATCTATCCCCTGAGCGGCGGCACCTTCTCGCACGACCCGCATGCCCACGGCGACGCCGGGGGCTTCCCCGCCGATGACGGGCGCTGCCTCTGCGAGTGATTCTCCTTGGATTACACATCGTTTGGTGGCATCAGTCCGATTAATCGGGTTACTTACAGAACTCTATCAGACCACTTTGTTATCGGGATTACACATCCGTTCGTACTGTGCATCTGATCGGTTTCTTTGTACCAAACAGAGGTTATTTTTCCGAGGATTACCCATGCGTTGGACATGCAATGGCTTTTCTTTTTTGAGTATTACACATTGGCCGAGGTCTTTCTTGGGGGGGATTACTCATGCATTTATGGCATCTACCGATAAATCGGCTTCTTTGCAGGATTACTCGACCATTCCTGCTTTCTCCGATTAATCAGCTTACTTCCTCCGTTGTACGGTATTTTCCTTGGATTACACATCGTTTGGTAGCATCAGTCCGATTAATCGGGTTACATCCAGAACACTATCAGTCCACTTTTTTTTACCGTCTGTTCGTACTGAACATCCCATCAACTTCTTTCTACGAAACGGAGTTTTTTTTCCGAAGATTACACATGTGTTGGACGTACAACGGCTTTTCTTTTCCGAGGTTTACACATCTCCGATCCATCAGGTTTGCCGGTTTGCCTGTATCCCACCATTAGACTCTGCAACATCTATTGCTTTAAATATACGCCGGTACAGCTCCATACTTTCGTTGGCATCTCACTGACACCTCTTCCCTATTATGCACATTGAAATCTATCCTGAGTATCAGAGGAGAGGCCCCACTCATGTATGTCGTGCACCATTCTCTATGTTGTTACCAACATTGCGTTGTAGATGCACCTCGTAGTCATCGATCAAGGAAGAACACTGTTGCACCGCATAATTCCAATCTGCGACTCCTCTGATCTCGAACGCCTTCTCCTTCTCATTCTATTCTTTTCACTATGACACAATGCATGTGGTTTATTGCTAGAGTGCCCACTCCTTCTTTTGAATGGGGTGCAAACCGTGGTGGGAAACCTCATGAATGTCCACATTGTCACGTCCAACTCTTAACTGGGGAGCGACCCGGATTCTGTTGTGGTGAAGGAGGTAAACGAAGAATGGATGTCAAGCATCTTCCTCCATTGCCTGAAGAATACAATGTTTTTCTGAATGACAGCAGTGTCTCCTCTCTATCACGAATTCTGAACTTGGTGTTCTCATTTCCCTCTCTGGAGTCGACATCTGAATTTCCTGGGCTCCATGGTCCTCCAGGTTTCTTCTCTGTTCAGGGTCGCCTTTATCATTGCCTGCGCCCTACACACCGTGATTCTGCTATCCGGTGATTATTATATGATGGCTTTCTTGCAAGCCAGGCACCACACCAAAATTGGGTTCATTGTCTCCCTGAGACTTGGATAGGAGCAATGATGGATGCATTGTTGCGCATCAATCCTTTTGTTCACGGTTTATGCCAACTGTCTTTGGTTCAACCATCTATGTATCCAGAGGCGTCCATTGTTCTCAAAGATTCTTTGGGTACAAATGAGGTGGGACATTAGAACTTCTTCATTACTCCATCTCTAACCATCTGCATTATATTGAGGCCATCATGTGCTTTCGCAACTCTACTCACACTGACCTCCATCCTCACTCACTCACCATTGCTAAAACCAATGGCAAAAATCAATCCATCCCAGCTGTTAGCCGTCTTTGGGAGCCTCTTGCATATCCCCTCCTTTTCCCGCATGGAACTTTAGGATGGGGTGTCAATGAAGGACTTGGCGTCTGTGCATCTGATGCAGACAGTGACAGTGTGTCAACACAAATGTGGTACTATTGCGCCATGCTTCTTCGAGAACCCCGCTTTCAAATTTTTGGTCGTCTGTGCAATGAATATCTGGTGGACATGTTCACACGTGACCTTGAGTGCAGACTCAACTACATCCGCCGCAATCAACAGAGGGTCTCAGCACAGCAAAACCCTTCTTCTAATAATATCTACTTACCTGCGTCCTTTCTTGGTTCAAGAAAATGGGCAAGTGAGCAGATTGCAGATGCTCTTGCCCTTGCTTCAACATACGGACCCCCAACTTTCTTCATCACTATGACATGCAATCCCCAATGGCCTGAAATTTCCCAACAACTACGTCCTGGGCAAGGTTTTGAAGATGCCCCACTTATAGTGTGCCGTGTCTTCAAATGGAAACTCGCTCACTTCCTCAAAACATTATCAACCATGTTTCCAAATGCAGGACGGCGGTTGTACACCATCTATTGCATTGAATTTCAAAAGCGTGGCCTACCTCATTGCCACATTCTCACCAAATATGAAGCTGATTGTATAACACCTGATGATATCGATGCTGTGATTTCTGCCGAACTTCCCTCTAACATTGAAGACTCAGGCTTAATAAAAACCCATATGCTCCATAGTCACCCACCTGAAAACCGACCACGTTCACATTACTGTCAGCATGAAAAAAAATGGTTTACGGATGTGTAGATTTAACTATACTCACCAACTACAGCAGACGACCACTTTGGATGATGATGGCCGTGTTTCGTATCGTCGTCGTCACCCTGGGGATGAAATGGTGGTCCCACACTGCCTTCTGTTGATCAGAAAATATCGCTGCCACATCAACTTTGAAGCCGCAAGTACAGGTCATTTATTCCAATACATCTTCAAGTACATTCACAAAGGTAGGTCTCTTGATGACTCATCCCTCACTTCTCTCACCAATTACAGGTCCTGATCGTACGTGGGTGCAACTTAAAGATGCATCCATGTCTTCCGTCGATGAAATTGCAGAGTTCTGGGATGCCAGATATTTATCTGCAGGTGAAGCTGCATGGAGAATTTTGGGATTTCACATCACCTCCAAGGAACCATCTGTTACTGCACTTCCAGTGCACACTCCTAACTCAACACTTTTTCATCAATATGAGCGCACCCATCAATCAACAAGCACATTCTCCAAGCTTGACCGTTACTTTTGTCACCCTAGAGGTTCATTTGAAGACAATGACAACCTTGAGCGCAATTTTGCAGACATCTCCCATGCAGACTACTACCAATTGTTTCGCCTCCAAAAGTTGAACATGAATCAGCCAGTCTGTTGGGTGCATTTATGCTCCTGCACCAAAATCAAGCATAATATGTTCGATTTACTGTATGGTGTTCCAATTATTTCTCACATTGTTCTTGTACCATGCATCTATTTCTCTGATTATTTTCGAAATTTTCCAGTCACTCCTTATCTCTCCATTTCATTCTGTTATTCCTATTTTCACAGGCGGCTGCACCCAGCGGAGTTTGAAATGACTTCCGACGCGCGAGCCCTTGGGCGCTAAAGGGCTGGGTGCATGTATATGCCTTCTGAGGCAGGATAGTGCTCCTCTCTCAGTGACAATAAATTCACTGAGAGAGGCAAGTAGTATCTTTCATATTTACATAGCATGTTGACTGAAAATCATGTAGTGTATTTGATTCTAGGTATTGTATTAATATATCAGTGACAATAAATTCACTGAGAGAGTGTATTTGATTCTAGCTTTCTAAGAACTCTACCGAACCTTCCCTGCCATAGCCCCTAGTTGCTAACACAGTCAACCCCCGTTTCTACATTGAATGACCAAACGTCCATGGCCAGCCTATGATGCACGTCATACTTCGGAAACCTAACAAACCACATATTTCAAGACTACAGACAGTTCATCCCTCTGAAGGCGAACGTTTCTACATCCGGTCGCTGTTATTGCACAGACCAGCTCTGTCTTTTGATGACTTAAGAACCATCAATGGAGTTATACAACCTACCTTTCAAGAAGCTGCACACCTATCCGGGTTGTTTGCTGATGTATCAGAAGGTGACAGCTGTCTCACAGAGGCTGTGGAATGCTTACGCACTCCACGGCAGTTGCATCTATTGTTCATTCATCTCCTAACAAATGACTGTTGCCCTCTGTCTCTTACCACTTGGAACTCATTCAAGAAACACTTCTCCCATGACTTCCTACACAGCCAAGGTGGCAACCATGACTTCGCAGACACTGCTGCTCTCTATGAATTATCCAAGTCCTTGGATGAACATGGAAAACAATTGTCTGACTTTGGTTTACCTGAACCATGTCTTCGTGGAAGTGAAATCCAACACGAACTCCTGCAATGGTCTGCAAATCCCAGTCTCCTCCACCAGCGCTCCCAAATATGCCAGGCATCATTCAACTCTGAACAACAAAATATCTTTGCTGAAATAGAACATGCTGCAGACACTAAAATGCCTTTACGATTATTCGTTGATGGACCCGCAGGTCGTGGTAAAACATTCCTGACCAACACTGTTTGTGACTCACGATGCAGCAAACAAGAAATTGTATTACCCACTGCTACTTCAGCTTTTGCGGCACAGGTTTATCCTGGCGGTAGGACAACACATGCTGGTTTTAAAGTCAGTGAAATTGGATTCCATTCTTTGCTATGAATGCTAACCTTTCTATCTCAAGGTTCCAGTCAATGAACTATGTGAATTCCTTCATTCCCCTATTGAACCTGACGATCCGCGTGGACAACTATTAAAAGAAGCTTCCATCATCATTTGGGATGAAGCACCCATGGCAAACCGCACTGTTCTCACATGCATCAATGGCACCCTTCAACGTGTTATGCAAAACTCTCTTCCTTTTGGAGGAAAGATCATCATCCTTCTAGGTGATTTTCATCAAACATGTCCTGTCATCCGTAAAGGTTCAAAAATGGATGTTATTGATGCCTCAATCCGCAGTTCACCTCTGTGGAGAGACTTTGAAACCCATTCATTGACAACTCCAATCTGTAATGCAGATGATCCAGATTTTGCTGCTGCTGTTGATCTCATAGGCAATGGCCCATCTTCCAAGGTTTCCTTGAATATCATCGAACGTATCTCAACTACATCAGATGTTGTCGACTTTGTCTTTCCTTCCCATATATTGGCTAATGCAGCTCAATGCCTCACACGTTCCATCCTTGCCCCCACAAATGCTCAATGTGACATGTATAACTCCATATGCCTTCACCGCTTAAACACTCCCGAACACACATATACCGCAGCCGACTCTATTAAAGAAACTGAAGACACCAATGTCCTATCACCACAACCAATCCTTGACTATGTCGCCCGCCAAAATCCTCTTGGTTTGCCATGCCACTCCCTCTCCATCCGCCTAGGTGGTCTATATCGCATAATGCGCAATTTTTCCATCGCGCGTGGCTTGGTCAAGAACTGTAGAGTGGTTGTCACTCACTTAGGAAAAAACCTCGTGACTGTCAACGCCCTCCGTGTCCATGCAGGTCTAAACTACGTTGACAATGAAAACATCCTCCTTCCCCGCATCACATTCACCTCCTTGTTGCCCTCTACAAGCCACACTCTTCTCCACAAACAATTCCCTCTGTCACCTGCATATGCGACTACCTTCAATAGCTGTCAAGGTCTTACCCTTGATCGTGTGGCCATAGATCTTTCCACTCCTGTTTTCTCCCGTGGTCAATTGTACACCGCTTTGTCACGTGTGCGTCATAGAGATGATGTCCGACTTCGCTTTCCATCAGGAAAGGACTCTATGGAAAATATTGTCTATGATGAAATAATTCTATGATTTCCATGTCCATTACATCCTGGCCGGAGCGAAGCGCAGGCCAGGCTTGTATATATATAACCATTTTCCCTAGGGGTACTTGAGATTGCATAGGGTTCGTCAGCACTAGACCGACCCACCTGCTATTGGTCATGATTTGAGTGCTGCAACACTGAGAACCAAGTATTGAGAAATAGCTAATTTACAGCAGTTAAAACTTGGGACTGATATGTCATGGTGAGAAGACAGTAACTCATCTGCAGCATCACAGAATTAGAGTTGCCAAGAGACATAAATAGAATAGTGGCATGGTAGAAAATGTTTTACAAAAGCCTGAGGACACTAGGTGTAAAACAAGGGGACACAAAGCATGTTGGCAACCAAAATGGAATATGAAATGACATTATTCATTTCAGCATTGTTCTTGGAGGTTCATCCCGAAGGTTATATAAAGCTATGTTGAAGCTAGCTGTAAGTAGTGTGGCAAGTGGTGCCACACTTTGCTGTGCCATTATGCCAGCAGGATTTGCCATGGCAGAATATGGCAGAAGTAAAATAGATTACTCTACACTCTGTGTAAGTGACTACCAGCATGTTTATAAAATACCAGGTATATTAATGAGCACCGGACCGACACAAACCTGGATTACATAAGTAAGGTCTCTTACTGTATAGTAATTGAATGACTAGCCCGAGTAGCGATGAATATTAATAAACGAACTTGTGCCCTCTGGAGGATGTTTATAAATGTCATATATATGTATATATAGCTTAGCTCATCTATATTTCATAAAATATATCAAAATTGAGGCAGTTGCCAGCACCTGTAAGGCATGCTTAATCCTAGCCCCAAAGTTCTTTCTCACCGTCTGCTGCTCCTCCAGGAAAGGGTGTATACCCCATTGTCTAAACATCAATAGTTACATATCTTTGTACTATACATGCATATTATTTTAAACATACCTTCTAACCAGATCTCTCAACCATATATAATAATATAGTACAGGTATTGTCCATACTTGCTTCTATATTCTGTGATTGTACATCTAACATGTTTCATGTATACTTTTAATATATAGTCATCCACATCCTCTCTGAAATTGCTCTGTTATATCAATACACACCATGCTTTAGCACATACAACCATATTTTTAACATATCAGAACATTCAAAAAAATTTAGGATGTCCACAATATACAAGTTGCTCAAAATGATGGATTATGAATTTGGTTAGGGTTGATATTTTAAAAGACATCTAATATATCCTAGAAGAATATACATTGTTGTCAATGTGAACATCCTCCTCTGCAATGTCTTCCCTGGGAGGACTTCCAAAACCTAAGCAGAAGCCAAAGGGTCACAGTGCCAATGACTTCATGGAAAGGAACTTCACTGAAGTGGAGCATCGTGACAAGAACTGTTTTTGGCATGTTTCCAAACCAGTGTCTTGTCCAGATGCCCCTGCAGAGGAATGTCAGCTAGCCAGGGAGGTAATTATGACCGCAGTAGGAATGGATGTCACAGTTGACAGTGCATCTATGTCCAGCGGCATAGTTGAAGCTGTGGTTGTATATGTAAATGAAAAAGATACTCAAATTTGGAAACCTTGTTTGACCATCCCTTGTCTGAGGCTGAGAAGCAACAAGCAGATCTTGCCTTGCTGTAGTAAGTTGGCATTCACAAGTTGAAATGAATTTGACTCATGAGCTATATGGCAAGTTATCTGGTCCCCATGCCGCCTGCAAAGATCGCACTGTAGCTCATCAACCGTTGAAGAATAAGACATTAATTTTGGTAGATCGTTTTTCCTGTATATTATATACAATTTCATATAAAAATTGTAGCTTATTATGAAATATTGAATTTTTGGAAACTTGAGCCTATATGCATCATTGTGACCCCAAATAGCATCAATCTGGGAGGTAGCAGGCTCAAATAAAGTAAGGGTGTGCATTTAGAAAGTAAGGCCTTGCATGTATAAAGTTCTTGAACACTAATAACTAGTGTATAAGGGAAGTGGGGGGCTGCATAGTTTCCCAGTCTTTTAGCTTTCTATAAAGCAAAAATTCTAATTGAGAGAGTGTAATACATGTACATGTAAAAATATATATATAATAAGCAGACACAAGTTTATACTTGCCTTGACTTCCCATCTTGTGTGGACTACACTCAACACATCACGTGATTCACGTGACATTACATATCTTGTACCATATGCCGCGCTTTCTGCCTGAACACCAATGGCAGCGTCTGTAAGAACCCGGCCTTTGGCCGGTTACTTACCGGTAAAACCTTCTTCCGAGCCCGAGCCTTGTGATATTCGTGCCCGAGTACATATGATCCTTATCCGCGCCCGAGCCCGAGCCCGAGCTTGAGCTCATATCCGACCTTGATCCCATGCCCGTATTCCCTTAGTTACTGATTCCGCTCCATCACGCATCATTCGTATATTACCTCGCCCTGACCTCCACTAATATGTTCGCCCCTGACTCATACCCTTGCCCGTATATAACCCCCCTTGTATGCATTCCTACTCCTCAGTCTGAAAATCAACTATCGTATCCCTTCGATCCTTGGCTAGTTTCTAAGCCTCGCCTCTTAAGCCAAACCTCGCCTCTTATTCGTTTGCCTCCGAAGTTGGGACTCGTGCGTAGGGTCGGCGCAGCACATAAGCTGAAGCCAAGCCCCTCTCCGACTTCCCCATCCAAACCTCGCCACATAACCTCAGACCTTGCCTCAGGTTCCGTCCCTGACCTCGGTCAACCTTACGATGGATCGTATCGTAACAGCGTCAAACCTACTCTGAAGACCTTCAAAAATGAGTGATATATCAACGGTTCATGCGGGAGAAGAAGATCAACAAAATCGCGCTCGATCTGAACATGTCAAAACGTGTGGTCGAGCCCATCCTCCATCTATGGCGTACTACTGGCGAGGTTATGTCACAGGAACCTGGCAAGAAAGGCAAAAGGAGGAAGATCATGACTCAAGAGGAATTGGAGGCAAGTAACAGGTCTTTCTGCCGTAGAATAAATGTACTCATGTTCTCATAACTCCTTATCCTAGTTTCTTCTTCAACTTACAGAGGAGTTCCCCGACCTATATCTGGATGAGATACAGGGCCTATTGCAGCGTCTGTATGGTGTGACGGTTGGAATTAGTACTATATGGGATACAATGACAGGCCTCGGCCTCACGCGCAAAAAGGTATGCCTCAATATATTCTTTTGCGTCATCCAATCTAATCGGCCTCTTCATAGCTATCCAAGGTTGCTGCCGAGTGTAATGCAAACCTTCGAAGTCTATACTGTTTCAGGATTGGTCACGAGAGTCCCGAGTGTTTGGTATTTGTCGACAAGAGTCGAATTGATTGTCGCACCACATATCGCCTGAATGGATGGGCTGCAAAGGGAAAGAGAGCTTCAGTAAAAGCTCGCTTCGTCCAAGGGACTGGGTAAGTACCTTCTCATTTGTTCATTTGCTGCTGACTTACGCATGATCTAGTTATTCAGCCTCAGTGCTGAGGGTATCATATATTCCAACATGCGTGAAGGTGCCTACGATATGGACGCGTTTGTTCAGTTTATCCATGACCTGATGCCCCATATGAACCCATGGCCCCTACCACGCAGTGTGCTTGTGATGGACAATTGGGCCATTCATCATTCAGAAGAAGTGGCAGAAATTTGCCAGAAACAGTAAGTTTTCTTCTCCTAGTCTTCTGTATATCTCAAGGGAGGCTGAACCTTATGACAGCGGTGTCCGGCTATACTACTTACCACCTTATTCACCAGACTTCACCCCAATAGAGGAAGCATTTTTTTTCCTGAAAGCCCACCTCCGGTGCCATGGTTCAGACTTTCGTGCAGCGATTGATTCTAAGGATGAGGGGGCAATCTTGTTGTTCTTTCATAGTGCTCTTGCCACCATTACTCCAAAACACTCTGAAGGCTGGATGGCCCATTCAAGGTATTTGTAGATGCAAGCAGCCTCTTGTAGTAGCAGTGTAGCACTTCATCACAATTGTAACCTCATATGCCCCTCTGAAAATTATGTTGCAAGGTTTTTATTAGCTAGTCAGTGTTGCCATGACAAGCTCAGAGTTGGGTTGAGCCTGTGTTTATTCAAGCTAGATGACTGGTTCAGTGTCACCAGATATTCAGGGCTCATGTGGCATCATCATGTTTGATGTCACTTCAAGGATCATGTATAAGAATGTACAGATGACATTCTGACCTGAGGGGCCTGTTGGCTGACCAGTGTGGCCAGACTATTCAGGGCCCGTGTGGCACTGTCATGTTTGATGTGTAGATACAAAGACGCATTACTGAAGTATTACGTGCTGCTTGATGCCATTGACGTTCTCCAAACGTCGCTGGCATGTTATCGCCATCACTTCATACATGGGAGCCTACCCGTGAGCGTAAGCTCGACGACCCACTGCTTCACATGAACACACTTTTCCTTAAGTTGCTGCTCCACGCGGGACGTCCGCCAAATTTCTTCGAAGCAAAAGTGGCACCTCTTCCTTCAAACGGTCTCGATTGGCCGGAGCACGGAACCATCTGACACAGTAAACAGGTACGCGTCACATGTGAACCTAGGGAACTGCATCCACAATATAGCGCGGCACAATGCCATCTCCTCACACTTGTCGCCGCTAAGACCACGCTACGCCGTGCCACTCTCCCCACCTGCGCATCCGTGAGTTGGGCATGGTGATCCCCAACCCAACGACACTCCGGACAACGGAGATGCGCCCACTGAAGAATGGGACCCAGAGCGGTCCCAATACTATGAATGGGATGAGGAGGTGGAAAACACCACCTACAGGTCCAGCGCGATCAGATTTGCACTGGAAGACGAGACCGCCACGAAGGTTATGGCAGCACGCACATCGGTCACGCCAGACAAGGCGGCCGAGCTGGTGTATCACCACCGAAGCAAACACAGGATGTGGCCAACGCGTCCGCACAGTGAGAACCGTACCCTATCGGGGTACTGGGAAATAAACGGCGCAAAAGCCCACTGCCTGCTAGATAGCGGCAGCGAAGGGGTACTGCTGTCCCCCGAATTCACGCGAGCTACAGGGATGAAGACGTTCTCCCTGGAGCAACCAATCGCGCTGCAACCAGCCTGCATAGGCAGCCGTTCCACGATCAACTATGGAACGAACACGACCATCAAGTTTGGTCGTGGGACATACGACGAATATTCCGACGTAGCAAACGTCGAATATTACGACGCGATCTGAGGGATGTTAGAATAAATGGATAGCTATATCACACAGTATTCTAAGGTCTATACAATCGTCTAACTGAGCTAACATCTGGGAGAAATAATCCATGCACCAGTAGCAGTGCCTGCCCTGGAAAGCAGGCACCTGGGCCCTGGTCAGAAGAAATATTGCTATGGGACTAATAGTCCCATACAGGGACATCGGACACGATGGAGATTACAGTATACAATCCTATCTATGGACTTACTGAATAGCTACCTCAGGAGAGAGGTACAGAGATGGCAAATCCCTTGCCAAGGCTGCTGTAGGCACACAGCACAGGACACACATGATTTCTTTTCTGTTCTATTCCCCTGACCAGCTCCACTGATTACGAGCTGTATTACATGTTGAAAGGGGCTTTGTACATTGCTCCAAGGTCCCAGCTTAGATACTTGTCAGTAGGACAAGTATCCCCATCATTGTTCCTGCTCCACAGCTGTATGCAGCCTGTGGAGCATTTCCACATTATCCTGACCCATTCACTCACTATCTTGAACACTGGTACTCACTACTATTTTAGTATAAGTAGCTACCATAAATTTACGAACAAATCATCCAGAATATCATCCAGAAATATCCATGATTCACTGTTTCACCTCCTGAAGTAACTGTAGACTTGTTTGATAGCTATAGAGCTTGTTTCTTGATAGATTTCTCTTCCAGACATGTGCAAGGAACAGGCGGGCCGCTCCGAGGGCTGTGATCGTCGTGTGCGTCGGAATGAAGTGGGACACCTTGCTTACCGAATCCACGACGTTCATGATCGCATCATAGCCATGAGACTCTGGGAGTTCAACGATGAAGTCGACACTGATGGTGTCCAGCGGGACTCGGGAATCAGAAGCGGAACAAGTTCTCTGACGGGCGGATGTCGTTGCGCTTTGGTTCGGAGACAAAGGTCACACGTCTTCATGTACTGTCCGATGTAGCGGGACATCTGAGGCCACTAGTAATTCCGAGCCACTAACTCCAGCGTCTTCCACCTGCCAGCATGCCCAGCGACCCGTGTGTCATGGTGCTGGGACACGATGCGACGGCGGAGGTCTGCCCCACCTGGAACATAGACCTTGCCTCTGAAGTGGAGCAGTCCATCGCGTTCCGACCATTCCGCTGCCCGTACAGACCGTGAGTGTGTTGGGTGCATTTATGCTCCTGCACCAAAATCAAGCATAATATATCCAATTTGTTGTGTGGTTTCTCAATTTCTTCTCATTTTGTTCTTGTATTATGCATCCATTTCTCTGGTTATTTTCGAAATTTTCCACTCACTCTATTTCATTTTGTTATTCCTACTTTCACAAGCGGCTGCACCCAGCGGAGTCTGAAATGACTTCGACGCGCGAGCTCTTGGGCGCTAAAGGGCCGGGTAGTAGTACATGTGCAGTGAAACAGTTTCCCCCTCTCTCAGTGACAACTAAATTCACTGAGAGAGGCAAGTAAATTAGTCTAGCATTCTTTCGATTTATTAACCTAGAAATCCTCTGTAGTGAATTGTTTTCTAGGTAGTGTATAATATATTTATAGTGACAACTAAATTCACTGAGAGAGTGAATTGTTTTCTAGTCTATTCTTTTGAGCAAGAAGTCCATTCCTACTGCCTATAATTCCTGTCCTCTACAGGGTTATGGGCCCCGGAGACACTTCTGAGAAGCTATTGGGTGTTGAGAAGCTTGCTACTGATGGAAGTAATTGGCCATTGTGGCGAGCCACTCTCATCAGCTATTTCGAGTCCAAAAATCTACTCAAGCATGTAGAAGGGAGAGTCACTCGACCTCCTGATCCTCCCATGGCAACATTTCCTGACTTTGGAAATCTACTGGAAATCCTAAGGATATTCCACATTTCTTCAAAATTTCCCAGTTCAGGAAATTGGTTGAAAATTCAATGTTTTATCAGAGAAATTTTGAAGAAATGTGGAATATCCTTAGGATTTCCAGTAGGTTTCCAAAGTCAGAAAATTTTGCCATGTCTCCAGTGCCCCAAGCTATAACAATGTCATAACAATGCGAGACGATGTGATGGAGTAGGTAGGGGGCTAAGTGAGCAGTGTGAGTCAGCATGAGAGCCAAAGTGCAAAAGGGGAAACAATGGAGAAATGACAATAGCAAAAGTATGTGAGTATGTGTCAAATAGGGGTAATGAGTCAGTAAAGTATGGAGAATCCAAAGATAGAACAATGGTGAGTAATAATAGGAAATAACTAGCAAGAAAGGAAACTGGGTGAGTCATGCAAGAAAGAAATGAGTCATATAAAAGAACAACAGGAATAGTCCACCAATCCAAAGTCATATGCTTATCCATCTTCTCCAAGGTGAGTCAGAGAGTGAGTCAAATGGACTGAGTCATGAGGGGGAGGATGATGAATTACCAACAGAAATAACTCCTAAGTTTCTCCTTGATCCACTCCCATGACAAGATATGAGGGGGAGGGAGTCGAATACAGTCTCTTGATGCTTTTTGATGGAGATTAAGACGGACCGACGTAGGGGGGATTGTGGGGTATGGAGCCCTAAATTCTGCCTCGTATCCCTCTTTTCCTTTACTGCCATAAGAAACATTTCCCATATATCCAAGAAATATAAATGGTTCGGGTGAATCTTGGAAAAATACTGAATCCCCCATGGCAAAGGATTTTGGAAAATATGGATGGGGATGCTTCCTCAAAAGCTGAGCTGCTGTCACTGGCATTGGGGGTCCTTAGACTTTCTCTTTGGATTTCCCCTTAAGCTCCTTAGTCCTGTGGAGCAGAACTATGAGATCCATGACAAGGAGATGCTGGCAATCATCAGGGTGTCGGAGGGGTGGGGCATTTCCTCGAGGGTGCTCTGTGCCAGTTTGAGATCTGGATGGACCACAAGAACCTTGAGTACTTCCGCATGTCCAAGAAATTGAATTGACGACATGCATGGTGGTCCCTGCACCTGTCCCAGTTCAACTTCACACTCCATCACCATTCCAGCCACTGGAGATCACACTACCACACAGCTGAAAAGGGGAAATCTGAAGTACATACATAATGAACAGAATATACAAGAGAGGGAATCCTCACCTTACAAGGGGAAATCTGAAGAGAAAGTCTAAGAGCCCGTTCAACTACGGAATCGTATGGAATCACACACCCAAAATGAGATCACGTTGATTCCAGATGATTCCGAAAATTGTGTGAGATTGTGTGACCGTTCGACTGACACAATTTCGGAAATTGCCAACTTCTGCGATTGCTATTTTCATAGGTAAGTTGGAATTCTGGTTCTGACCAGAATTCCTCATTATTTTGAAAACCGAATCGCCTTCCGTCATTACACCAGGTCGCTCTACGCACTACGTCATGGCGGTTCCCAGATCGGACAAGCCAAAAAAGGAAAGCATTTACTGGACAGCTGAAGAGGAGGCCGAGCTCATCGCTGTACTCCTCCAAGCACGCAAGGGTGGTACTCAAGCGGAATCGGGCTGGAAGGCCACCACTTGGAGTCTTGTTGTCACGGCATTGGCAACAAAGTTCAGTCCTGCAGTAGCCAAGAAAATAGGGCCCTGTAAGACGTGCTGGCAGCGCGTAAGTACCTTTTCAATTCTATACCACTGGTTTCTAATCTACTAGTTAGCTCAAGACACATTACAAGACAGTCAAAACATTGCGTGAGCAACCTGGGTTCGGATGGAATGAGGGCAAGAAGCTTGTCACGGCGTCGAAAGAGGTGTGGGATGCATATATCCTGGTGAGTACATGTGCTGCGTATCTATTCGGTGTTTCTGGAGCCTCTCCAACGTGCCCTGTCTCAATCGGGAATGTACTGGCGCCATTGCTTTCTTCGAAGTGGTGCGGTGGCAGCGGTGCAGAGGAAAAATTCTGTGTCATGTGACAGAATTTCAGTTTGGAAGTGTTCGGCTGCCTTCGGTGAAATTGAGCAAAATCACACATTTTGAGTGTCGCGTTCGGTGGGCTGAAACTGAGCAAACGAGATCACAATACAGCACCACCCGAATTGACATTGTGTTTTCTAATTGCGAATTACAATTCCGCCGCCGAACGAGCTCTAAGGACCCCCAATGCCAGCGAACCTGTATTATACTATGCTGGTCCACAGCCAGGGATAACATCCAGCTCTCACCATCAACCCTACATTCCCTTGGCCTCCCTGACCCTTGACCAACCCTGGATGCCATGTACTACACAAGTCACTTGACTTCCAACACTGTTCTGAAAGTGGAAGTCAGAAAATGGAGCGGAATTGGTGAAGTGAACAGGACTGGCAGAAGTTCTCCCAGAAGTGGGAATGTTTCTGGAATTGGAATTGGAAATGGAAGCAGAGCTCAGGGTACTGTAGCAATTGGTTAGGATGGTGTTGGAATTGGAAAACAGGGTGTCCCCTGACATCATCCCCCCTCTAGCATGCTGCATCCTTGAAGCATGGGACATGAGAGATTGAAAGGCCAGAAAACGGATCTGACGAGGGGCACTGGGGTACATCCTATAGAACTCATGGAGTTTGTCCCGTGAAGGAACAATAAACGACATGCAGTGAAAATCCACAAAACTCCGCACACATCTAAGTCATCTCAGCCTTAGCCATCCCATCATAGCCCTCATCAGTTCATTATCAGTTTCACCATGCCATCCATCAAATCATCTTCAAATTCTACTGCTCTTCAGTCCCTGGACTCCCTTACATCTAGTATGGCATCACAATGGTCACTTGACTTGGAAGATATTCAACAAATGCAGAGCTCCATAATATTGTTCATCCCCAGATGCCCTCACCCATATTATACTACACTCGTCCGTAGCCAGGGCCAACACCCAGCTCTCACCACAACCCTGCAGTCCCTTGGCCTCCCTGGCCCTTGACCAACCCTGGATGCTGTGTACTACGCAAGTTGCTTGACATCTGACACTGTTCCAAAAGTGGAAGTCAGAAATTGGAGGGGAATTGGTGAAGCAAATGGGACTGGTGGAAGTTCTCCCAGAAGTGAAAATGTTTCCATAATCAGAATCAGAAATGGAAGTGGAACTCGGGGTACTGTCAGAATTGGTCAGGATGGTGTTGGAGTTGGAAAACAGGGTGTCCCCTGACAGACAAGGTTTGGGATCACCTATGGAATATGTATAGTATATATGGTATATATGGTATGTACAATATAGCAAATACCAGATCCACTACACAAAGGGGGAGGGGTGCCTGCAGTGTCTTGAACCAGGGCTCAGGTATAAGAAGTATATATCATACATACGGTATATACATGCTGTTCAGTTTTCCTGATGCAGTCTCAACTTTGCCCCTTGATTAGAGTTCTTCGGCTTCCTCGCACATCTTGCACAGAGTCTGTGGCTTGGGGAGTTATGCTTTCCCAACGCCTCACTTCCAGATAAGTCTCAGGCACCTGTGTAGCAGTTTCGATCCCGTTATCTGCATTTGTCAAGTGTTCTGCTTTCCCTACATACGCCCAGTCGGCATTCGGTCAGGTGCAGATGGTGCACAGCCAGAAAAACAGTCAATTAATGCTATTGCATTACACATATGCAATGCTTGGTCATGTTCAAATGAGCAGGGAAGCACTAAAAAGTGACACCCGCCCACTGCTCTCCCTGATGTGTCTGGCAGGATATTTTGTTGTAAAACTGGTCATACTTGACTGATCACCAATCCCCCTTTGCACATTGTTCTTCTTGCGCAGTCTCCGCAGTTTCCCTTTGTTTAGCTCCTTATTGTCTTATCCTATTGTCCCCATTCCCATTTTAGAGTACAAAAGGAACTATAGAGTATAAGTAGTGTACGCTTGCTCGACGACCTCTCAGCTTACACTGAAGTCGTCTTAGGTACTTATTACTTCTCACTAATAATCAGCTTACACTGAAGTCGTCTTAGTATCTATCTAGACTACTGCGCCAACAGGTTATGGGCCCCACGCTCAAATCGCCCCAAACCTACAGATAGTCGACTACATATCACATTCCCTCTACCTGCAGTTTCCGCACCCAACCATGGCCGACACAACCACCTCGAAATTACTCTCCACCATCGAGAAGTTTGATGGGACGAACTGGGACAGCTGGGCTTTCTCGCTGAAAGCCGCACTAATGTTCATCGACGCACTACGCATCGCTGAAGGGACCGAATCAACCCCCTCCATGAGCACTCCACCAACTGACGAGGAGCACAAGCGATTCGATGATTGGGAGAAGCGTTCTCGACAAGGCCTCTCCCTCATACTAGTCTCAGTAAAGCCTTCCGTTCACCAGTCCCTTGACATGACGAAAACCCTGGAAGAAAATTGGGGTAACCTCAAGACGACTTACGGAACGAGGACCGGCCTAAATCTCTGGGTCGACTATCGCAGATACACCACGATGACTTTCTCACCTGGCACGCAACTCACTCAGCAGATCGACGAGATGTCTGAGCTGAAGAATCGCATCGTCGCAGCGGGCCTAGCTATCAGTGACCCCCTCCACACGCTCAATGTGCTCCAGGCCCTACCCTCATCATACGAAATCATGCAGCAAACGATCCTTGCTACCATCACCGACTTTTCCAAGATTGACTGGGAAAACACTCGGAGTCGCATCCTGTCCGAGGAACTTCGACAGGGCTCACAACCAAGCGCAAATGCCATCCGCGCGAAGTCGAACATTGGAAAAGATAAGTGCAATTACTGCACCAGCACTGGACATTGGGAAAAGGACTGTAGACGCAAAGCTCGTGGCCTCTCACGCGAAGAAGCCCAGTCTGAAGCACGAAAAGGGAAGGGAAAGAAAAAAGAGAAAAAGGAAAAGGGAACAACACCCTCAGTGACCGCCGTTATATCAGACCATCCTGATTTGGTTGCTACGAAAGCACCTGTATCTACTGCTGAGACTTCCAACGATGCTGTCTGCTTTTATATCGCATGTGAACGCAAGTGGATGTTGGATTCAGGATGCACTGACCACATCACAAACGACATCGCCGACTTCTCAGAGTACCGTTCACTTGCCGCACCCAGACGTGCCTACTTTGCCGATAAAACGACCTCTGTCCCCTACATTGGCATAGGCACGGTCACTGGGCTATCAAGAGTCAATGGTCAGGAACGGAAGATCACTCTCCATGATGTGCTGCACGCACCTGACATTGGAGGAAGATTCTTCAGCGTGCTAAAAATTGACCTAAAAGGCTTCACAACAGCTTTTTCAGGCTCTAAAGCCACAATATCAAAGAACGGAACAGTATTTGCAGAAGCACGAGTGAACGGACAACACTACTGGCTCTCACTGCAAACCAACGCTCCCTCTATATCACATGTACATGTCACCCCACTCAACATCCTCCACGCTCAACTGGGACACCTCTCTTGGTCATCTTTGCAACACATCGATGACAAGCTCGAGTCAGGTACAAAACGTGCACTAGCTACATGTGAAGGCTGCCTACTAGGAAAGTCCATGCGGCGAAAGTTTGTCCCTTCAACTCATCGCTGCACTGAACCCTTCGCTCTTGTCCACATGGACCTAGCAGGCCCGATGAATACCCGCTCGATCCAAGGCAACTATTACCACTTCGTTTTAGTTGATGACTATACACGGCACAAATGGATCTATTTCTTAAAAGCTAAGAGTGAAGCTTTCACGCACCTTAAGAATTTCCATGCACTAGTTGGAAACTATTACGACGGATTGCTCAGAGCTATACGCACTGATCGCAGGGGGGAGTTCCTATCACAGGAATTCACTCAATACCTGGAAAAGCAAGGTATACACCATAGTCTCACTGCGCCGAACACACCTCAGCAGAACGGAGTTGCTGAACGCGCAAACCGAACAATAGCAGAGGTGGCCAGAGCAATGTTGTACAGTGCAGGCATATCACAAGGATTCTGGGAGTTAGCAGTGGGCGCTGCGGTACATGTTCGAAACCGAGCCCCATCTCGCGTCATCTCAAATACTTCCCCATATGAACTTCTGACAGGACGCAAACCCGACCTCTCCTATCTCCGCATCTTTGGATGCCTCGCGTATGCCCACATAATGACAAATCGAACAAAATATGATCCAACCTCACAAAAGCTCGTGTTCGTAGGGTATGACAATTCCACTAAGGGGTATAAGTTGTGGAACCAATTGTCCAAACAGACAGTCATATCTACTGACGTCGTTTTCGAGGAAACAGTTTTTCCTCTCAAATCTACCCCAAAGCTCCCACTCAATTCTCCCACGCCTGCTCCACCTCTTCTCTCACAACCATCATCGCCATCCGCGCAAATCGATCTAGCTCTACCAGAGAGCGACGACGAAGACATATACCCTGTACCACCAGCGCCACCTGGTACGGCTGACCAGCCTCCCACAGCCCCGTCAGCGTTGCCACCACCCAACATTCCCAATGCAGCGAGTGCTCCACCAGAAATTGAACCAGGTGCAGCTCCTGATCAACTTCCTGCACCACCTGGAACTCCTGAACCCCTCATCCGCCGATCCCAACGCATCCAACAGCGCGTCCTAGCCCCACAACCGGACAATGCCAGCCCAGACGCATACCACAGCCACAAAGCTGGCCCATCCACTCTGCATGACTCGTCATCAGCGTCCGTGACATGGGACGACTCAATAGTATCGTACCTGGCTTCAGCACCAACAACACCTACCGGTGATCCAAACACGTATGAGTACGCGATCTCATGCTCGGATGCGGAGAAATGGCGCCCTGCCATGCAAGAGGAGATCAAGTGCCTTCTTGAAAATGGCACTTGGGAATTGTGTGACCTCCCACAAGGTTGCAAGGCAATTAAATGTAAGTGGGTATACTTAACGAAGCGTGACACCACCGGCCTTGTCATCCGTTACCGTGCACGTCTCGTCGCCAAAGGTTTTTCACAAACCACCGGCATCAATTTTGAAGAAACCTTCGCGCCCGTTGCAAGACTCGACTCCTTGAGGTTGCTGCTCGCGCTCGCAGCCCGGTTGGATTGGGACATCCACCATGTTGATATCAAATCAGCGTATCTCAACGGAGACTTGGACGAGGAAATTTATATAGATCAACCGAAGGGTTTTGCGATCCAAGGGAAGGAAGACAAGGTGTGTCGCCTCAAAAAGGCCATCTACGGCTTAAAGCAGGCGGGTCGGCAGTGGCACATCCACCTGAACGACACACTGGAGGGACTCAGATTTCAGAAACTCATATCTAACGATGCTTCAATCTTTATCAAACGTCACGACGGGGGGGACCCGCTTATAGCATTGGTCTATGTTGACGACATCACCCTTTTAGGCATCCTAGATGCAATTCAAGACCTCAAACGCGCACTTGCCATGCGCTACAAGATAACTGATCTAGGGGAGATCAGACAATTCCTTGGTCTACACATCACTCGTGACCGTCCGAAGAGATCGCTCACCATCGGCCAGTCGCATTACATTGAATGCATGCTAACGTGTTTCAACATGTCTAGCTGCAGACCAAATTATACCCCACTCGCCACAGGGACACAGCTCGTCGTGAACACCGAGAAAGACTCAGACTCGTCCCTTACTTCTCAATATCAGCAAATCGTTGGATCGCTCATGTACGCCATGTTAGGTTCCCGACCCGACATCTGTTTTGCTGTCAACCGGCTCTCTCAATTCGGTTCCAAGCCTGCCCAAGAACATCTATACACTGCGCAGCACGTACTCCGTTACTTGTTTGCCACATGAGATGTCACGCTGACATACGGATCTAATGATTCCACTGAATTATCGGGTACAGCGACTCTGACTGGGCCTCCGATCCTGATAACCGCCGCTCGATGACCGGCTACACCCTCATCCTCGCCGGGGGTGCTATCGCTTGGGCCACCCAGAAGCAACACACCGTCGCTTTGTCGTCCACTGAAGCCGAGTACATGGCTCTCTGCAAATGTGCAAAGCACACACAGTGGACGCTTTCCCTTTTGAATCAACTCGATTTCACCGTTGACCTCCCACTCGAAGTTTTTTGTGATTCCTCTGGAGCAAAAGAAATCACAACTAATAACGTTTTTCATAAGCGGACCAAACGCATCGACATTCGTTATCACTACATACGAGAATTGGCCAACAAGTGAGTCATCAATATCCTCCCTATACCATTGAAGGAAAACATTGCGGACCTCTTGACAAAATCCTTGCCTCAAAACCAACACCGCTATCTCGCAAGGAGATTTGGTCTCATTGATAGTTCAAGTACGGGGGAGTGTTGTAAAACCGGTCATACTTGACCAATCACCGATCCCCCTTTGCGCATTGTTCTTCTTGCGCAGTCTCCGCAGTTTCCCTTTGTTTAGCTCCTTATTGTCTTATCCTATTGTCCCCATTCCCATTTTAGAGCACAAAAGGAACTATAGAGTATAAGTAGCGTACGCTTGCTCAACAACCTCTCAGCTTACCCTGAAGTCATCTTAGGTACTTATTACTTCTCACTAATAATCAGCTTACACTGAAGTCGTCTTAGTATCTATCTAGACTACTGCGCCAACATATTTATGATTTCTATTGATTGGATGTGATTATCATGTTATTTTCTGGTGTATGCGCCCTCTGCTACTCTTTGACTCATCCACCCTCTGCTAACTACCTTCAATTGAATAGAAGCTCGGTGCTTCTGCTAGGACCCTAACGGTGGGCCAGAACTTGCATAGGTCACGAAACCATGACAATGCAACCTGAAAGTTGCCACTGAAGTCCAGATATGTGCGGCGACACAGATATACAAGGAAGAACCACAGAATACAACATTAGACTAAACTGATAGAATACGTTGTGACTGTGACAAATTGTCAAAACAAATTGAAACTAGAGGCCAGCATCTCCGGCGAGGCCCTTGTCGAAGTCCTTAGGGTGGCGGTCTTTATTTATTAAAGTGAGTGCACGTTGTACTTACACAGTCATTTATCAGGAATGTGTTAGGTATATAAAGTAGCAGTAATCGTCATGGGATTTTTACTGAACGTTCCAAACAATACTTTCCTTCCTCTTTAATCACAGTCTCTAATCATATAGAGTAGCACTCAAATGCTCCAGAGGTCACTATTCCAATTCTGTACAATGTCATCCACACACAGAATCCAATGGGTCCCTAGAAATAGGTGCCCCATTCCATATGTTGAGAGCACCACCATCCAATACCCAGTTTATCCATAGTCTTCTCAAACTAATCTGTTGAAAACAATTCTGACTACCTCAATAACCTGAAAGGAGGTTTGGATTCAAAAGCAGCCTCTTCAATTTTCATCTTGTCAAAGGTATTAACAGAGAAGCTACCGACCAACGGCCGCGCCGGTGAAGCCGGCGCGGCCGTTGGTCGAGGATGTCGGAATAGATTGCTTTATTTTGAGATACTTTGTTGGATCTGTTGAAATCAATTCCAACTATCTCAGTAAACTAAAAGGAGGTTTGGATTCAAAAGCAACCTCTTCATTTTTCCTCTTGTCAAAGGTATTAATGGAGGAGCGACCGACGATGGAATAAATTGCTTTATTTTGAGATACTTTGTCGTATTTTAAAATACTCGTACAGTACAGCGGGAGATCTGCATCCTATGCAGCGGTGGCTGTCACAGCGGGACCAAGCTCAGGGTCTGCAACTGTGCATTACAGTAGTTGCAGAACAGCCTGGGAGCTCGAGATCAGCGTCGATGGAGCTCCCTGGATCAAGCATGCTCGCTTCGATGGAATACTCTCCCATGCGGACTCACCTCATGCTACGCTCATGGGTGTTAGAGCACTGGTAGCGCACGAAAATAAAAGACCTACAGTGAAAGCGGAAAAAGTGAACAGGCCTCAAAAATGCTCAACAATATGTACGTAGTACAAAATAGTCGCCCGGACGACTTTCATTGAGTTGTAGAAAAATAGAAAAAGCGTTTAATGTGGCCGTACCGAAGACGCCCCTGCGTTGCTACTCTAGGACACGACGTCACCGCGAGAACAGTAGAACAGAGTACGTGTACCGAGTAGAGGTCGAGATAAGATAGACGCCTTAAACCGGGTCCAAAGTTGACTAATCTGCTTACAATTTCGCGAAGAAATACCTTTTTCGGCAAGAAAAGGATTACGAAATACGTCGATATATCTTTATACGGCGCTGAAAACTCCCATCCACGACAACAAATACAAGCCGGATCTATATTATTCCCGGGGTTAGAAGCCCTTGTCTTCGACAAGGGAACGAAAAACTACAGGGGCAAACTCTCATCCGTACTCTTCGTTTTTTGCGTAATATCCAATGCGCTACCGCCGAAGACCACACTCTGATGATCGACAACCTCTCCATATGTATTGGATTCCCTTGGTGCGACTGGAGACCTTCTGCGACGGAACAGTGAAGTAGCGAGAATGGGGTTGAACCATCTCCAAAACGTCAGGGCGTCAAGAAATTCCTGAGATAGCAGCTCCAGCTACGGAATTACTACAACAACAATGCTCACCTTGCTCGTGCCAAAGATAAGAAAAGCAACGAGAGGGGCTATGATAGTTGGAGCTCGTGAGTACTAGTACAGTCGCTAGAGCGCGATGAGGGCCAACACGCACTTCCGGCTTGCAGCATGTCTACCCACACAGGGATGAAAGAGGCTATGACATTTGGAGCTCATGAGTACGAGAACGGTCGCTATAGTGCAATGAGGGCCACAACGCACTTGTGGTTTGAACGATCGGCTCCCCCACGCCAGCAATCCTAACTACACCAGGGCGACTAGTAAGGACACGGATTCCCTTAGCGTTAAGTATAGTTGCCACATAGGCTCTTTCATGTTGGCAAGTCCGTATGTAGCCGAGCGGATATCCATGCAAATGATCAGACACAGGACATAGAGACAGCATATGGGGAAAAGGAACATACACAGCAACCACAAGACGATACACGCAAAAGGTGACGAAACGAAAGGCAACAGAGAGCGGTATTTCAAGTGCCTTCTCTCCGGTCCGGTGAACATACCGCCAACGGCGGTACACAATGTGGATTATACATCCTTCGAAACAGATTAGGGAAGCAACACACTGAGGGTCAACTTACCGTCAAATATGAGTGTGACAATCAAGATGGCGAGCAATATCGTGTACTGGGAGATAAGGCTGTGGAGGTCATAGTCGGTTTGCAAAGTCTAGATGAAGGCATGGAAAGTGCTCACAAGGTGTCATTATTAATTAACATACAATAAAACCTCAGCTGAGAGGCACCTAATCCTCTAGATCGAAACTGAAACTAGATTCAAAATCAGAGGAGGCTTAGCCGTAGAAGCAATGAGTTCTGACAAACTTAACGCGAGCAGCCGGCAACGAGAACGCCAGTAGAGCCACGTAAGGCGCTGCTAGAAGCTGTTGTAGTGAAGAAAGGTCTCATAAATACCAATGACAGGTGATGGCAGATGAGACCTGCCGTAGCTCTCGTCCATCGAATTTGTCTGGGACTACGAGGCCCATGAATAGCAGCTCTGAAATCAAACCAAAGCTATGTGTGTCTGAATTGTGTACTAGTCATGACGATAGGAGAACACGGCTACCTGAATAATCAATGCACACATGGCTGTATCTGTCATCGCCTGAGCTCCGGAGACAAGTGCTGCCTGGTTCAAGCACTCCTGGTCGGAGTGGATGAATGGAAGAGTGACTTCAGAAAATGAACTTGCTGGTCCTAAACGGTATAGTCTGCCGTATCCCGTTGTAAGTGATGAGACCCGAAATACGGCAAGCATTTGACTCACCCGACAGAGAAGGTTATGCTGGCAAATATCCATGTGAAGCAAAAGTTAAGAAATGTAAGATCCCGTTGCGCCGTTTTTGAAAAGATAGAGAAAAGGAGGAGGATGGGAAGTCCAATGTGACCGCCGATTATCTGCAGCGCACGGTATATAGCCTGCTGTTGCCGCAGCTCTGTATAAGAACTGAACTAAGGAAATGAAGAGGGCAATCAGTGAGTTTCACACACGTTCATCTAGCCCATTCATATTGTCCACTAAACCCGAGCCTTCCGGTGCGAGCTGGTATTGCACATTGACAGCACTGTGGCCATCAAAATCGCACAAGGCTATTATTTCTAGTACAGCCAAATGTCAGAGGCTTCTGCAAAGTGACAATTTGCGACCGACGATGGTACGGTTGAGTGAATATTGGAAAGTTGCCCACTCCCTATCCTCCCCTATACCAAACCAGCATGGTGAAAACGCAATCTCCAGGATTTCATCGTTCGAACAACAGTTCCGAAGTCCAACTCGAGGCTCAAAACAAGTGTCCAAGGATGGCGGAGTCGCAGGGCACTTCATTCCTGGTTCGTACTTTCATTTGAGCTTCCACTGCAAGTGAACAGCTCACCTGTAACGCCATCGTTCCATTGGGAAGAGAGGCGGACAATGGAATGATACTGACTGGACGCAGACATAAGTTCTCCATGCAAGATCTCGAATTAAGTATTGCACTTGCTTGAACATGTGCTAGCAGAGATGAAGAGTAGAATCACAGCAATCCCAAGCATTATCGCGAGCACGGAGAGAAAAATTCAAGTAGAAGAGTTGACTGCGCACATAATTTCTGTTATAAGAGTGAATGATACTTTACCCCATGGAGGTAGAAGGCTGCGTATACGCCTGGTCTCAGTTGGGCTAAGTGATTTGTGTTTTCAATGCCCAGTTTCTGTTGTTATTATGAAATTCTCAGCTTCGTACATCAACACACCCCCGGCATCAACGGCCGCTGACTTCCGGCGCTCGCGCCGGCGACCCACCGCTGTTGCGCGTTGTCACATAACGCGTGGCACCGTGGTTCAATACGTCCCATCGCCTGTCGCTCGCAACCAACGCCATGTGACCGCCATTGGTGCGCCGTCCAGTTTAATAAAGAACTTCTGAACCTCGTCACGACTCGTTCCCTGTGAGGTGCGCGCTCCTGTTCACTGTCCCCGGATTCCGCCGCTCGCGCGCGTGTACACTGTCCTCACTAACACTAACAGCCTCCCCTCCCAGGCTCATGTCTCCCACCACCCTCTCCCGCCCACGGACATGAACTTATAATGATGCTTCCGGTGTCTACCAGTGGAGGGGACGATGGGGTGTGTGCCGGGTGTAGGAAAGGCCAGCAAGAGGAACGAGCGCAGCATACGGTATTTCCCTTTGCATATAAACAGGCCGTCCCTGCATGAATGCGTTTACTACCTTCACCACGTCTCGTCATCCATCCATCCGCCAGCATGACCCCGACACAGACACAAGCACAGGCCCTGGAGACACAACCCCGCCCAGCCGGTGGTAACTTCCGTTGCCCAATCCCTCGTATCTCGTACCGGATGCCACTCAGTGCTCCCTACACTCCCCCTCTCCCGCCCCTCACGTCCCCCACCGCCCTCCGACCCAGCGGCGGGCCCTTCCCGCCACCGCCCACCAGTTATGAGCTCATGAAGCTTCTTCCCAACCTGTCCCCCGGGCGGCGGCTCCCTCCCGCACGACCCGCACGCCCACCGCGACACGGGGGCCTTCGCCGCGGAGGACGCGCGCTGCCCCTGCGAGGCGTGTGCGCGGGGCGAGCTCGAAAAGAGTAGGCAACTAGAGCGCGAGCGCGGCCGCGGCGCGTTTTTCGGCGAGGGGGAGCGGAGACGTGGGCGGCCGCGCACTCCGCACTCAAAGGGCGGGTGGGTGTGCGACGACACCGACACCCTCAGACGGCGGGAGTACTTCAAGACGGCGCCCGCGCAGGAGCTCAGCAGAGCGGCACAGCGCGACTTTCATTTCAGCGGGGAGCGCATGCCCGCGATTGGCGCGGCGGGGCCCGGGGACGAGCCTCCCGCGAAGCGACGCTCGGGGCTGGGGTTGGGGCTGGAGAGCGCGGCCGACGTCGATGTCGCTGGAGACGCGGCGCCCCTCGCCCCCGCCGCCAACCCCACGTCCCCGCACCCGCACACAAACGCCTTCGCCCACCAGCACAACAGCCGCACCCGCAGCGCCACGCAAGCCCCCACCTCCAACTCTACACCCGCAAGGCCCCCTTTACCCGCGCCCGCCACCGCCACCGCACCCTTACCCGCACCCTTACCCATACTCTCCCCTCCGCAACCGCCGCCGCCGCCGCGCGGGAACATACACGAAGCGCGTCTTCGTGAATCCGTTCCGCACGCCCTCCGGGAACGGGAACGGACCCGCGCCCGCGCCCAACGCGTACCCCCCACCCCACTCGCACATGTATGAGTCGTGTATCGTGTACCGTGTACCGTGCCGCGCGTCCTGTTAGACTCGGAGCGTGTATTGTGTTGTATTCCTGTACTGGCCCCATCTATCTCTCTCAGGCTGTCAAGCTTTGTAGTACTATACAATGTCTATATCCCACATTCATATACCCAATGCACCAGTACACCAGTACACCAGTGCATGCACCAATTACCAATACACCAATCACCAATAAAATATACTTTCTATTCATATCCCAATTATGAGCTTTTCTTTATATCATGAATTAAAAGTAGAATGAAAAATATATACACTTCCTAGAAAGATATGATCACCCTCCTATATACATGCTGTTCGGTTTTCCTGATGCTGCCTCAACATTGCCCCTTGATTAGAGTTCTTTGACTTCCTCACACATCTTGCACAGAGTCTGTGAGCATTATGCCTTTCCCAACACCTCACTTCCAGATAAGTCGCGGGCACCATATGTAGCAGTTTCCATCCCGTTATCCAGGTCTGTCAAGTGTTCTGCTTTCCCTACATACACCCGGTCAGCGCTCGGTCAGGTGCAGATGGTGCGCAGCCAGAAAAACAGTCAATTAATGCTATCGAATTACACATATGCAATGCTTGGTCATGTTCAAATGAGCAGGGAAGCACTAAAAAGTGACACTCGCCCACCGCTATCCCTAACGTGTCTGGCAGGATATTTATGATTTCTATTGATTGTATGTGATTATCATGTTATTCTCTGGTGTATGCACCCTCTGCTACTCTTTTGACTCATCCACCCTCTGTTAACTACCTTCAATTGAATAGAAGCTCGGTGCTTCCGCTAGGACCCTAATGGTGGGCCAGAACTTGCATAGGTCACTAAACCATGACAATGCAACCCGAAAGTTGCCACTGAAGTCCAGATATGTGCGGCGACACAGATATATAAGGAAGAACCACAGAATACAACATGGAAACTAAACTTATAGAATACGTCCGGATAGCAGTCAGATGCCGGCGGTTTGAATCATATACAGCCCGTTGTAAATTACATGTACGACCTGCTGTAAAATACATGGGTGTGAAACTCAGACGCCCGTCCCTACGCCTCCACCTTCGGTGCACCTGCACTGTAGGCGCGTGCACCGTATCCCGCTGCCCCTCAGTATGGTGCACGCGCACCGTATGCCGCTGCCCCTCACAGTACGGTGCACGCGCACTGTATGCCGCTGCCCCTCAGTACAGTGCACGTGCACCGTAGGCCGCTGCCCCTCCGAACGGTGCATGTGCACCGTATCCCGCTGACCCTCCGTATGGTGCACATGCACCGTATGCCGCTGCCCCTCAGTACGGTGCACCTGCACCATAGGCCGCTGCCCCTCCGAACGGTGCAGGTGCACCGTATCCGGCTGACCCTCCATACGGTGCAAGTGCACCGTATGTTGCCACCCATCCACACGGTGCAGGTGCACCGTAGGCCGCTGACCCTCCGTGCGGTGCACATGCACCGTATCACGCTGCCCCTCAGTACGGTGCACCTGCACCGTATCCCGCTGCCCCTCCGTACGGTGCACGTGCACCGTATGCCACCACCCATCCGTACGGTGCATGTGCACCATACAACGCCTGTGGGTACGGTGCACGTGCACCATACGACGCCTGTTCGTATGGTGAATATGCACCATACCCGGCCTGCGAGGACGGTGCACACGGTAGGCCGCCTGGCCGTACGGTGTACCTGTACCATACGCCGCCCCCTCTCGGTACGGTGCACGTGCACCGTACTGTGAGGGGGCGGCGTATGGTGCACGTGCATCGTACTGAGGGGCAGCGGCCTACGGTGCGTGTGCACCGTACTGAGGGGCAGCGGCCTGCGCATACGGTGCACGTGCCCTGTACTGAGGGTCAGCGGAATATGGTGCACGTGCATCATACGGTGCAGGTGCACCTGCACCGTACTTCGCGCGCACCATACGCTGCCCGTCCGTACGGTGTACGTGTATGATAACTGAGATGTACCGGGTTGAGGGATGTGAGCTTGGTTGGACAGATCACGCACCCTAGGCTGCATGCAGCCCGTCCGTGCGGTGCACATCGCGCGCACCATACGCCACCCGTCCGTACAGTGCACATGTACGGTAACTGCGGTGCACCGGGTTGAGGACTGTGAGCTTGGTTGGACAGATTAGAGCGGGACAACGATCTGCAAGACAATGTAACCTCTGGCACATTCTCCAAACGCCGCTGCCCCGGCCGCCCCTCAGTACGGCGCACGTGCTTGAGGCCTATGAGAGTGGTTGGACAGATTAGAGTGCAACAATGATCTGCAAGACAACTTACCCTCCTGTCCATCTACCGCATATCATGTCGAAACCTTCCTATGGAAGGGCATCGTTTCTTGGACCTTCCGATGTACGCACAAACGGACGGAACTGTGGGTTAGTAGAGTACCCAAATGCTTGGCCACTCCCACGAACGTACCTCTGGTCAGTCCAGTCGATTCAATAGTTGTCGTCATTATGTAAGTTAGAATCAACAAAACAGAGCACGCAGTGTCAAGAGTTGGTCACGTGACTACAACTCGTGGGTTCTCGTATGAGACAGGCGACTATTGTACTGACTGCACGTGTCTGCTTGTATGTGGTGGTTTTAAGGAATGGTAGCACCTGCTTCAGATTCAAACATGTGTCTGTGTGCAGGACCAGGAACTAATGGAGCTACTGGTGTGACTACTCTAGTCTCTGCAAATTGAAGAATTGGGAAGTCAGGCGCGGTCTGCACTTGCAACCTCCAATCTACCCCCCATCATTGTCTGGATTTTCAGCCTGTTCCAAACACTCACAAACACCTGAGTGTAAACTATGGCCCACCCTTGTGTCATGTAGCTCACCCCCTTCTAAATTTGATTGAGGCCACTGTTTCCACACTCAGCAGCACTGGTGTTCACAGTGGCCAGCTGGGGGTCCATATCCGTGTATGTGGACAAGAAAGATGCCTGTGAGCACTTGGTGTGCCCACCGGAGTGAAATTCATCCACGGCAAAGAGGGTGTCATCAAAAAAGGCCGGTTCATGTGTGAGACAGTATGGGGCTAGAGCACATGCAAAATCATACACAACCAGCTTGGGAGCAACAGGCCATCATGTGAACAGCTTGGAGAAGACATCATTGCATCCCTCCCCTGGGGTATGCAGTGGAATCCATAGCAGATTGAATGCGTGCACCAGCAACACATGATTCCACCAGTGAGGCCCTGCATTTTGTAGCTTGCATAGTACTTGGAGCACTTGTCACCCTGGTTGCCGGTGGGCTCATTCCTAGTGTCATGGGCTAGGGAAGGATAACAGGCCAGGAGCGGAGAGGAGGCTGCGTGTACCATGTCCCTCTCTGTCCCATGGACATGAACTTGGGCCATAGGAAGTGGATCCAGTCAGACTCACCTCCCGCCAGTCTGTTGCTTTGATTGGCTTGACGGCAGGTATGCCTGTGTCAGGGCCCAGAACCCTGCACCATACCTCATGTGAGTGTGAGAGGAGCCACATGAGAGCATCAAACACAGTGCAAGACACAGGGGCATTGCGTTGGACCCAGGGACTGATGAGTTGACTGATCGCTGGGACAATTGCGAGATATGACGCAGAGCGGGCACCATATTTGGCCAAGAACGTCTCCAAGTATTGATGGGCCCATGGGGGGACCAATTGGAGGATGGACGCCTCAATGGTAACCCATGAGCAGTGTTCATTGACAGAAGGCCACTCACTTGGCTTAAGAAGGGTGCGAATGTCTGCATGTCTGGCCCCTTAGAGCCTGGGGGCACAGATAGGCATGCCACCTGCAGCAGGGTCACCAAAGTGGGACAAACACGCTGCAATTGTGTGGCCAGGTCCGCATGAAGTGGGGGCTCCTCACACCAGGTGTGGGGCAGCAATGGCAGATGTGTTGATTGGTCAGAGGGAATGGATATGCTGTTGGTATGGGTGCAGTAGTCTAGAGACGAAGTAGCTCAGTGAATGGTCAATTCACTGAGTGTGTATTACTACTGTTGTGGAACGAAGGAGATATAATAAACTGTTTTTTTTTATTCTATGACCTATACAAGATCATCTGTCCTTATATACTAAATATGATGTCCCTATATTACTAATCCTTCGAGCTGATGCTGTGCCGATGCCGTGCCGGTGCACCAGCATCCCGGGGTCGAGAACGCTCTCGAACTTCCGGCTAAATGCGTGCCGGCTCTGCCTCGGCCGTATCATCATCCCGATTACTAACAACTGTACCTAGAGATGAAGTAGCTACAGACAATATGTAAGCTATCGCATGTCTTGGTACACAGAAATGGTACGTACCTCAGTGAATGGTCGATTCACTGAGGTACGACTAGACATCCTTGAACTAATATGCTACCACGGTCGAGCTTGACCGTGGCTACCTAACTACGTGTCCGTGCGTCGGACATGACCCTGCGTTCTCCGCTTACCAGCCTCAATCCTCTAATCCCTACATATGCCATCTTCCGAATCGGTTCCTGGGCCTCGCCAGTGAGGCGAGTGCCATGTATCCAACCTGCATTTCGACACTGGTCAGTCCCAACAGGCAATTCATCTTGAGCCATCTCAAGATGGCTGCGACGAAGACCTCAAACTCTTCGAGGTTGGTGTATGGTTCGGGATGGGGCAGCTTCACGCCAGCCTTCGCCAGCACAGACTTCTCAGGGTCCATGTCTATGGCGTCGGCCATCGTGACATGTATTGTCTCGAATTGTGCCCTGCTCCTGAGGCTCTGCCATCGGATGACGGTGAGACGTCTCTGCCCTTGCCCTTTTTCCAGGACCAGGGGGATTGGGGCGGGGATGCCGGATTGTTATCCAGCAGTGTCCCCTCTTCGACCATGCTGGGTGAGACGTGGTCGGGTCCTTGCTCACCCTCGATAGGGGGGATGAGCGTGGTGAGGTCTACGATCTCTCCATCTTCTGGTGTCCTGGACTCTTGGTCAGGGTAGCGTCAGCCGTTGTGTCGCTAGGCTGCACCTGGGGTGTTGTCTGTGAGCTTTGATTGTGGCATCGGGGGTGAGAATTTCTGTGAAGTTAGCCTTGCGCAGGGAGTCATTAAGCCAAGCTACCACTTCCTCCAAGTCGAACTCAAACAGAATACTGCCATTGGTGAGACACTGCAAGCTGAGAACCCTGTGGCACATGGTAGTATTGATGGAGATTATCACCACATTCACCTGCTTTGTGAGCCCAGCATTGTCCATCCTGTCCAGAAGCCGGCCACCTGGCATCAACCAGAACCTGCCTACCTTTAATCCCTTCCCTTGCCTGAACCTGGGCATCAAGGATAGTAGGATGGGGAGGTGCTCTTGCAATGGGAGGGGGGAGGGACACCATTTTATGCAGTGCATGTTTGTATGTTGAGGTGGTTTCCATCAGGCTGGTAGTCATGGACATTACTGAGTCTGATGCTGTTAAGTTTTCGGAGCAGACCTTGAGAGTTAACAAAGTGTGAGTTCGTGTTTGTCTGAGCTCTGTCAAACACGTCAGGAAATATAACTACGATGGCCTGACTTAAATATCGTGAGAGCAAGCTCACTAATGTTCTAGTAGCTTCTAGCACTCACGTACTCCAACACAACCCCTTGAGCGTAGAAGCTCGCAAACATACAATGCACCCCCTCAAACCTAGCTTGCCATGAATCCCTGAGTTCCATCTGAATCTCCATTCCATGCAGCGTTGAGGTGCAAACAATCCGAAAAGTGTGTGAGTCCAGGCACCTGTGAGCAAGTCAGTCGCCAGTCATTGTTGTTGATATGCCTCGAAGTAAATTTCTTGATTTCTTCCAATTTGTCACCCCATCACCAACATTCCCTCACCCATCCAGCTAATCACCTGGTTCAGCATTCCCTCCAGTAGAGCCCTTCCGTCCCTCTGGCTCACAATGAGACTGTGGTTGGCCGCTACCTCAGGCATCCGCTGGGTTTTCTTGCATACCATACTTCCACATCCGTCTCTATCGCAGCTGTCGTTGATTGCAATATTGGCGGTAGTTGTGATTGGTGGTGCCTCGAAAAGGTGAGGACTTTGTTTGATGCCCAGAACTGCCCGCAGGTCTTTGTACATCGAGTCGCGTCTATTCGAGGTCTCTCTTGTCAATGTCCACAGTTCAGCTGTGGTTAACGGGAGCCACCTGTGACACATTTGTGTCAAGTTTTCGGAGCGGACCTTGAGAGTTAACAAAGTGTGATTTTGCATTTGTCTGAGCTCTGTCAAATGCATAAGGAAATCTAACTACAGTGGCCTGACTTAAATATCCTGAGAGCAAGCTTACTAATGTTCTAGTAGCTTCTAGTGCTCACGTACTCCAACTCCTGGATTGCCAACAGGTAGCAGTCCCTTAGCCACAGTTGCGTATGGTTAGAGGAACCGAACTGCTCAAATTCAGTGCATGTGATTACCGTGTTTTACTCGCGGGCTATCCCTTACATAAGACTGAGGACGCTTAGATCACGTGACTCTTGCCAAACAACACGTCACCTGTATGCCTGTCACTCCAGCCGACCACTCAAATTGACGAGTTTACCTCGCCCCACATCAGTGAGGATCCATGCTGACGTGTGCTGGGAGACCACTGGATCACGTGGGTGACTCATCAAATAACGCTATAGTGATATAGCGATTTCTTCTTGGTACGCACTTCCTCTTTCCCCTAGTTTTTGTTTCCCTAGGGCTGAATTCAGGGGTTGTCACAGGCTCATTGGTCATTATTACAGAACGACAGAATGACTACATCATGGCCTCGATGGAGACATTGTGACGCGAGAGACCCAAGACAAATGAAGTCAAAACAGCCGCCGTTAAAGACATTGATGAAAATCTTGAAGTGTGTTATTGATCAAGTTGCATAACGATACGCCCTGATCAATCTGTAGCATTATTTCCCTCACGCAGGACGGTCTAGGTGCACCGTACCGGGAGGGGCACGTATGGTACAGGTGCACCGTACGGCCAGGCGGACCACGTGCACCGTACCGAGAGGGGGCGGCGTATGGTACAGGTACACCGTACGGCCAGGCGGCCTACCGTGTGCACCGTCCTCGCAGGCCGGGTATGGTGCATATTCACCATACGAACAGGCGTCGTATGGTGCACGTGCACTGTACCCACAGGCGTTGTATGGTGCACATGCACCGTACGGATGGGCGGTGGCATACGGTGCACGTGCACCGTACGGAGGGGCAGCGGGATACGGTGCAGGTGCACCGTACTGAGGGGCAGCGTGATACGGTGCATGTGCACCGCACGGAGGGTCAGCGGCCTACGGTGCACGTGCACCGTGCGGATGGGCGGCAACATACGGTGCACCTGCACCGTTCGGAGGGGCAGCGGCCTACGGTGCAGATGCACCGTACTGAGGGGCAGCGGCATACGGTGCATGTGCACCATACGGAGGGTCAGCGGGATACGGTGCACATGCACCGTTCGGAGGGGCAGCGGCCTACGGTGCACGTGCACTGTACTGAGGGGCAGCGGCATACTGTGCGCGTGCACCGTACTGAGGGGCAGCGGCATACGGTGCACGTGCACCGTACTGTGAGGGGCAGCGGCATACTGTGCGCGTGCACGATACTGAGGGGCAGCGGGATACGGTGCACGCAGCGGCCTACAGTGCAGGTGCACCGTACTGAGGATGCGAGGGGATGGTTCAGGGGCACCGAAGGTGGAGGCGTAGGGACGGGCGTCTGAGTTTCACACCCATGTATTTTACAGCAGGTCGTACATGTAATTTACAACGGGCTGTATATGATTCAAACCGCCGGCGTCTGCTGCCTGCCCCAATACGTCGTGACTGTGGCAAATTGTCAAAGCGAATTGAAACGAAAAACTACCGGGGCAAACACTCATCCGTACTCCTCGTTTCTTGCGTAATATCCAATGCGCTACCGCCGAAGACCACACTCTCGTGAGCGACAACCTCTCCGTATGTATTGGATTCCCTTGGTGTGACTGGAGACCTTCTGCGACGGAACATTGAAGTAGCGAGAATGGGGTTGAACCATCTCCAAAACATCAAGGCATCAAGAAATTCCTGAGATAGCAGCTCCAGCTATGGAATTACTACAACAACAATGCTCACCTTGTTTGTGCCAAAGATAAGAAACGCAACGAGAGGGGCTATGACAGTTGGAGCTCGTGAGTACTAGTAGTGACAGTCGCTATAGCGCAATGAGGGCCAACACGCACTTCCGGCTTGCAGCATGTCTACCCACATAGGGATGAAAGAGGCTATGACATTTGGAGTTCATGAGTACTAGAACGGTCGCTATAGCGCAATGAGGGCCACAACGCACTTGTGGTTTGAACGATCGGCTCCCCCACGCCAGCAATCCTAACTACACCAGGGCGACTAGTAAGGACACGGATTCCCTTAGCGTTAAGCATAGTTGCCACATAGGCTCTTTCATGTTGGCAAGTCCGTATGTAGCCGAGCGGATATCCATGCAAATGATCAGACACAGGACATAGAGACAGCATATGGGGAAAGGGAACATACACAGCGATCACAAGACGATACGCGCAAAATATGACGACACGAAAGGCAACAGATAGCGGTATTCCAAGTGCCTTCTCTCCGGTCCGTTGAAAAAACCACCAACGGCAGTACAGAATGTGGATTATGGATGCTTTGAAACAGATTAGGGAAGCAACACGGTGAGGGTTAACTTACCATCAAATATGAGAGTGGCAATCAAGATGGCAAGCAATACCGTGTACTGGTAGATAAGGCTGTGGAGGTCGTAGTCGGTTTGCACAGTCTAGATGAAGGCATGGAAAGGGCTCACAAAGTGTTATTGTAAGATAATATACAATAAAACCTCAGCTGAGAGGCACCTAATCCTCTAGATAGAAACTGAAACTAGATTCAAAATCAGAGGAGGCTTAGCCGTAGAAGCAATGAGGTCAGACGAAGGCAACGGTAGCGTCGAGAGCCGGCAACGAGAATGCCAGTAGAGCCATGTAAGGCGCTACTAGAAGCTGTTGTAGTGAAGAAAGGTCTCATAAATACCAATGACAGGTGATGGCAGATGAGACCTACCGTAACTCTCGTCCATCGAATTTGTCCTGGACTACGAGACCCATGAATAGCAGCTCTGAAATGAAACCAAAGCTATGTGTGTCTGAATTATGTACTCGTCATGACGATAGAAGAACACGGCTACCTGAATAATCAATGCACACATGGCTGTATCTGTCATCGCCTCAGCTCCGGAGACAAGTGCTGCCTGGTTCAAGCACTCCTGGTCGGAGTGGATGAATGGAAGAGTGACAGTGACTCCAGAAAATGAACTTGCTGGTCCTAAACGGTATAGTCTGCCGTATCCCGTTGTGAAGCGATGAGACCCGAAATACGACAAGCATTTGACTCACCCGACAGAGAAGGTTATGCTGGCAAATATCCACGTGAAGCAAAAGTTAAGAAATGTAAGATCCCGTTGCGCCGTTTTCGAAAAGATAGAGAAAAGGAGGAGGATGGGAAGTCCAATGTGACCGCCGGTTAGCTGCAGCGCACGGTATATGGCCTGCTGTTGCCTCAGCTCTGCATAAGAACGGAACCGTAAGGAAACGAAGAGGGCAATCAATGAGTTTCACACACGTTCATCTAGTCGATTCAGACTATCCAGTAAAGCCGAGGCATTCGGTGTGAGCTGGTATTGCACATTGACAGCACTGTGACCATCAAAATGGCACAAGCCTATTATTTCTAGTACAGCCAAATGTCAGAGGCTTCTGCAAAGTCGCAATTTGCGACCGACGACGTTACGGTTGAGTGTATATTGTAAAATTGCCCACTCCGCGTCATCCTCTATAACAGCCCAGCATGGTGAAAGCGCACGCTCCATTATTTCATCGTCCGAACAACAGCCCCGATACCCAAGATCAAGACATGTGAGCGAGGATGGCACAGTGGCATGGCACTTCGTTTCTGGTCGTACTTTCATTTGAGCTTCCACTACAAGTGAACAGTTCACCTGTAACGCCACCGTTCCATCGGGGAGAGGGGCGGACAATGGAATGTTTTTGATGTGACTGGCTGGACGCAGTCATAAGTTCTCCGTGCAAGACCTCGAATTAAGTATTGTACTTATGGTTGAACATGTGGCAGCAGAGATGAAGAGTAGAATCACAGCAATCCCGAGCATTGTCGCGAGCACGGAGAGAAAATTCAAGTAGATCGAAGTGTTGACTGCGCACACAAGTTCTTGTATAAGAGTGATATGATAATTTAATCATTTACCTCAGTGGAGGTAGAAGGCTGCATATACACCTGGTCTCAGTTGGGATAATTTATGTAGTGTTTTCCAAATCTAAAGACCCGGGACGGCGTCGATCCAGAGAGCCGGAGCCCGGTCCGAAACACGGGTCCTTTGGGATGTTCATGCACCAGAATAGATATTTTTAAAAGTGAAAGACCTCCCTATGCCTTGTCCCTGCATTTCCGACATTGACAACAGCAAAGAGCACTCCTCGAGGTAAGCCAAGTGCCGCCCTCCAAGGATCCAAAAAAAAGAAACAGAAAAATGAACACGCACCTGAAAACTGAGGCTTTTAGTGAGTGTTCAATGCTCCTAATCATTTATTCATCTCTACCAAATGCAGTGGTGCTCTGCAGCACTAGTAAATAGCTCACCCACAAGCCGGGTCTAAAGCCCGGCGGGACGGACCTTGGCCTCGGTTCAAACCTTGAAAGCGATGGAGCCGGGACTGACCAAGCCGCTTCTGAGCCTGGAAAACACTAAATTTACCTCAGTGGAGGTAGAAAGTTGTGTATACACCTGGTCTCAGTTGGGCTAAGGGATTTTTACTGTAATGGTTACATAAAAGTTTCCGATTTCTTTGTTATTTTGAAATGCTCAGCTTCGTACTTCGCCGCGAGGTTACTTAGGTGACTCGGCCGTCACTTGGAGACAGCCGGCGGCCGTTGACATCAACACACGCGTGTGGCAACTACCATTTGAAGCGCTCGCGCCACCCGTTGTCACACACCGCGTGGCACTGTGGTTCAACACGTCCCGCTCGCACCCAACGACTGTCCCCCGCTGACTTCCGCCGCTTGCGCCCCACACTGTCCTCGCATAACACTAACAGTCTCTCCCAGGCTCATATCTCCCACCTTCCTCTCCCGCCCACGGACATGAACTTATAATGGTGTTTCCCATGTCTGCCAGTGGAAGGGACGGTGGGGTGTGTGCCGTGTGTAGGAAAGGCCAGCAAGAGCAATGAGCGCAGCATACGGTATTTGCCTTTGCATATAAACAGGCCGTCCATCCTGCATGAACGCGCTTGCTGCCTTCACCACGCCATGCATCCATCCGCCAGCATGACCCAGACCCAGACACAAGCACAGACCCTGGAGACACAACCCCACCCAGCCGATGGTACGTCCCGTTGCCCAGTCCTCGTGTCTCGTACCGAATGCTCCTCGCTGCTCCCTAGACTCACCCTCTCCCGCCCTTCACGTCCCCCACCGCCCTCCGACCCCGCGGCGGGCCCTTCCCGCCACCGCCCACCGGCCACGAGCTCATGAGGCTTCTTCCCACCCAGTCCCCCGAGCGGCGGCTCCTTCCCGCACGCCCACCGCGACACGTGGGGCTTCGCCGCGGAGGACGCGCGCTGCCCTTGCGAGGCGTGTGCGCGGGGCGAGCTCGAAAAGAGTAGGCAACTGGAGCGGGACCGCGGCCGCGGCGCGTTGTTCGGCGTGCAGGAGCGCGCGTTTTTCGGCGGGGGGCGGAGACGTGGGCGGCCGCGCACTCCGCACTCAAAGGGCGGGTGGGTGCGCGACGACACCGACACCCCCAGACGGCGGGAGTACTTCAAGACGGCGCCCGCGCAGGAGTTCAGCAGAGCGGCACAGCGCGACTTCCATGTCAGCGGGGAGCGCATGCACGCGATTGGCGCGGCGGGGCCCGGGGACGAGCCTCCCGCGAAGCGACGCATGGGGCTGGGGTTGGGGCTGGAGAGCGCGGCCGACGTCGATGCGTCGCTGGAGACGCGGCGCCCCTCGCCCCCGCAGCCACATCGCACGTCCCCTCACCTTACCCATACCCTCCCCCCTCCCAGACCTCCGCAACCCCCGCCGCCGCCGCGCGGGAAAATACACGAAGCGCGTCTTCGTGAATCCGTCGCGCACGCCCTCCGGGAACGGGAACGGGAACGGACCCGCGCCCGCGCCCAACAACGCGTACCCCACACCCCACTCGCACATGTATGAGTCGTGTATCGTGTATCGTGTACCGTGCCGCGCGTCCCGTTACTCGGAGCGTGTATTGTGTTTATTCCCGTACTGGCCCTATCTATCTCTCTCAGGCTGCCAAGCTTCGTACTACTACACAATGTCTATATCCCACATTCCCATACCCAATGCACCAGTACACCAGTACTTACACCAGTGCGCCAATAAATACACCCAACTTTGAAACAGCGTCGTTCCCAGGCATGGTGCATACGTGACCGAGTCTATGCCAGGCGCGCACTGTCTCAGTGTTGAAGTACAAACGCGGCCGTTGGTGCTACTGTAGTAACTACGTGCCTGGACTACGAGATTTCGCTTATACAGTGCGGAAATGAACTATTAATGTACTACAAGTTGCGCCTATTCCAGCATCCTCCCCGCGTATTAACTCGATTCGAAATACATTGGGCAACGAACGGATGCCGCCAGTGAGATTTCAACTAAATTCGTTTCCTATACTCTTGGGCGAGGACATTTGCCTGTGGCATGGAAAGTTGGGTTCATTAGACTTGCACTCTCAACCCGCATCCTCCCTGACATAGATATTCAAGCTCGTTGATGCCAGAATACCATGTTTCCCTCGTGGAATTCGTGCCATCCAGGGCGTCGAGGCGGGCCTATATTCCCAACACCTCCATCGATAGTTCTCCAGATACGGACGTTAAAAAACGCTACGTCCAACGCCGCTGGCGTCGGGATCCCAACGGAAAGACTTTAGTACCCCAACTATTACCCCCGGGCAAGCACACGTCCAATGGAACAGATTTATGGGGTGAAACGCTCTTGGACTTCTACTGGACCTACCGTATTCCAAGCCCTTTTCTTCAAATTCCGATCGTCATCTCCGGGAGTAAGATGGCGGCATGGGTGCGGGAGCTTGGGGAGCTTGACTGGGCGAAAGACGAGCTTGAATGGGCAGATCATATAGAAGGGAGCCCCGTCGAGGTGCTGCCATACGACATAGGGGGTCTGATTGAGGATTTTGAGATGAAAGTCGCAGTGGCTTCATGTACAGGCATGGGACGAACTTCCGTAGAGGGTGGAGGAACCCCGGCATCAGCGCCGTCCGAGAGTGAGTCGACCCAATGCTTGAAATCACCCTTCGACCCCTCCAGCTATCCTTCCCCTTGGCCTCTCCTTCCATTCAGTGGGTGTCCGCCGCTTCTGCAGAAACGCCTTCCCCGGCACCTTTTGCCTCACAAACTCGTCGTACATGATCCGTGGGATCTACTCGCTGCGGAAGGAGCCGGAGACGAAAGTGATGCCAAGTGGACGAGTGTGCCCGACCGTATCCTCAAGTACCAGCTGCACTTGACAGAAAGCACTGAAAGCTACCAAAGCATCCAAAAGTATCCAGATATACAAGAAGTGCCTTGCGCTAAAGAAGTCACAAAGCCTCGACTCTCGGAGGACGACATCAAAATATTTTGGCCAAACATCGACGTGAGCGCTTCAAGCTTACCTTCGCCACCAATCATGGTCAGGCTGCCGGCTCGACCTCCACCCCCTATATCGATCTCCGAAGCTCACTTGTACCTTTCCCCTGCCCATTATATCGGCGAAGGAAACCATTCCATCGTATACGACGCAGAATGGGAACTCCCTAGGTCTTTGCTTGTCGGGGACATACTGTGCCTTGAATGCATTTCCGATAACGTGCGCGATGTTGTGAAAGGCGGGGGAGGCGAACTGCTGACGGGCGAGATTTGTTTTACTGGACAACGTCAAGGGGTTGAGGCTGCGCCCTATAGCATCACGGAACCTTCGTCATCCCGGTTAGTTGGGGACCCTTTGTCTTCCAAGAATACGAGTACTTTGAGTCGTGATTCGAATCCTGATACACCAGGAGTGGGAAGTGTGACAATCAAGGAAATAATCATACCTGCTACAACAGTGCATAAGGTCCACGTGGGTGAGGTTGAGGGCAGCCAGGATAGTGAGAGGTCGAGGCGAGAAGAACATCTCCATGAGATTAGCCCTGCCGCCACTATGTATGACGGGTTGTACAAAGGGCCCATTATACGGGTGGGGACCATGGCAGAATGGCAGAACCCAGAGCGAGGACCGTATTGCACTCACATTCAACAGCGAAATCGGTGCACCAGGGTACCGTTGACGGTGAAAGTCCGTGTGGCGGCGAAACTCTCGATCGAGCACGACCCGCACCTTGCAGCTGAGGCACAAAACTACGAGTCTTTCTCCTCACATCTCTTTGAGCATTGGAACGGGCTCAATGTGATGGAGCCTCTCTTCCATCCTGTCCCTGTTGGTGCAGTCGTTCCTCAATACTATGGATGTTATGTTCCGGAGAATATGGGTGACCAGTCTGACAGGAAGGAGATGTATCTAAGCCCTATACTTCTCCTTGAAAATTGCGGCGTTCCAATTGAGCCTGAAAAACTTGGCATCGACGACAGAGAAGAGTGCGCCTCGCTGTTTTTTCGGTTCCACCGTGCTAACTGGGTCCACGGGTCTGTCGCCCCTCGTAATGTTGTTGTGCAAGATGGCCCTCTCACTGAGCCACCTGGATGCCGGCAAAGTGCGACAAAAAGCTTCCGCTTGATTGACTTTGGTAGGTCTCAGGTGTGTGATTATTGGAGGGCAAGGGCAACGGAAGAAGACAGGGTCAATTCTCTGTTTGAGCAGACTGTCCCGTCCGGGAAAAAGTTCACCACGGTTCCTGCCCTGCGGTATTGAGTGAAACAAAGGATATGCCTTGGATGAAACTTGAAAGTCGAGGTAGAGCCGTCCTGGCATGAAGTGAGAAGATGGCATAAGCGAGCTAGGAGATGGTATGGTTTTGGAAGATGTCCTAGTCTCTTTGTGGACATAGTACTTGTGTGAAGAAGCGAAATGCATTTAAGGGTTGAATCTCCAACGAGTGAATGCTTTTCTACTAGTAGATATTATACTCGCACATGAACGGTGATTAACTCCTGGCTGCCAGGTTACTAGTCGCAATGATGTGCCTAGTGCCTATTGTGAAGAATAAGAGTATCTGAGATTTGTTTGAATGAGAGTAAGATTCAGACTTCGAAGTGAAGTCGAATCGAGTGGGGTGTCGTTCTGTAGAAAATAGTCTACCCAGTGTATATGCGCAGTGAAATAGATTCTAACACAAATCAGATGTCTCGAGATGAAGGCTTATGTGGGCAACAAGTGAGTTCAATTCACTAAATATCTAGAATATACACGACGACTATTTATCTGTTGTGTGTAGCGATCTAGCACGAAAAGGATGCGACCGGCGCGAGTAGATGCGTGTGTGAGATATGGACTAGGAGGTCTGTAACGCCGGATGCTGCGGTTTGTACATATCCTAGCTACCAAAAGAGAGACAGATAATATGTGTGTTATGATAGAAGGAGTTTGATCAGAAACGGGTGGCGCGGTGGAAGGAACAGATGGAAAGAAAACGGAAGGGATGTGCGCGCGGCAGACTAGCTGTCGTGCCACTCCATGGATCAGGTGGTCTCGGGCTCGGGGATGGGTCCGCGGCTCGCTGCATCGATTGCTGATCCGCGGTTCTGTGTAGGGATGTGACCGTGTGGGTACGCGTGGGTCTGGGAGGTCGTATGTGGGCTGGAGGGGATCGGGCGGCTGGTGCGGGTGTATGTGTGTTGTGAGTGTGTGTGGCATCGGTGAGTGGTGTTTTGTGTGCGGATTCGTGACACCTATGCCCTCTCAAATCGTTGGAGAGACCCACGAGTGTGACGTCTATCTTATAGTTAAAAAAATTGATGAACAAGCACCAACGACTGACGATCGACGATCCAGTACCATTCAGAAACGTCAAGATATTCCGATCTCTATCCCTACCACGACCTTCGTCTTCGACGCCTCGTCCGAGCTAAGACGACCCGAGGAATCCAGCACGAAAGCGCATAGTGAGCTCTACCACCAATGCTTGAATGCGTATACTACGTCGGCATCGGGAGTATCCCATTGAACCTAGTTCGACGTGTGCAACCAGCGCATAAAGCGCGCATCGTGGGCTGGGCCTGAAGCAATGAAGTCAACGCACACCTGTCAGAGTTCACACAGCTACGTATACGTAGGCAAGTCGCAGGGAATTTTTGCATTAAAGATATCGTGACTCAGACTGTTTCTAACATACGTCGCGGGCGCACTGTCCTTGAAGAAGGGTTTCCATAACAAATGTATTCTTGTGAGGAAATATTTTTATGACAGGGTACGTCGGCTCATAGTTCGGTCCTGACCCTTTTTGCCATCCGATTAAGATCAGGACTGTTTTCTGCGTCACGGATGTCCCGTTTCCTTTTGGAATTTGGAGTATGCGGCGTCGTCATTGTTAACCCATCGACAGTCTGCGAATTCCTGATTGACAAGATAGCCTCTTCGAAATAACCCAGAAATTCGTTGAAATCCTGTTCTGGTGTGAATGAATAGGGAAAAGCCCCTGCCGCACCGTCTGTGCTTCGGTTATAAAAGAAGCTGTAGAGTCTGGATGCAAGCGGCCTGAGAGGCATAAATTTTTCTTGCACCACAATGCTGAAGGACCTATCTGTAAAGTGATATTTCTTGCCATCTGAGACATCCAGCGGATCATCGAGCATCCACCTCTTCAGAAAACGTGGTAACGCTGGGTGTGGCAGTCGCGAGGAGCCTATTTCGAGACTTTTATGACCTGCTATAATGAAGCATAGCAGATAATACAAAGATTCTAGATCGTCGCAGTGAGTTGTCGGCTTCTTATCGAGAGCGGCACGCGACATGAAAATGGAAGAACCCTGGATCAGAGAATCAAGAGATGATGCTCAAGATATGATAGTGTACCAACCGGCGTGATGTCTGGCCTTGGAGCAATAGCATCTGCATCCATGACAGCCGCATGTGAGAAATCTACGAGGAACCCTCGTGATCCTTCGGTCTCCCGGCGAATGTAAATATTCCATGGAACAATGTCACGGTGCATCATCTTAAGGTCTAGAAACAGTATTTTCAGCTCTATTAACACGATCAGCAATAATTCCATGTCATAAATATACGTTACTAATACCTCGAGCTACGTCACGCAGTGCGCATACTAGTTCCAATAGACCGTTGAACTCCTGCAAACGCACGCACTCGTTCCCACTGCATCTCCAGACTGAGCGACCATGATCCAGATTGTCTGCAACGCCGACAAGTCGCCGATTGGTATCAACACTATCCACATATTGCCGGGAGGGAGGAAGTCCATTCATTGTAAACGACGTCCGCACAGCATTAAATGAGACCCATTCTGCAGGGCTCAGGAGAGGATTCTTCAGTCGAATATCTTCTACCGTTAGCCTAGTACTACAAAGCTTGACAGCCTGAGAGAGATAGATGGGGCCAGTACAGGAATACAACACAATACACGCTCCGAGTCTAACAGGACGCGCGGCACGGTACACGGTACACGATACACGACTCATACATGTGCGAGTGGGGTGGGGGGTACGCGTTGGGCGCGGGCGCGGGTCCGTTCCCGTTCCCGGAGGGCGTGCGGAACGGATTCACGAAGACGCGCTTCGTGTATGTTCCCGCGCGGCGGCGGCGGCGGTTGCGGAGGGGAGAGTATGGGTAAGGGTGCGGGTAAGGGTGCGGGTAAGGGTGCGGTGGCGGTGGCGGGCGCGGGTAAAGGGGGCCTTGCGGGTGTAGAGTTGGAGGTGGGGGCTTGCGTGGCGCTGCGGGTGCGGCTGTTGTGCTGGTGGGCGAAGGCGTTTGTGTGCGGGTGCGGGGACGTGGGGTTGGCGGCGGGGGCGAGGGGCGCCGCGTCTCCAGCGACATCGACGTCGGCCGCGCTCTCCAGCCCCAACCCCAGCCCCGAGCGTCGCTTCGCGGGAGGCTCGTCCCCGGGCCCCGCCGCGCCAATCGCGGGCATGCGCTCCCCGCTGAAATGAAAGTCGCGCTGTGCCGCTCTGCTGAGCTCCTGCGCGGGCGCCGTCTTGAAGTACTCCCGCCGTCTGAGGGTGTCGGTGTCGTCGCACACCCACCCGCCCTTTGAGTGCGGAGTGCGCGGCCGCCCACGTCTCCGCTCCCCCTCGCCGAAAAACGCGCCGCGGCCGCGCTCGCGCTCTAGTTGCCTACTCTTTTCGAGCTCGCCCCGCGCACACGCCTCGCAGGGGCAGCGCGCGTCCTCCGCGGCGAAGGCCCCCGTGTCGCGGTGGGCGTGCGGGTCGTGCGGGAGGGAGCCGCCGCCCGGGGGACAGGTTGGGAAGAAGCTTCATGAGCTCATAACTGGTGGGCGGTGGCGGGAAGGGCCCGCCGCTGGGTCGGAGGGCGGTGGGGGACGTGAGGGGCGGGAGAGGGGGAGTGTAGGGAGCACTGAGTGGCATCCGGTACGAGATACGAGGGATTGGGCAACGGAAGTTACCACCGGCTGGGCGGGGTTGTGTCTCCAGGGCCTGTGCTTGTGTCTGTGTCGGGGTCATGCTGGCGGATGGATGGATGACGAGACGTGGTGAAGGTAGTAAACGCATTCATGCAGGGACGGCCTGTTTATATGCAAAGGGAAATACCGTATGCTGCGCTCGTTCCTCTTGCTGGCCTTTCCTACACCCGGCACACACCCCATCGTCCCCTCCACTGGTAGACACCGGAAGCATCATTATAAGTTCATGTCCGTGGGCGGGAGAGGGTGGTGGGAGACATGAGCCTGGGAGGGGAGGCTGTTAGTGTTAGTGAGGACAGTGTACACGCGCGCGAGCGGCGGAATCCGGGGACAGTGAACAGGAGCGCGCACCTCACAGGGAACGAGTCGTGACGAGGTTCAGAAGTTCTTTATTAAACTGGACGGCGCACCAATGGCGGTCACATGGCGTTGGTTGCGAGCGACAGGCGATGGGACGTATTGAACCACGGTGCCACGCGTTATGTGACAACGCGCAACAGCGGTGGGTCGCCGGCGCGAGCGCCGGAAGTCAGCGGCCGTTGATGCCGGGGGTGTGTTGATGTACGAAGCTGAGAATTTCATAATAACAACAGAAACTGGGCATTGAAAACACAAATCACTTAGCCCAACTGAGACCAGGCGTATACGCAGCCTTCTACCTCCATGGGGTAAAGTATCATTCACTCTTATAACAGAAATTATGTGCGCAGTCAACTCTTCTACTTGAATTTTTCTCTCCGTGCTCGCGATAATGCTTGGGATTGCTGTGATTCTACTCTTCATCTCTGCTAGCACATGTTCAAGCAAGTGCAATACTTAATTCGAGATCTTGCATGGAGAACTTATGTCTGCGTCCAGTCAGTATCATTCCATTGTCCGCCCCTCTTCCCAATGGAACGATGGCGTTACAGGTGAGCTGTTCACTTGCAGTGGAAATTCAAATGAAAGTACGAACCAGCAATGAAGTGCCCTGTGACTCCGCCATCCTTGGACACTTGTTTTGATCCTCGAGTTGGACTTCGGAACTGTTGTTCGAACGATGAAATCCTGGGGATTGCGGTTTCACCATGCTGGTTTGGTATAGGGGAGGATAGGGAGTGGGCAACTTTCCAATATTCACTCAACCGTACCATCGTCGGTCGCAAATTGTCACTTTGCAGAAGCCTCTGACATTTGGCTGTACTAGAAATAATAGCCTTGTGCGATTTTGATGGCCACAGTGCTGTCAATGTGCAATACCAGCTCGCACCGGAAGGCTCGGGTTTAGTGGACAATATGAATGGGCTAGATGAACGTGTGTGAAACTCACTGATTGCCCTCTTCATTTCCTTAGTTCAGTTTTTATGCAGAGCTGCGGCAACAGCAGGCTATATACCGTGCGCTGCAGATAATCGGCGGTCACATTGGACTTCCCATCCTCCTCCTTTTCTCTATCTTTTCGAAAACGGCGCAACGGGATCTTACATTTCTTAACTTTTGCTTCACATGGATATTTGCCAGCATAACCTTCTCTGTCGGGTGAGTCAAATGCTTGTCGTATTTCGGGTCTCATCACTTACAACGGGATACGGCAGACTATACCGTTTGGGACCAGCAAGTTCATTTTCTGAAGTCACTCTTCCATTCACCCACTCCGACCAGGAGTGCTTGAACCAGGCAGCACTTGTCTCCGGAGCTCAGGCGATGACAGATACAGCCATGTGTGCCTTGATTATTCAGGTAGCCGTGTTCTCCTATCGTCATGACTAGTACACAATTCAGACACACATAGCTTTGGTTTGATTTCAGAGCTGCTATTCATGGGCCTCGTAGTCCCAGACAAATTCGATGGACGAGAGTTACGGTAGGTCTCATCTGCCATCACCTGTCATTGGTATTTATGAGACCTTTCTTCACTACAACAGCTTCTAGCAGCGCCTTACGTGGCTCTACTGGCGTTCTCGTTGCCGGCTGCTCGCGTTAAGTTTGTCAGAACTCATTGCTTCTACGGCTAAACCTCCTCTGATTTTGGATCTAGTTTCAGTTTCGATCTAGAGGATTAGGTGCCTCTCAGCTGAGGTTTTATTGTATGTTAATTAATAATGACACCTTGTGAGCACTTTCCATGCCTTCATCTAGACTTTGCAAACCGACTATGACCTCCACAGCCTTATCTCCCAGTACACGATATTGCTCGCCATCTTGATTGTCACACTCATATTTGACGGTAAGTTGACCCTCAGTGTGTTGCTTCCCTAATCTGTTTCGAAGGATGTATAATCCACATTGTGTACCGCCGTTGGCGGTATGTTCACCGGACCGGAGAGAAGGCACTTGAAATATCGCTCTCTGTTGCCTTTCGTTTCGTCATCTTTTGCGTGTATCGTCTTGTGGTTGCTGTGTATGTTCCTTTTCCCCATATGCTGTCTCTATGTCCTGTGTCTGATCATTTGCATGGATATCCGCTCGGCTACATACGGACTTGCCAACATGAAAGAGCCTATGTGGCAACTATGCTTAACGCTAAGGGAATCCGTGTCCTTACTAGTCGCCCTGGTGTAGTTAGGATTGCTGGCGTGGGGGAGCCGATCGTTCAAACCACAAGTGCGTTGTGGCCCTCATTGCGCTATAGCGACCGTTCTAGTACTCACGAGCTCCAAATGTCATAGCCTCTTTCATCCCTATGTGGGTAGACATGCTGCAAGCCGGAAGTGCGTGTTGGCCCTCATTGCGCTATAGCGACTGTCACTACTAGTACTCACGAGCTCCAACTGTCATAGCCCCTCTCGTTGCGTTTCTTATCTTTGGCACAAACAAGGTGAGCATTGTTGTTGTAGTAATTCCATAGCTGGAGCTGCTATCTCAGGAATTTCTTGATGCCTTGATGTTTTGGAGATGGTTCAACCCCATTCTCGCTACTTCAATGTTCCGTCGCAGAAGGTCTCCAGTCACATCAAGGGAATCCAATACATATGGAGAGGTTGTCAATCATGAGAGTGTGGTCTTCGGCGGTAGTGCATTGGATATTACGCAAGAAACGAAGAGTACGGATGAGTGTTTGCCCCTGTAGTTTTTTGTTTCAATTTGCTTTGACAATTTGTCGCAGTCATGACGTATTTCATCAGTTTAGTCTCATGTTGATTCTGTGGTTCTTCCTTGTATATCTGTGTTGCCGCACATATCTGGACTTCAGTGGCAACTTTCGGGTTGCATTGTCATGATTTCGTGACCTATGCAAGTTCTGGTCCACCGTGAGGGTCCTAGCGGAAGCACCGAGCTTCTATTCAATTGAAGGTAGTTAGCAGAGGGTGGATAAATATCCTGCCAGACATGTCAGGGAGAGCGGTGGGCGGTGTCACTTTTTAGTGCTTCCCTGCTCGCTTGAACATGACCAAGCATTGTATATGCGTAATGCGATCGCATTAATTGACTGTTTTTCTAGCTGCGCACCATCTGCACCTGACCGAGCGCTGACTGGGCGTATGTAGGGAAAGCAGAACACTTGACAAACGGGTTGGAAACTGCTACACAGGTGCCCGAGACTTATCTGGAAGTGAGGTGTTGGGGAAGGCATAACTCCCCAAGCCACAGACTCCATGCAAGATGTGTGAGGAAGCCGAAGAACTCTAATCAAGGGGCAAAGTTGAGACCACATCAGGAAACCCGCATGTATATACCATATGTACCATATATACTTCTTATACCTGAGCCCTGGTTTAAGACACTGCAGACACCCCTCCCCCTTTGTATAGTGGATCTGGGATTTGCTATATTGTGGAGGTTAATCAAAAAGGTCATGTGATACAGTATATATGAGTATATAATATATATTATAAGAGTATTAATAACAACATATAGGAATATATAGTAGTATTTATAAGGAGAATAATAGATGTTATTAGAAGATTCTGTATATATTTAAACATCTCGGAGAGATATATACATATGAGAGAGTATTAGACTACAAGATAGAGTAATAGATACTTGGACAGATACTTCTAACAGATATGAGTAGGAGTATTAGTATGAATAGTTACAATGAGAGAGTATTAGAGTACAGTATGAAGTAATAGTAGTTGTCTAGATATTTGTAATATATATGAAAAGGAGTATTAATATGAATGGTTATAATGATATAGTGTATATTAAAAGTTGGTAGAAATAATAAGAAGAGGCATAAAAATCAAAATAAATGTTCTTATGAATAGTTATAATGATATAGTGTATATTAAAAGTTGGTAGAAATAATAAGAAGAGGCATGAAATCAAAAGAAGTGTTCTAACTTCTCGTCGGCAGAGCAGCCGCTTGGGGAGGGACAAAAGTAAAATTATTTATATCCCAACAATAAAATTGCCATATACTTTGTTACGATCCGTTCCCGAATCCGTTCCTGAAGCCTTGGCTTGGCTCTCATTTGGGAACCTCGGGTTATTCTCGGCTTTCCTTCAGGTTTCCCTTCACACTTCCCATCACCCCTGATTCCCCTTTCTAGTTAGTTCCCCGTTTACCTGACCCTTGTTCCCCTGACCATTGATCCAATGATGTTCTCTTCGCGACCCTGCACACTACTTTACTATATAGACCTCCAGTCCATGTATCATAGTTCCCCAGTTCAGATATCGAATTAGCTTATCGTACCTAAGACCCTCTGCTTGATATCAAAACCCACTTCTTGGCTTATAGCCAAGATCGCTCCCAAAATTAGGGCAGAACACTGAGTGGGTTCAACCCATGAAGCCAAGCCCTCCAACCCAAGACCCGAGTTCGGCTTTGGTGAAGCCGAACTACAGTATGAAATACAACCTTAACAGTATATCTGAACTCTCTACACTCATTGTTCAGAATGCCGATTACCTGATCTTACACCTGTGCCGAAGGCAACCACATAACACCGACAATCGAAGCTTGGTGTGCATGAGGTGCTTTGAGCGTCCCAGAAAACCCCCCGTTCCATCACCAATATTCCAACCCCCTGTCAGTTCAACCCGCACCCCGGCGCCGAGTTATTGGTGCTGGCCAAGGGCATGTCAGCGAAGTTCCCGAAGAACCGAGCACTGGGCCCCCTGAACCGAGTGATCCTGGCGATGGTGGTGGAGGTGGCGATGATTCTGATTCTGGTTCTGAGCACAATTCCGATCCCGATGTAGCAGGCCTGAGACCTAATCCCAACCCGAATGCAGTGGCAAACAGCGAGGAATAGGTTGGGCGACTGCTCACGGCTTTGGAAAGGCTCCCCAACAATGGGCTTGATGACGTGGGATGCCCCTTCAAGGTAGTTTCGCCATTGCTTGAAGGCGCAGAAGATAGCAAGTTGTTGTAGATCACATAGTTCATCTCAGCTGGTGCCATTCCTCGCAAATAGAAGGCAATTGGATGGATATCACCATCGGAGGGGGTGATCTGCGAGATGATGGCGACGACGACGTATTCAGAAGCGTCTGTTTCGACGACAATGGGGTTGCTCAGGTTGAAGTGGATGAGGACTGGAGCTTTTGCGAACACAGCTTTGAGTGCTTTGAAGGCCTCCTGCTGCTTCGCTTCCCAGGTGAATGGGGTATCCTTTCTGGTTAAGCAAGTGAGTGGCAGGACAATGTCTAAGAATGAGATGATGAATCCTCTGTAGAAGTTCGCGAAGCCTAGGAATGATTGGACTTTGCGAATGTTCGTCGGTACAGGCCACTTTGTGATGGCAGCTGTCTTTTCGATGTCCATGGAGACCCCAGCAGGAGAGATGATGAATCCGAGGAATTCGACCCAGTCCGAATGGAAGAGGCACTTCTCTGGCTTTATGAAGAGGTTGTGCTTTCGAAGACAGGCAAGGACCATTCGGACATGTTCCAAGTGATCTTTCCTGTTCTTGGAGAAGATAAGGATGTCATTGAGGTAGACTACAATGAAGACGTCAGCCATGTCTTGGAAGATATCATTCATGAAGTGCTGGAAAGTAGCTGGGGCGTTCGTCAACCCGAACGGCATGACAAGATATTTGAAGGACCCATATCGAGTTCAGAAGGCTGTCTTCCACTCTTGGCCAGAGGCGATCCGAACATTGTTGAACCTGGCGCGAAGGTCAAACTTGGTATAGATGTTTGTGCTTTTGAGTTGGTCAATAAGGCTCGGAATTAGTGGGATAGGGTACTTGTTCTTTCGGGTGATACGATTCAACCCTCGGTAGTCCACACACATTGGCAATGTACCATCCTTCTTCTTTGCGAACACAACAGGGGTGCCACTGGGTGACTGGGAGGAGCGGATGAATCCCTTGCCAAGCTTTTGTGAGCCCTCGTTCAATGCGGCAGATTCCAATATCCACACCTGTCTTCTCTGCAAGGCGGTTAGACCATCTCATCGCTGCTGTTCGCAGCTCAATATACTGGTCGGTGGGCAGTAGCTCATGTTCCGGGTCTAAACGTGCGTCTGCATTTACAAAGACGTGGTCCGGGTGATTGTCATCACTTGTGTCACATAGCGCGACAGGCAGTCCGCTACCTTGTTCTCTACACCGTCAACATGAAGAGCCTATCTGACCGCCAGGTCAGATGGTGGGAGTTCCTATCCCATTTCAACTTCAACACCGTTCTGGTCTTGAAGTATTCGAGCCCCTTGTGATCTGTGACAAGGGTGAACCTTCGTCCCAGTAGTTTATCCTCCCATTTCATGAGAGCCTCAAGCACCGTGATTGTCTTGTGCTCGTGAGTGCGGTAGTGTTGCTGAGCAACACTAAACTACTTTGACAAGAAGCCGGCTGGCCGACAGGTTTTCCAGTCGGAGCCTTGGCCGTAGACTGCACCGATGCCGGCTTTTGACCCGTTGGTGATCACCCAGATTGGCTCTGGGCACGGTGCGTCGATTGGATGCAGGATCGGGGCCTTACAGGCCAACGCCTTAATGCTTTGCCAGCATTTGTCTAGTAGTGGGGTCCATTCGAATGGACGGTTGTTACGCGCACAGCCCAATAATGGGGTTGTGTATGCGCTAACATCTGGCATGTAATGTGCCAGGTACTGTACTAGCCCAAGGAAACGCTGGACGTCGTTGAATGTCCGTGGCCTGCACCACTCGCGGATGCATTGCATCTTATCCTCGTTGGCATGCACACCTTGGCCATCGATGATGTGGCCGAGGCACTCCATTCGGATGGAATAGAGATCAACCTTCTTCTTGCTCAGAAAAAGGTGGTTCTTCCTCAGTCTGTCAAAGACAATATAGAGGTGGTCCTTGTGCTCTAGTATCGAGAGTGAGAAAATGAATATGTCGTCCATTGAGACATGGACGAAGCGACCTATGCAGTCACGGAAAATGGCTGTCATCAGCCGTTGGAACGTCGATGGTGCGTTACAGTCTCCCATCTGTATCACTTGGCTCCTAAACATGCCAAGGATCGTGGCAAAGGCAGTCTTTGCTACGTGATCCGGATGAATCCAGATCTGCTCGTATGCTTCAGACATATCGAGTTTTGTGCAATATCGACAGCGAGCCATGTCGCTGCGGATGATATCCTGATCCGGGAAGGGCGTAACATCCTTCACCGTGTTCTCGTTCTGCTGGCGCAGATTGAAAACGGTCTGTAGTGTACCATTCTTCTTCGGCACGCACAGCATGGGTACAGCCTGCTGTGCAACTGCTGGGATCCACCACTTGGCAGTGGTGTAGCATTCTATCTTTGCCGACAGTTCCTCTCGGAAATGTTCAGGGCACTTCAGTAGTCGATACCACATATGTTTGTTGGGATTGATGAGATTGATCTCATGGTTGATCTCCCACAGCAGCGGGAGCTCTAATGGAATTCCACTGACTAGCTAGTGATCCTTTCCATCCATTCCTCGTGGAGGTGAGGGATGTTGTCATCCGTGAGGATGACGGTGGTGGTTGGCTTAGAAGCCATTAGGCGCTGTATGCATCTATTAGGTCCCACGGCGTGCGGGACCGCTTTTCTTTTTCCCATCACTTTCACCGTCAGGTGAGAGCGCCTCTCCCTACAATTGTAGGGCGAGCTCGAGGACGAGTCATTATGCGACTCGTCCTCCTGGCTTCAATGAGCCAGGTTTGGCTTCGGCGTCAGGGTGACCCTGCTCACCCTTGGCCCCTTGCCCTCGTTCATTGACTCATTATCGTCGAACGAGACTTTGCCCGTGGGGATTATTTCGTTCCCCTTACGGATGGTCCCTGGGCTTGAGAAGTCCAGGGTGATGCCAAATCTCCTTAGGAACGGTGTCCCTAAGATCGCGTCGTAATATTCAATGTTCACTACGTCGAAATATTCGTCGTATGTTTCACGACCAAATTTAATGGTCATGTTCGTTCCATAATTGATTGTGGAATGGCTACCTATGCAGGCTAGCTGCAGCACGATTGGCTGCTCCAGGATGAATGTCTTCATCCCTGTAGCTCACGTGAATTCAGGGGATAGTAGTACCCCTTCGCTCCCGCTATCCAGCAGGCAGTGGGCTTTTACACCATTTATATCCCAGTACCCTGAGAGGGTCCGGTTTTCACTGCGCGGGCACATTGGCCACGTCCTATGCTTGCTTCGGTGGTGATACACTGGTTAGGCCGTCGTCTGGCATAACCGATGTGCATGCCACCATGACTTTCGTGGAAGCGTCGTCTTCCGGCGCGATTCTGATTGCACTGGACCTGTAGGCGGTGTCTTCTGCCTCCTCGTCCCATTCATAGTACTGGGACGGCTCCGGATCCCACTCTTCAGCGGGTGCATCTCTGTTGTCCAGAGATTCGTTGGGTTGGGGATCACCCTCCCCCTCTTCATCAATCTGTTGAAGAGAATTTTGACCGAGATCTGCATCCGGGTCCTCGGTCTCATCATCATGCCTCGCGGCCGCTGTCCTTATACCGGACCTAAGCCGGGGGCACTCCACCTTCTTGTGGCCAGGTTGGCCATACTCAAAGCACGTAGTGCTGCTTTGGCCGCCGCTGGGCCGATTGTTAGGCTGGCCCAACACTTTCGTTGGTGGGGCAGGTTGCGGGGACGACCCTGATGTTTGAGGCTGTTTAGCTTCAGGCAGGCGTCCAGCTTGCACTGGGCGTGGGGGCAGCAGTCGCTGCGATGCTCCACTCCTCGAGAACAGGCTAGGCCTGGTCAGGCCCGTCTGTGTCACCGACTTGCTCCCTGTAAGCCGGGCGGCACTTGCTGTTGCCGCTGCGCTCTCTGCGTGGTGCATCCCCATATTGTATTGGGATGCCTCCTCTATCATTCAGGCCGTCTCGAAGAGTTGCTCTATCGAGCTGCTCTCAGCATTATACCTTCTTGAAGACCTCATTGCGCAGCGTCTCACGCAGCGCTGACACGAACCGTCTCCAGAACGTGTAGTCGTCTGGCGGCTGTATCATATGCGCTGCGTATTTCATGGGCTCGTTCAGCATCTCCTGAACGGTCTTCGTGCCCTGCATGACCGCGTCAAATTTATTCGATGCATGGTGGTACATCAGTGTGTGCAGGAACCTTTTTTGAAGGCCCTGCATCACTGTTTCCAGGGTCCAACTGCGGACCTGGCGATCAAAGTGTTCTACGTTTCAAGGGAACCATTCCTGGGCCTCGCCGGTCAGGCGAGTGCCCACGTAGCCAACCTGCATGTCTATGCTGGTTGGCCCTAGGAGGCAGTTCATTTTCAGCCATCGTAAGACGGCTGCAACGAAGATTTCAAACTCTTCGAGGTCAGATCCCCCGGAGTATGGCTCAGGGTGAGCCAGCTTTATGCCGGCTTTTGCAGGCACAGACTTCTCCGGGTCTGTGTCGGCAGCATCTGCCAATGCCACGCGGATCATCCGTGTGATCCCATTGTACAGCTCCAGCGGTACAATGTCAGCCTGATCCGGTATGCCCTGGCCCTCTGTTGGGGCCATGGATTGTTCGCGCGGCTGTGATGCCGCACGGGGCAGGCTGTTGTATGCCCTGACGGGTCCCAGGCCCGGGTCGGGCTCAGGATCGGGAGCATTTTGTGCTCTCGGGTCCGGGGGTGTTTTGTGCCTGGTGTCCCCTGTTAGTCCCATGTTGCAGATCCGCAGCGTGCTGTTGTAGGCTGCGTGCGCTTGTCGCGCGCCCTGCATGGCTCGCGTGAGCTGTTCGTTGGGCTGCTGAGCGGAATGGCTCTGGGCTACTGCCTCCTCGGCGTTCTTCGCCAGCAGCTCGAGGGCCCACATATGGCGGCATGCGGCTGTGGCCTCTTTTCGCTGCCAGTGCATGACTTTGAGCTCTAAGCTCTCCATCGTGGTCTCAGAGTTGGGCTCTGAGGCGACTTGCCCCCTGACGATCTGTTGGATCGTCTTGCGGCTGTCCATGGGGGCAGCCGGTTTCTCTTGGGGTTCATTTCTGAACCGCACGTCCTGTTCGACTGGTATGGCTGGCAGCGGCATTCACTGCCTGTCCAGTTCCTTTCATCGCGGGTCTTCCATGTCGTGGCCGCGTTCACTAGCTGCGGACTGTCGCGAGCCTTGACGTGGCACTTCGCGTTCCCCACGTGGACGGAGGGCCGTCTGGACCTCCTCCAGCATGGCCGTGTCTCGCAGCCTGATCTCCTCGGCTTGGTGGAGTTCCTTGCCGATCTCCATGATGGCAGTGGCAATGTTATCAAGCTGTGATGCTAATTGATCGTGCTTGTGGCCCGTGAGGGTGCTCCGGTGCTAGGCATCCTGCACCTGCTTGTTCATCGCCTCCGCCGTCTCGTTGTCGATGGCGTGAGTTCTTGAGCTCTTGCAACTTGAGCTCAAGTATTCCGAGCCCTGACCGTCGTCAGGGGCTCGTCTTTTTTGCCTTCGTCCTCCTTCGGGGACGATTGTCGTCGCTCTACTTCGTGAGCGGCGGTTCGAGTCGTGGCTTTGTGCCCGTCTCGATATTGATGCTCTGCTGTCTGACGACGGCGAGACCTCTCTGCCTTTTCCCTTGTTTCTGGGATTGGGGGGGCGGTTCCGGCTTGTCGCCCGGCGACGTCTTGTCCTCAACCACGCTCGGTGAGACATGGTCAGGGTTTTCCTCGTCCTCTATTGGGGGGACAAGGGTGGTGAGATCTACGATCTCTCCGTCTTCTGGCATCCTGGACTCTTGGTCCAGGGTAGCGTCATCCATCGTGTCACTGGGCTGCACCTGTGGCATGAACCACGAGCTCGACGCTCGTGTCCATCTTCGACTGCGTGGAATCATCATGCTCGCAGCTGACAGTAGAGGGTCTACTGGAGGGTATCAATGATGTTTAGTCGTCGACGCAGCAATCTTTTCAAGATTGCTTTGAATCCACAATCGGTTGGTCACGTGGCAATCAACCGCAGGATAGTTCAAAAAGGTGTAAAGATGACGATCTTAAGCCTTGAGTCACAAGGGCACACAGAACTTGACCAAGGTGTGGTATCCTGATGCTACGTAGTGACAGTGTAAGGGTAAGATGCAATGGGAACCGCTGACCGGTTCCCACGCATAAACTATACAGTGGGTCCCTAAGGGGCCCACTGGGATTAGGTAATAACTAGTGTACATACATGAGTACATAGGTTATTACATGGTGAGGCTCAGCATAACTTCTTCCGGAGCGAGTCACCATGTCTCTGTCTTATGTTGTTATGTTAGAAAAAAAAAATTGGATTTTGATACTCAACAGCAGGTGATCAGTCCGTGTCGAGCTCAATGTTGACGGTGAGTAGGTTAAAAAATGTAAGGAAGCTGGTGTCGGAGCTGTTACGACCGTTCATTTCCGACTTCCGACCTTCATTTTCGCAACACTTTCCACCCCTCCGATATTTCCGACATTCCGCCCATTGTTCTACTCCCTTGTTCTTTCGACTCTATTACTCGGACCCACCGGACCTGCTTCATCGTTCATCAAGACCATATGTCCGGCCCTCCTTGTGTTTCGTTGTCAGATATGTTTTCCCGACCCCTTATTCTTTGCCATTGTTTTACCTTACCCTGAACCCCCCTTATAGTCCCATTGTTCCCAATTAGTTAGTTACCACGCATTGTCTACTCGACTTCCGCTTCCCCCGGAATTTGCTTAGTACCATCCCATTACCTGTTGTCTCAGCTCTTTGTATAAAAGCCTGTCATGTATGTCTGTTATTCTGCAATCAGATAATCGCCTTCAATACTTGATTTCCTTCGCTCCATCTCCTGTTCCTAGCACAGCGAGTCTAGCAAGACCTCCGTCTCTCCGCCTTCCGTTTTCCGCCTCAGTTCCGCCTCCTCGAGTTCCAACCAACCTTTAGTTCAGTACTTTCCGACTTCCGACTCATTTCCGAAATACCTAGGACGATAGTTCATTGGGGGCGCAACCTACAAGTTGAAGCCGCTGTCCTTTCCAGTTCCGACTTAGCGGAAATCTTGATACGTAACAGGAGCTCAAAGAGATAGCGACAGACTGAGTAAATAGAGTTCTTAGGGCAGTGAACTCAAGATAACCAGTCGAAGTCAACCTTTGATATGTGGGTACTTTGAGTCTTGAATTATTTACAGGTAATTGGTCTGATCTTATATATGTTCTTTCTAGTTCTATCTTTAGCTCGGTCAGAGTCTGTAAGGGCTCAGCGTTAGTAAGCTAGCCCGGGTCCTTACACGGCTCCCCTCAGCTGGACGCTGGTGCCGGCGTGTGCCGGCACCTAACTCATTGTTTGCACAAGATCTCCTGTACGGTTGCCAATGCTTTGCTCTACGTATTAGATTACTTTGATCTACCTATACCTCTGATTTAAGTTTTACCTGCTACATGGTGCATCACCAAGATCTGCAGACCCACAAGGAGACATTTCAGTTTCAGGGGGCGTAGTGTACATATCACTGTGCATCATAAGTAAGTTCATGGACTGAATCATAATAACATCAGTTGTGTGGCACAATAAGATATACACCTGAATTGATCTGCACACGTATAAATCTGTCTTAACTAGGGACGCGTCGAATGTATCTCACAAAATGATTCACTGGGTGCAGAGTAGTGTTTTCCTGGGCCCGGCTCAGGCCACGACAAAGCCGGAGCTGAGCCCATACAGGCCAAGCCAAGCCGGGCCCTAGCCGTCTGCAGGCCGTCCCAAAAAGCCCGGCTCAGGATTTGACAAGCCTGGGCCAAGCCGTGAAGCCGCAGCTCTTGAGCGCCTAGATGGTATGGGTGAAGCCGCCCTAGGCGGCTCAACGGCACCCAGGCACAGCGCGCCGGCATCACGCGTGGGAAACTTAGATAAGGCGCTTAATGTTCAAATGAGGGACGAAAAGGGTGTTTTTCACCGCTCCAGCGAGCCGGGGCCAAAGCCGGGCCGGGCCGGAGCCGGGCCTGAGCCGTAAAAAAAGCCCGGCCTGGGTTTTGTGAAGCCCGAGCCGTCTCAGGCTGAGCCGTGACCGGGGCTTTTGAGCCCAAGCCGGGCCGGGAAAACACTAGTACGGAGGGGTGTTGCAGTTTCGTCGGGAATCGCTATATACAGTTATAGCCAAGTAGAACAAGCTCAAGAACACGTCGAATGTATTGCGTGAGCTGCATTGGATTCATGCCACGGAGCCCCAGGTCGATGTATCGCGTATAATAGCCATGTAGGATGAGTGAGGAATATGTGCGGTATAGGGCGGGGCGGGGTAGTAGCTTGGAACACTGTCGTTGGTGCTGCTGGAAAACAAAGAACAATTCAATCCCCTCCTTCGCACTCGGCACAAAACCATGGGCCACCCAGGTTCGAAGCCCCGTGCCCAGTTTTCAAATGCAGCGCAACTCACGAATAGAAACTGCAGAAGAGCAATAGAGACAGGTGGTGGTGGATTAGGGCATGGGTGCATGCTCATGCCAGTATGTGGAGTCGCACCTCCAGGCTGAAAATAATGGGAGTTGATCCTGTAGGCCACGGCCCACGGGGATACATTCGCGATAAGTTCAGTCTGGGGAATGTTCGGAAAAACATGGAGGGCTGGATTAATTCAAAGAGGGAAAGATTGATGATATCATGGATTGGTACGCATTACGCGACAATCAGCGACAACGTAGCGCGCAACGGTCGGCTGGCAGAATTACAGATCAGAACGTCCGAACAACAGACGCCAGGACGTCAAGGACACCGGCTGGGCGCTGCCAGTGAGCGCTGAGACTTGAGTCAGATTCCGGCGTCAGAGTGCACGCAGAAAAAAAAGTAAGGTGGACTGGCAGTTGAGTTGCATCACGATGAAAGCGGGTTAGAGTAGAGGTATCCGTGCGAGGCTGAGACATGGTTGGGAGACCCTCCAAGGGTGTGTGTGTGCGTCATCATCAAGCGCAGTGGAACCGTGACTTCAGTGTGTCAGTGCTAGCAAAAATAAAATGCAGGATTCGCGAGCACTACTAAAACCCCTGGGCGTGCAGCAAAATGCAGCCGCCAGGCCCGTCACGGTGATCATGGACATAGCAACGAACCTGCAGCAACAGCTGTAGGTGAATTGACACTCAGGACAGTGGACACACACCGAATCCTAGTTTTGCAGGAGATGGTGAGCTCATGAAGTAAAGCTGTGCGAGGGCCGCTGTTGCAGTCAGGGGTGTCGACATCCACGAGGCCGTTTGGGTCATGATTAACCTGCGGTAAGCAAGTGTCAAGACCTTCACTTAAATAACGGGGTGCAAACCGTTGATGCTGTTCGTTATGTAACTTAGTCTGCACCTTTTTTCCACGGTCTTTTGGCTGCTTCGCAGCAGATGTATGTTCTGCTGCACATGGAAGGGGCCGCTTCTTATTTGGTTGTGTTGCGGACAACTGACAGTTTTCTCGATTATTTGTTTCGGCAGAATTCAAATCAGGAAGCTGTTAAAAAACAGCATCAAACATGTAACTTTTCGCAACGATCGCAAACGCTTGGTAAATTGCATGCTTACAGGTGCGTTTGCTTCTGAGTAGGGTGTATTGCCCCTCCCAACGCATCGTCTATCCATTTGGCCACCAGCACGTACGTACGTACGTCGTCCGGAAACCGCGTTGAGTAGTGATCAAGAACTCCCACAAGTGCTTCCACTTGGGAACCTTGTTCTACAAACTCTATTGAGCCATTCACACGCGTACCTAGTCTAACTTTGAGCTCACCGCTCACCACTCCTTCGACACTGCCTATGGCTTCCACCCAGTCGAGTTCGAGATAAAATTGTGTGAAATTATAACGTGAGAAAGACTCAGCGATGGCCACTGGAGAAGGAGGCAGCTTGTACAGATCAAGCCTTGTAAGCTTGCTGTCGCGACACTCGCGATCCATGGTGAGGCAGGCAAGAGGACGCGTCTCGTGATCACTGATTTGATCTGGTTATACCATTACTTAGCGTAAATTGATACTTACTGTTCTAAAATACCGTGTGTATAACACGCTGTGTTACACACGTGTGTACCTGCGGACTTCAATTGCCCCCGAAATTGGCTGATTCCGAGTCGAGCCGTCACTGCCGTGTGAGCTCGCAATTTGCTGGCGACTTCTTTCTGTCCATCCATCGGTCCAAATATGATATGTTGCTTATCTATGCTATGCTTAAGTATGTTAAGATCCGATATATAACGTATTCTCGTCACCCTCGGACCTCTGACGACCATGGCCACTAACCTGCATCTCCGCCAGGTTGAAGGGATCACAGTTCCGTCGCCCGGTAGGTTTGATATGTGACTTGGATGAGCCCCATTGCATGTTGAAATTTTGCGTATCCGTAAGGTTTTGGCGGTATGGTGCGTTCGCTCATTCTCAGCCTGAGAGGACCTTGCCATCAATTGGGATTATCACCAGGGACTCAGCAATGTCTATGGGAAGGCGGACGACGAAGAGAGCAAGAAAGTGTTGAGGCATGCCATTGACATTGGGGCAACATTTTGGGACACGCAAGTTCCTGTTTGGGACCACTTCTTCAAACATAGTGCTGACTGGCCCATGCTAGCGCCGATATGTATGGATATGGCCACAAGTGAGTCGTTTCGCTGTGCGAGTATGACAGAAGTGCCTATCGAGAATGGTTGCATCCTAGCGAGACGCTTATCGGTAAGCGGGACTACACAGGTGTTCAGACGTTTTTGAATTTTCTGGGAAGGCTCGGTCTTGAAAGAAGGAAATAACCGCTCGAAAGTGTTTCTCTGCACCAAATTTGGGAACGTCTTTGATCGTAAGACCCTCCTTCCAACTGGCGAAGTCAGAGGTGATGAGATTTCTTTCATCACCTCCGCACTTCATTCAGAAGCCACAACCCACAGGCGATGCTGCATACGTCAAAGAGTGTATCGAGGAATCAATTTCAAGACTTGGATGTACCCCTGATTTATATTACCAGCATCGAGTCGACCCCAAAGTGTATGTCTCCTGTTTTCGCCGTGGTCGCCTGTGCTATAATCCATTGAGCGTCAACCAGTCCGATCGAGGAGACCTACACCGCGCTGGAGGAACTCCGTAAGGCTGGGAAGTTCAAATATATCGGAATATCCGAGCCCAATGCCGAGACCCTGAGAAAGGCTGCAAAGGTTCGTGTGTCTGCCTTCGGGGAGTACATATACCTCATATTCGGCCAATCCAGGTTGCAAGGATATCGGCCCTTCAAGTCGAGTACTCACCCTGGACAACCGATATTGAGCGCAGTACGTCGTCTTGTGATCGCTCTTGTACTTCTAAGTCGGCTCATATGGGAGCAGATGGTGTTCTTGCCACGGCACGGGAACTCGGGATTCCAGTAGTAGCCTATAGCCCCTTAGGACGTGGTTTCCTTACCGGGAGGTACAAGACACTTGCAGAATTGGATCCCAATGACAGGAGACGCGCCCACCCTCGTTTCAAAGAGGAGAACTGGGACAATAACTACATGGTGCGTGTGTAGCTATTTGGGCTATATCCTGTGGCCGGATACATCGCTGTATGTGGCACAGATCGTAGAGAAGCTGCAAGGGCTCGCAGCGAAGAAAGGCATCACGCCTGCGCAGCTTGCTCTCGCCTGGGTAGCGGCACAGGGCGACGATATTATCCCTATCCCAGGTCAGTTTCATCGTACTAGCGTGCGCTCTTGAGGCTCATGAACACAGGCACCAAGTCGATTTCACGCTTGGATGAGAACTGGAAGTCGCGTGATATTTGTTTCACGCCGGGGGAATTGAAGGCAATACGGGAGGTCATCGACTCCGCAAACATACAGGGAACACGGTTCGTCGTTCTGTCGCATGCGTTGCATAACCTCTGATGGAAGTTTGAACAGATATCCCGCTGAGCAGATGAGGGCGGTTGAGCAGTAAGACTGCTGGCATCGTCTTATTTGGGGAGCTATGTAATGTCGAAACCCTCGATACATGTCCTTGCGTTCTTGAAAGACCCATATTTGAAGCGCATTGTAAAATTCCTTCAACTTGCTGACAGATACGTTGTATAAAGCCATATTGTCCCACCGGCTGCCAGTGCCAGTGCGTGCTTGCAGCGGCTTTACGCCGATGCCTCTCTTGCGCGCCTTTGCCTATTAATGCAAACGAGCAAGTTTGCCACCTGCAAGTCAATGACCCTCGAAAAGGCTTGCGTTGTCTTCCCCGGAGGAAGGCGAGCTCGATGACAAGCTAGCCAGATGCTCACCCTGGCTGACCAGTGCAGAAATTTCACAACAGCCGTGTACCGTTTTCGTTCAAGAAACGTGGCGCGCGTTCCTCGTCTCGCTCTCCCTCGCTTTCTCCTCCAACGCATCAAGCTCCAGCACGAAAATCTGAACCGACGACCGCTACCTGATCCATCTCCACGTGTGCAAAGAGAACGGAGAGAGCTCTTCAAAGCCTGCAATAGAGGCTATACAGCATGCGAATGGGCCAGGGTCTGGGGCATCATCAGACACGGCACGAGAAAGTCATATTCGGTAAAGCCGCGTCAGGACAGTCCTAAGAAATCTCGTCGTCCATCTGTGAAACGCACCGTGTCTCAGCAGCGTTGTACGTATGGCCCAGTTTTTGTTGGTTGTAACAGATGATGTCACGACGAAAGTTGGGGACATTCGGGTGAGTGGCTCTCTGTTTCTTCTGCATTCTTTACACCGATGCCGTGTTCTAAGTGAGCTCCACAAAGCAACTCACCGTCCGACGCCGACTGCAGTGGCGCTGAAGCGTATTTTAATGCACAACGAAAAAGAAGGAATGCTCACAACCCCATTACGTGAAATCCGTATCTTAAAGTGTTTGAATCACCCAACGTCGTCCAATTACGGGAAGTGATTTCGCAGGGGCTCACCACCTAATTTCCACATGGTTTTTCTTACATGGACCATGACATCTCGAAAACGACCAGTGCAGATGACTCCAAGTCAGATCAAGCTTTATACGGTAACCTGTTGGGTTGGTGTTGGCGTTGGGTTGTGGTTGAGGTTGTGGTTGAGGTTGGGGCCCGCACCCATGCCTCCCCCACCTCAATCACTCCCTCCCTGGGCAGCAGGGGGGCATGCCCCACTCGCTCCCGCCCCCATTATACAACAATCCGAATATGGCTCAACCTCCGAATGTGTGGCGTCCTGGCAAAAGCCTGCACCCCTAGGGAACTGAGAGGACCCGAATGGACCCCTATCGCCCTTATGACCCAATATGACACGCCATCGCCCCCCAAAGGGCGGCTTCATGGGCCGCCTCCGCGCGACATCCCACGTGGACCAGTTTATGGGATAGAAGGGCATCGTGGGCATGGCCCTAATCATAATTTATCGACCAGGTTCCTCGGTACAAAATCTGAGAGGGGTGGGCGTTGACGTGGTGGGGGATAGGAGCGTGGAAGAGGGAGAGGTCGTGGGAGGAATATAGAGGGTGACAAAAGGCATGCGGCATTTCGCACAGATGGACGTGCTGGAGAAAAGGGTGCACGAGAATTGCCCTATGATTGACTGGCGGTATTAGACACGTTTGTCGATTTGCTTTGGATGGCTTTTTGAATGTGTTGTTGTAAAGCTATTGTACTTCACATTACCTACCTATTGTGTTAATTAGATTGATTATATATAAGAAAACAAGGATAACGAAGTGGTGGTTCGATGAAAGCTGGATCTAATTTGGTCATTCTGCAACTAGTGGGCATAACTAGCCTGTACTAAATGGTTATTATTCAGCAGTGAGAGACTGAAAATATATCACCAAACTCTTACTCGATCCAATTCAAAGACGAAAGCCGAGCAAGCTCGAGGGGAAGGGGGCAAAAAAGTTTCAATCTAGGGGTATTAGCTAAGATTGTGGACAGGGCGACTGTTAGTAAAGCGCAAGCACTCCGACCACGATGGCGTACAAGAAATGGGGACTGTTACCATCGTTGTTGATGATTGTTCCGCTTCATGTGTGTATGTTGTGGTGGGCAGTGACAAAACACTATGGTATGTCCTTCGCTTCTCTGACACGGTCGTGCGCTCACAGCTTTGTCAGCGCTGCCAGTTCCCATTGGACCAGTGGCGCAGTAAGTCCGCAATCTTTCATGCACGTTTACTTCAGTTGAGCTCTTATACGTGCATAGGGATGACTTGCGTCCATCGGAGTTCCATATTCTCGCGGTAGCAGAGCACCTCTCTGCCAAAATCGGGTATCGCACGGTTGGGACTAAAGAACATGCTGAGGGCGATGCCTGGATGCTCGGTCAGGTTCAAAAAATAGCAAAGGAGTGCGAGAGTATTGTGCGCCAAGTGCGTGTAGGTCGTCATCTAGAATGCGAAGTGTGGAGACAAGAAGGGAGCGGGAAGCATCGGTGCGTCGACTCTTCTTGTGTCGTGTGATTTTTACCGATGGTGTGTCTTGTTATTTAGATTCGATATCATGGGTTACAGGCTTTATAAGACATATGTCAACCTTTCTAACATAATTGTCCGCATTTCGAACGGTACTGCCGCTGGAAAAGAGCATGCTGTCCTGGTCAATTCTCACATTGACAGTACGCCGCCGAGCCCTGGTGCTGCAGATGATGCGCTTCCCGTTGGAGTTATGCTCGAATGTATTCGAGTCCTCATCCACACCAAAGATTGGGAACCGAGCAATGCTATTATATTTCGTAGGGATCCTATCATTTGATTCGCTCACCTCAGTTTAACCTCCTTCACTCGAAACTGGCCCCAGTGTTCAATAATGCTGAGGAATCCTTGCAAGACGGGTCCCATCTCTATTCGACCCAAGACCCTACTGCGAAGACGTGTGTGCTCGCGATAGCAGCGTATTTGTATTGTGCTGACCTTCTTTAGTGTGCGGGCAGTTATCAACCTTGAAGGCATATATTTTTTTATTTTTCGCAGATTATTATTAATCTGTTCCTAGCGGCCGGTACGAGAGGCCCCGAGTTGCTTTTCCAAGCCACTTCAGAAGAGATGGTAAAAGCTTATTCAAAGGTTCCTAGGTCAGTACCACACTTTTATGTGTCAGATACACGTGATAGATTCCCGTCGAACTAGGCCTTACGGTACAGTCCTTGCGAACGATATTTTCTCTTCAGGAATTATACTGTCCGAGTTGCGTTCCCAAAAATTGCGTGCGCCCACCCAAATATCTCACCAGTATCGGACCAGAACAGCACGGACTTCCGTCAGTTTGAGCAGTATCTGAACGTGACAGGTGTTGATGTGTGTTCTGGAGTTACCTGTTTTACCCGCGTTTGAACAACTTTGCAGATGGCCATCGTGGGCCACAGCTATTTTTATCATACCCAAAAGGTAATCATTTTACTCACTTCTCCTGCACCTCCCGGCTATAGTTAGGTACTCAATCATGGGAACATCATACTTCTAGGATCTCGTAGAGTACATTGAGCCCGGTGTGGCACAAGTGAGCAGTTGACCTCTCGCGATTCATGAAGCTCACTAGCCCGTAGCACATGGCGGAAAATACACTGGCGCTGCTACTCCATTTCACAGGGTCTTCGTCTCCTCTGCCTTCTCTTATAGAAACGGCCCCTCATAAGCCTCGCATCGCCTATTTTTCCATCCTTGGCACATGGTTCTTCACCTATTCCTTTTCTTCCGCGTCCGCCATGTACACCTCGCTCTTCGTCGCTGCTGTCACGCTTGTTTGGGGAGCCTCCGATGCCCCGACCAATTTCAATTTCGTAAAACAGCAGTTGAGAGGACTGCGGAACTTGTTGACTGGACTTGTAGGCGCACTCATGGGCGCCAACATAGTCGCATTATTCATGACTATGGTTCTCGGCAAGGCTCTCAGCTGGTTTTCCCGGGAATGGCTTCCCCTTGTTTTATATGGCCCGCCTGCCATCGCAGGTGCGGACATTGGTACTCAAGTAAATCACGCCTGACAGCTCGATCGTAGGTGCACTCGTGCCACAGCTGTTCTTCATCCATCCAGCCCACCAAGATGAAAGCTCCATCTTGTCCTCGTTACTTCTGCTCTATAGTTTTCTCAGTGTAATACTGCAGTCCATTTTTGAGCTCGGCTCTGCATCGTTTCTGTTCCTAGTAGCCCTGCCATTGTTTCTCGCTCTCATGCTGAACACCATGCAAAGGAAGCAGCCCGAGGATGTGCACCTACGAACGTACGTGCTTGCAGGTCTTGTGCCTCTGATTGTCGGAGGGGAGGTGTGGTGTGGCACTGCAGATGTATTCGTGCCTCTGGTGAGTCCCCTCACATATTGAATCGACTTTCTCAATATTTTGTGCATCAGACAGGTCGTATGGGAGAGGTAGGCTTGCATGCTTGATTATTTTAAGGCCGTCTTCCTAAAGAATCGTTTAAGAAAGCGCCTGCCGAGTTCATCATTGCAAGCATGACTGCTCTGATTGGCTTTTATGCCTTTCCACTTGCCATTCCCTTTTCTCACCGCTTTGGACGCAAAATTACTCTTGTGGCTACTGTTCTATTTACGGCGCTCTCCGTCACAGCTATGGGAATCATGTCGCTGCATCCCCAGTTTGACGCTATGCACCCCAAGCGTTTGTATGTCATACAATCTGAGAACGTACGTATATCATATCAATATCGGTGAATACACGTTACTCATGAAGGTGATTCGCCAAGATCACGACGGGGGAGTTTCACCTTAACTTTGCTGGTGCGGACAGTTCGCCCGGTCTACTCAGTCTGGTGAATGACCTGGCGCAAACCTTTGGGGAGTCTAACCGTGGCCCCGAGTATGCCTTGAGCCCTGTCGAAATGAGTGCGTCTCTGTCAAGTGGTATTGCTAGCGTATCTAATTCTCTGTCATAGACGATTGGAATGGGGATTGGGATACTCTATATCCGTTTTCGGCGGTTAGTCACCTAATTGCAAGCTATAATAATTCGGACTGAAATGCTGTTTCTGTGGCAGTTCTTGACGCCATACCAAATACGATTGCCTGAACTGGAGAGCATGGATTCATCAAGGAGGGATGTCAATTCGTTCAAGGTCACAGCTGTGAATAATATCATAGACACACAAGCTGGAACTCGAAGCCTTACCCTCCGGGTCGACCATCCTGGAGTTATTTGGACAGGTTGGTGGTGACTTGCTTACACCAGATTCCGAACACCGTCTGATCTTAGTCGTCTAGTGATCGCCTTCGATGCCCATGTGTTGAAGTGGAGCCTAGATGACAACCCTCCGCAACATCTGGCGCGCCACCACATCAAAGAAGCCTCGTTTTATGGTGTTGATACGTGGACTGTCGATCTTGTCATCAAACTTCCAACCAACGCTGACGAGACAGGGCTTAAAGTCAACTTTGTCGGTACAAAAGAGGCTGTCCAATGGCCAGCGAAGAAGTCTCTGAAAGATTCAGAACGTGGGGCAGACTTACGGTTGTTGGGGCAGATACACAGCTGGCTAGATTTACACACAGAGGGGGCCGTCGATGCGTTGCTTTTCGGGACTCTGGGAGGAGTAAGCGTGGTTTAAAAGGTCCGTATTACTGGAGATAAGGACGGTGCAGGTCGACTCACGTAACAAGCGATTTTTTCTTACCTCAGGCCCAGACATCGGTGCTTACTATAGGTTGTAAGTGGCTAATTCATTATTTGGCATTGAAGTCCATACAAATATTGTGTGCTATAGTATACGATGAATATGCCTCAGAGTTATCACCTCTGAAGAAATGTGACTATTACATAAAGAAAAGCGGCAGATGCGATACGTAGAAATATTATTGAAGCTCGGTGGGGAGCTTATTGTAGATGTCGCAAAGTTGCCCCCATTGTTTGTTAGGATGAATAGACTCCGGTCCTTTTTTAATGCCTGGACAAGGGATATGAGTGAGTGCACGTCAAATAAGTGGCACTCTTACCCTGTGGATCCTCAGCAAAGACGACAGCAAGTCCAGCGGCTAAAAAGATTGTTCAGGTCAGCATGCCGATTGCTTATCTGGCCTGTAAAGCGCGGGGGGTTGCTTACTGAAATGCCACTCGATGTGACAGTGTAGTATCCAAGGGCCTGAGCATAAATCGTCAGCAAGTGATCTGAATGAAATATCCGTGTAGCTCACCAGCATTATCTGTTCTAAACCTGATGCGTACAGGTTTGTCAGTGGTCCCGCTGCTAGCAACCACGTCGCGTCTCGGAGGGTTTATGTAGTTGGGACCGCCACTAGATGATTGGACAACGTCAAATGCGTGTCCGCTGAAGAGACAAGTATCTTAAACCAGCCCAGATAATGGTGATAGAACAGGCGTCACGTACTGCAAGTGGAAGGGGTGACCCGCGCCGCCTAGGAGAGTGAAGAGAATTATCTCAATAACGGCGTTAGGTTGTATAGTCAAAGTATGTTCAGAGGGCGTAAATTGTGGCCTGTTCCTATGTGAGTTTTGGAAAATAAATAGCGAGAGATGATGTCAGACCCAGAGCTGCCGGAGGACAGGATATTCAATAATGTAGGTACAGAAGGTGATTTATACTGAATGTCATTGATGAGCTGAATAATTTAATCAGACGCTAAGCACCACGTAGCCAAGGATGACGATATAATTACCCAACTATCCCCATTGGGGTGACCAATCGCGTCAGGGCCGAAGGTAAGGTTGAAGACGTGATCAGCTGGCCCATCGCCACCAGGTGCACCTGGGTTCTGAAGGGGCTAGAAAAAAGACCAGTAGCTTAGTGAGTCACGGTACACATAAGCCGCTTTCAAAACATACTATGAGGTTGAACTCTTGAAACTCTATGCCACCCTCCGGGAGACCCGTAGGTTGTGGGGCAGTGGGGTCGGCATCTGGGGCCGTATCATAATGGAGGACCGCAAAAGTAGGGGACGTTCCATGGACTTTTCATAGCAAGTCAGAGAGCGAGCATGGGAATGGCATAACACATCACTTACAACCAGGATTGATGTCTGTCATTTTAGCGCCGATCCCTATCTCCAGAACGTTGGGTATAGGCAAGGGAAGTAGAAGACGGCAACTCACAGTAATTATCAATGGTTTGGTTGGCATTAATCTATTTCAAGGATTCAACACAACAAATGGTGCAGATGTGATGAATCTCACGCACGATGACACTATAACGCTGCCCAGGCAAAACTGGGATAGAGTCCACCACGTAGGGCTGATGGGCAATACCTGTGATTGTCAACACTGAAATTAATTGTCGTCTCTAACTAGAAGAAATAAGCGTTACCGTCAGCCTCAATGACAGTCATTGAGTGGTTGGAAACTGAAAACTCGAAAGCGCCTATGATTCGGTCAGGCGCCCGTCCTCACAGTTCATACAAGCCATACCATACCTGCAGTGGACATTCCGATGAGACGTAACCGATAACGCTTTCCAGCTGTGACGTTGATCCTAGCCCAGGGGGTCGCAGGTCCACCCGTGTACCGTCCAACACCGTTGATGAGACCGGAATCTGGGTTCGGCTCTGGCGCTCCCGCAAAAAAGGCGTCTGGCCAAACTCAGTACATCACCAAACACGAAAACGCGAGAGAAAACTTGCTGGTTAAGTTGAGCGCAGACTCGTGATACCAGTCGGCCAAAGTTACGATTCTAAATTCAAGGATATAGATTCATGTTATTAGTTCACGCTAGTTCGCATAGCCCACGTACGTAGACGGATCATCCACGTCGTATAGGTCCCTCTGCGGATCATCGGGATCGTCTGGTAGGTTGAGTAAGTCTCTAGCAGTGCATACCATATACCATTCATCTGGACGTACATATGACGAGGGCGCCGCGGATTCCGTCAACATACTGGGTTTTCAGGTGACTATGGTACCTGGAGCCGATGTTAGAGAGATAAGTAGAATAAAATTCAACCTATGCACCAATAAGTTCCCGTTTGCTCCTCGGGAAGAATAGTGTAAAGAAAAGACTGGCTAGTGATCAAATACTTCAGAAACAGTCATTAGTCGAGGTTGATATGACTTTATTCTCACTTCTGGGCAATGGGGCATTGTGTGACAAAGGAGGCGCCATCGTTTCTGAAGGAGGCATGAGAATATGTTGGCCACTATAGACAATTGAATGCATACTGGGCATTGCGAGGCTGCAGCTGATTTAATGACTCAATGTTAGAAATAGGTACCATGTGCTGCTATAACCGAATCATACAATCCCATGCCAATGCTGCAAAATAAGTGTTGGTAAAAGTGGAGAATAAAAGATGGTTGTCGCGCACAATACTGGTGCTCCGATCCATAGTTGGATCTAGGAGACGATTCTTGACGTTGACCTGAATTACGTCGCCCTTATTCGCGGTCAACACTGGCCCCGGGAACATGCCGTTCACGAGTTCAGCGTTGCGTTTGAAGCCATCAGGCGATATTTCTTGAGCAGTCAACTCAAAGTCTCGGTATACCAAAGCGCCATGGGCTGCAGCAGCCAAAAAGAGAGAGAGCAACACCAAAAGCATAGGGGAAACGAATATTGAGGAAGTGCGACGAGGGAGCGATCGAGGAATTAGTTTATGTAGGTACGCTTGGCGCCTGAAAGGGAAAAAACGGCCAATACACTGAAAGAGCCTTTAAGGGGTCGGTCAATATAAGCCCGATGGGATCATCAAGCCAGCCAGGTTGGACCCTTGCAATGTCCATCGGTACCAGCTAGACGGCCTAGACTGAAAAGTCATTCGGCGAATGTCATAGCACGAATCTCGATCTAAATTGAGGAAGCGAGTGTTCGGAGATGGTACTTTAGGCGTTGCAGGGCTAAATATGCAGGACTGAATCTGACCAAAAGATGGGTACCGGGGGCGCTAAGTGATTACTCCCCAAGTGCGGCCTGTTGCAATCTGCCAAATCCGATGATCAGGTGTGGATCCCGCTCGTGAGACCCTGATTTAGATGTACATCAAAGATGACAATGAAAGGAGACAGCGCTAAGACGAGGTACAGCGAGCCCCTGCTGTTAGCACGGGACGAGAACAAATCCCCTCGTTGGGTTCGTTGGGGACCCCGGTTGTGTCTCGTCTCTGTCGCGGTAGTATATGGTCGTAGATTGGGAAATCACAAAGTATTACGGTCCACTGAGTACGGTCCCGGAGGGCCGGTCCTGATAGATGCCTAGCGCCAGGAGCGCGACACCGCGCACTGGCCACGACGCGCGTCGACGCGGCTACGCGGCGACGGTTTTGGTCGAACCCGGAGTTTCAATTTCAATGATGCGCCGACACTGCAGCAGCGCGCGCGATTTATAATTATTCTCAGTTGAAACTATTTTAAGGAAAGATGAGGCGAAGGGTCAGCTCGAGGAAAATGGAGCATCTACATACATTTGGGAACGTCCCTGAAAGGCTAAAGTTACTAAGGGCTATACCCGATGACGTCTGGATCTGAACATTTGAACGCCCGAGCCAGCGCTGAAGTGACGGGTGCCCACTGAACTTGCATGCCTTAGTGCCTAACGTCTGTCCAGCAATAACTTTCATACTTCTTTCACGTCCAGGTAGACGTAATAACGATATTCAACGAAACCCTGACGCTTAGTTATTATCATGTCAATAGCAATGATTTGTGTCCTTTATTTGCCTATGCACAGTGGTGCGTGTGCGTAAGTGACCTTCGTGGAATAGAATAGCAAATAGAGTTTGGAAAGCCTTATATGTTTTTCGTGACGTTGGCGGGACTACATACACCCGATAAGGTGGGCAGCCATGAGGGATCCGAACCCCTTCAGGGACAAAAATACCTGGGTGATTATGCCATCGAATACGACGAGGAATGTCTATACGCGCTCGCCAAAGAATATCACCCCACCGGCACTGGGTACGCGCGCAAATATGAGGATCAACCGAGGGGTGCCTTTCTGAAGCGTTGTCCGGCCTACGAGAACCTCCAGGCACCTCTTTAATGTTTTGGACACTCCGGGTTACGTTCTTTCCTCCCCTCCTTGTCACGAGGACTCGAGACCCACGCGTCGAATGTTGGCGTTTCGTACCTTGCACGTCGACCTCTCCTCTTACATGACGTTTCCTTAACCTTGCGTCTCAGCCATCACCTGTATTTGAAATTTCTGCCCTCTCTGCCCTCCCCGGAGCAATCCGAATGTCCACTCTTCGGAAATTTCTGCCCTGCCCATGAAGCTATACTTGGTGCGATCCACAAATCCTCCGGCCGTCTCTTCCTACGCGCTATTGTCCCTGGCACCGGGTTTTTCGCTCAAGGTTGTTTGGTACTGGGTGCACTCACCTACCGTAGTAGATATATTGGAGCTTCCGAGTCAGCGCTTGCGTGGCCTTCTTTCTCCTTCAATCCTGTATCCACTTGAAAAACTGTTGTGTGGGGAAACAACCGGACGGGGAGCAGATGTATCGTGCGGTGACTGAGATCAGGGCGTATGACGCAAGTGCCTGGATTGGTTTGACAACAGCACGTGTTCAGTGATGCTTTGATCCAGCCACTTGGATGGCGGACCTTACTAACCCAGGCCAGGCGGAGTTGAACACGGCAACCTACGTGATGTGTTTGGCAAGAGCGGTAACAAGGAAATATAGCTTGAAAGTACAGTACTTTGAGCGACACTCAGACAACAAATATAGGGCATATGTGTATATTAATCCTTGGGCCACTCATTCTTCCCAACCAGTTCGTTGTACTTTTTGAGCACCTTTACCATCTCGATATTCTTCAGAAACGTCTAGAGACCAGCACCTAATTGGGCGGCATAAGCCGTCGAGGTGGGTCCTGTGAATACGAAAATAGCACTAACGGATACATACCATGAGGAAAGCACGTAGGGCCCCCCACCCGGCTGCCTGATGGATAATGAGCCAGTACTCATCCACAAATGCCTCGACACCCGCGAGGTAATTCCCAATGAAAAATGATCTGACAGAGTAATACAAACTTAGCATCGTCTCTATACTCCACATTGAATTCACCTGTTTAACAATATCCATCTCCCCCACAAGGCACATAACATCTTATCCTCGTCCAGGACATCTGTCAACTCAAAAATCTCCTCCTCTTTATCTAGAACAAACCAAGATTGATGGCCAAAAACTTCTACAGGTAGAGTGGACAGGTGATCATAAAGATGCGGTCCTGTGGGGCGATATGTCACTGGCTGAACGCCTGTCAATGGATGGTCGGGATTGACTAAAATAGGATGAGCTGGCCCATGGGGATTATGTATGGGAGGCGGAGTGGGAGGTTTGGATCGGGGCGATGTCGTGGGTATTGTGAGTCGCGGGGATGAGGCGATCGGCGGGGTCAAGACCTGAGGCAAGGGAGTGCGAATACTACATGGCTCGGGTCCCGCGTCAGGGTCTGTGTGGGATGGGAAGACAGACACCGCCTCAGAGGTCACGACTTTCTGCGACACTGAAGTGTATAAGGAAAGAGAGCGAGAGGGGGTAAAATTACCACAAGGTCGGCGAGGACTATGAGCATGATGCTGATGGGCTTCCGTTTGTGCATCATGACCAGCATCCTGTAGTGGGGGTGCTTGGATGGGTTTTGGACTGGTCGATAGGACGTCTCGCGAAGAAACTACTAACGACGGCGGGGCACTGATATTTGGGGTTTATTGAGAGCTTGCATATTATTTAGTGGCAGTGATATACTCACCGTATCTGCTCCTTCATACGTACCACAAGCCTCGGAGCAACCTCAGTCAGGATGAGCTCACACTCAATCTCCTTGTGATCCCATCTAAAATGCTTTCTCAACGCCTCCCAACTAGAAAAAACGCCAAATATGCAGCACAGGGGGCACTCTCGCCTTGGGTGCGTGGTGGTATAAGTATGTAGCTCACCCAGTGGCGAGATATATTCGTAGGTCAAAGGCATTAGATGGCTGGCCGACTCAGAATCTGCATCCGCCTTAGAACGTATATCAAGGTCTCGACACCAGGCCTGAAAGCTGACTCGTACGTTTCGGAGCAGAAAGGGAAGGCGGTTGGTACGATGGAGATATAACGGGTACACAAACAATTCCTCGAAAGCATCAACAAGTGGCTGAGGTGGTGCCGCTTCGGCAGTATCTGGGAAAGGCGGACACGTACCAGGGAGAAGCTGTGGCCGTGGGGTACTTGACGCAGGGAAATGTTGATCTTCATGAGATGATGAGGTCTGTCCAATCGGGACATCCAAAGAACTGCTTCGAGCAGGAGAGGCGGATTTTTTACTCCGGATCTCTGGGTATGGGCTAGGGGACACGGTCTTTCCACGATACGTACGGCCAACCACCGAGGGAGAATTGCCCGTGTCGTCCATTTGAGCGTCATGAGAGTTCACCCTGGGAAAACGTTTGGACGATGAAGAAGAGTTCAACTGCTCATCGTGATGATGCGGTCCCACGCCAGACCGATTCCCTGAGGGCGTTACTTTACCTTTCGGAGAACTCAAAGGGTGAGATCCTGGTGGCAACTTCGATGTAAAGACAGGATGGGATCCAGAGGACAAACCACCGCCGCGCCCAAGCTTTTGGACACGGTGTCCAGGGGACGGTGTTGATCTTTTACTCAGATCAGACGAAGATGAGAGGGAATCACTGTCCGAGCTATCCCCCGAGGAACTTGTGGGAAAAACCTCAGGAGAATCACGAGTTAAGTACTTGGAAGGATATTTGCGTGCGGCCCCTTTAGACAATCCCTCCAACACGTGTGACGTTTCGATAGTGGGTGTCTTGAGATTCTTCCCCCCCCTGTGGGCACTCTTTCGGGCAACCTGGGGTTGCTCTTTTCCAAGTGAAGATGAGCCATCTGATTCCTGATAACTTATCACAGGCTGCCGGAGTCTGTGGTCGTTTTTCAGATAATTATTTGTCGTCTTTTTTCCTGACCTTCCGGAGGTGGTTTTTGGGGGACTGGTGACGGCTGATTTCCGGGCAACATTGGGACTCGCGCTTACGACAATTCTGCTAGCACGACGCTGGGCAGGTAAAATAACGCCTCTTCCAACACTGAGAGAGAGATGGCCGTCAAGCCTTTGATTCAGAGACGACCCGGGGGACACCAGCAGATTCTGTGGGGTCTCTGCAGCTTTGTGTATTGACTTTCCGGCTATACAGAGTCATAGAATAAGTTATCCGTACGGTTGTCATGCTGGATCAAGGAGATAGTAAATGTGGGTCGATTATACGCTTACCTTCTGACCCTCTGGGTCGTCGTCGGGGTGAGCTTAGAGTGCTTGGCGAACACAGTGACTAAGTATGAGCACGGTAGGTAAGTGTACCTTTCACGCAACTTATGATAACGTACGCCCGGTGGGGACAAGATACTGCCCTCATCCAGTTCCCATGATCTAGATGGGGAAGAACCGTGACGTCTTTTGTGTCCCCTGGGAGATGATGACACGCCCATCTCCAGAATATCGTCTTCATCATCCTAAGCAAAAGTGGAGTTATTTATGTTTAATGATACATTCTTTACCATGCTTGCCTTCGGTGGTATTTCACGATGCCGGGAAGGTGTAGACTCTACCTTTGGAACACTATCCGAGACATCACCCCATATCATCCTCTCGCGTATCTGACTTACGGACTCGTCCAGGGCCCGAACTGACCTCATACTTGGCCCTCCTACAAGTTTAGAAACGCCTGCAATTCGCCCGAAAATGTCACCAGAAAAGTAGCTGAAGTTCCGACTCCGACAAGCGCCTAGCTCTAACCCTAATTCAATTAGTGATTATTTAGGTAATGGTTTACCATTAACCATTACTGCATGGGGACTATTTTCCATCCGCTGAGAAGTTGATGGGCACAGTAATACGAGAAAAAAGGTGAGCTCTCAGGTGTGCTGACCTCCTAGTAATCTAACATCTTCCCCAAATGTACAGAAGATGCTCCTGCACGCAAATGTGATCCACGGCCCGCAAAGTGATATCTACTGTTGGGTCGTATAGACAAGTACCTGCGAGTGGCCTTAACCGACCTCTTTTGGACCTTTTTCTTTCATCATATATCCACACTTGCAGTAAGTACTTATCCAGCCTCAAAAATTGACTCGCAGAAGTTGAATTCGTACTGGGGATTTGGGAAGTTCCGAAGGCGTTTTGCGTCCGAAACCAAGGCCCTGTTGGCCATATAACTCTTTGCATAAGACCCGTACTCGCCCGTCGCCTTCCTGTCACGGCCTGCTCTAGACTCGAACCTCGTTCTAATGCTTACAATTTCTCGGGAAGAGATATATAGACTGGCACCGGGTCTATGTCTGCCCCCCTTAGGGTGGGCACTCACTGGCAGTACCGACTCTTCGCCCGCCGCTGCACGCTCAGGAGTCCCTTTAGGACGCCGGTCAGTGAGCCGTCAGCGAGTCTGGAAAACAGCATTGCAATTTTAGCACATGGTCAGTCTAGTCTCATTTTTTTGCTCTCCCTCCTATCTCTCGAGATTTTTTACTGCCCTGTCCCGTCGCCAGGTACCGAGATTTTTCTCAGAGTATATGTATATGTAAGTAGTGGAGCGTTCTTACACACGGCGAATTCCGCGGATATTTGCGTTCGACCAGCCCTCTCCTTTGCAGAGAGTCGGGGACCTTGCAATTGCGCTGCAGCTGAAGTTCCGCTCAGTGAACTTCACCGCTCGCATAGCTAGGCTCCCCACCACTGGGCGCGTCAGTTGCACGTCATGGACCGTCACGCGTGTCTCAGTGGGTGAACCACCTGCCTATTTATGGCATCATCGGTTCATCCTGATACCCCGCTCCCTTAAAGTACTTTAAGCACCCGCCAGATCCCAAAGGATCTTTAAACTTAAAGAATGGTTTTACTCTGCATCACAACAAACACCCTGGACAAGCCATCTGAGCTCCCGCCGTCTCCCCCGCCGGAACTCACGCCGCCTCTCACGCCCGTGGACAAGCACGTCCTCAAGGATCTCGTTGAAAGTCTGGCCAAGACAGAATCTCAGTTTTGTTGTGGCGGAGTCATTCAACTTCCTGCTGAACAGAAACCCCGTCTACTCTACGAAGTAGGGGATGGAGGACATGCCCACAGGTATGGGAATACAGCAGTATGCAAATTTCTGGTTCATTGACCATCATATTCATGATTAGTCTTGAACTTCCCCCAACAAGGCCGGACGAGTTGCAGCAGTTGCTTGATGTCTGTGTTCCATCTTCGCACGGACGTGGAAGTGAAACTGTGTTTGATGACTCCTATCGCCTTGCGCGGGAGTTGCAGCAAGGCACCTTTGCACTCACTAGGGATATTTTGAATGATAGTGGTGTTATGGCAATTATTTCAGCTCTGACGTCTCCCAGAACCTCAAGCAGTGGTCTCGTGGCAGACCTTTACAAGTTCAATGCGTATGCTGTGGGGGGATTTTTTAAGCCTCACCGTGACACGCCCAAGTCTGCTCGCCACGTTGGGACCCTCGTAGTAGCACTGCCTATACCGTTCGAAGGGGGCGAATTGCGCGTCAGCCATGAAGGGAAACAAGTCCTGTTTGACTGGGGCACAACCTGCTCTACTAGTTTGCAAGACCGAATGGCATTGCCATGGCATTTCTGTTCTCCGATGTTGAGCATGAGGTCCTTCCTGTCAAGTCTGGCACAAGAGTTACGCTCGCGTATGATGTCTTTACCTCGAAAGAAACAGGCCCATCAGGTGCCTCTGTAATGGATGGGATGAGTCTTCCCTTCTACACGGATTTCAAGGCTGCTTTGAACAACAAGGACTTCTTGCCCCAAGGAGGAAAAGTAGCAGTAGGGCTTTCCCATGCGTACCCGATCAGTTCCCAGAGCTCTTGGAGACATTTGCCAGCCATCTCAAGGGTTCTGATGCAGCACTGCATCGTGTTTTATTAGCATTAGGGGTAACCATGGAACTTCGTGGTGTTCATGCGCCTGAAGAGGCGTACTACGAGGAATATAATGGGTATCCTGCTGATAATGAATTCGGCCCTACGCGCAGAGTAGGAGAATATAACTTGGAAATTATGTTCACCTCCGATTCTGCGAAGGTCAAGTTTTATGAGGGCGGATTTTGGGATGAGGGAGACGCACAACTGCTGAAATCACAATATGGCGCACGCGTGGAAAGTGACCTTATATGTGAGCTGCTGTCTGCTGGGCGCACAGACCCTGTCTAACATTGAACCTTCAAGGGGCGCGCAAGCCCCACGGTAAGGCCTTCTCCAACAGTGGGTATTATGTGAGACATGGTAACGAAGCGCTTCTGGGAACTCTGTACGCTGCCGCGGCTAAGCGGCGGCTTTCATTGTGCACATTCCAGCTATCGGCCAGGGAGCTCGCGCAAACACAGGGTAGTTAGACCAAAATCGGGTCACGAGTGTCCTGTGGTATAGACAGTTGGCTTCTACTCAAGCAATTGGATCGTTTCCGTAAAAGACCTACTGTAGTACTCTGAAGCAGAATAAATTCTCTGCCTCTACGTATGCTCCAGAAAAACAGAAAAACATCCATGTAACAGCTTGGACCGTACGTATGGATAATGACATAAAACACTGTCGACTAGGGTGCCGCGAGTGGTTATTGACCACTACCTAGTGACTCTGATTGTCCAAGCGACGGTGACTAAATCTCATATGATCATGCTTCTCCAAAAGGAAAATGGTCCTTGTAGCCGACAGCCGCAGTGACTTATCGTATGGCCCACCACAAGGTCAATTCAGGAGAAGTATTGAATAAGTTGAAAAGTTGAGATTTCTCAACTGTATTTCATCCCTCCACCCACACTCTAAATCCCAATGCCTCGTGATGCTGTGCGTGACGCGCCCCAGTTCGCCCCAGACAGACGCATACAGACGACGGCACATGCCACCTGGTTTGCGCATCCACCTGAGGATCCCCAAGAGGCCCCTAGGCCCGTTGGGAACCCGCGTAAGCCGCGCTCGTCGCGCAGCGTCATCCACGATCGCCCGCGGCCTCTGGAGTCCCACCAACCGCCTCGCTCGTTCCCTGTGAGCAACGCGGGCGGTGCACGTCCTATGGGACGTGCACACACCTCTGCGGATCATCAAGAGCTCCCCAGAACTGCCAGGTGCCGCGCTCGCGGTCCGCTGCAGAGCCGCCTCCGTCCAAGGCGGGCCCCACGCGGCGCACCAAGCCCCCAGCAGACATTCAGTCTGCTGGGGCACCCTTCCACGCGACAGAACCGGTCAACCGCCGCGTCCACGGTCGCGCCTGGCCCCAGGAGCGGCCTCGGCCTCCCCGCTCGCTCCCAGCGAGCAGGAACAGTGCCACACGCCCTATGGGGCACCTCTGAGGACCCGCAAAAACCCCCCAGAGCCTCCCTGTCGCCGCGTAAGTCACGTAACATATATCTGCGTGTTAGGCATCCCCTTCGACGACTTCCCACACAGCGACCCGCAGGCTTGAGCCAGCCCGAGCCCGAGCCCGACCCGGCCTTTCATCCAAGGCCGGGTCGGGAATTCGACGAGCCACCATGCGTTCGCAATCGCAGTCCCAAGCCTTAGGGTAATGCCGCCGCAGGACATCAGAAAAATCTCGCAAATATCATAAAGGATTGTATTGATATTATAATATATGTCATCGCAATAAGTGCTGAAACGGCATACCTGACATTGTGACGATGGTATACCCAAAGGTTATGTCTTGCCATCGGGTACCATGGAGAGTACCATGTGCCGGTGTTAAAACCATGGGCCCCCATGACCTGCAACAATGGTGGCTCGCCGTCACGATTATGACCTCTGGTATCTCAATGACCAGCGCATAACCAGTTACCTGAAATCTAGATACCCTGATAACCAGTCCCCTAACATCTAGATACCCTGACGACCAGTCTCCTGACATCCAGATACCCTGATACTGGTGTCATTGCAAGCGGGGACCCATGAGGTACGATTATGGTGAGTTCCAGCAATAAAGTCCGTCCATCACTATTGGGTGACCAGCGGCCTGACACCGAGATACATATGCCGAATAATTGTATATAGTGAACTTCAAGGATATATAATATATAAAGTAGCTGCATTTACACCATACTACAAGCAGTTGAGCCCATCCCTGCCTACTCGGATGCTTCCAATTGCGCGAGCATCTTCCCATGCACAGTGTCTCCCTTCGGCTCATTATACTCATGCGCATTGGGAAAGATTTTTCTAATAAGGTGTCAGTTAATTACCAATGCACAACTGGTTGACTTACCCTTTCCACCATCTCAACAGGGCTTCGCGTCGCTGGACCATGCGCTCATCACCTAAGAGGTCCACGATGGAGCGATAAAAGCCGTGGTAGTCGAACCGTCCCAGATCGCCGCCGACATGGAACATGCCTTGTGAGGATAAGCCAAAATGTACCTGTGGGGGCCCATGAGATTAAATCAGACCTCCCAGCAGAATATGCACCAAGGTCGCGATGTAGCTTATCGATGGGATTGAGATATCGGTCATGTTATTAAGCTGGGCATTGCCCTTCTTGGTCGCACGGGCGGATGTTCCCCTGCCATCGATGGCACTGGGGCCGATCATGACAGCGCGATATGCCTGCATCTCATCAAGTGAGCAATGGGAACATGAATAGAGTAAGAAATTATAGATACACGCACCCGGATGAGTATCTCGCTGCGCAAGAAACCAGACAATAAATTATCAGGATTCACCTTGTCATCTTCATACAAGAACACGGGATAATCCTGGGGCCGGAAAGTTTCAACTCCTTCTTTGACGCGCCGGTGAAACCTAGATGTGTGTCAGTGATAGACATGGATATGCAATGACAGTACATACTCCTCATCCTCGTCCCACTCCTTGACTTTCTCAGCACTCACGAGGAGCCGCCCGATCTGAGGATGGTTGAATCCTCGGCTTTCCTTGTTGTTTGTCTTCAGAGCCGGGTGGAAGGAGCGGATGGATTGCATGAGGTCTTTGATGCGTTTGATGTCTTCACCGCGGCCACAGGCACGTGCATTCTCCATCTGGCTCGTCAAGCATCATCGAGAATGCAATATTGCTTCAGGAAGTCAGGCACTTACAATAGTAGCTACCTCTTCAACACCATGCGTCCGAATCTCTTCTGAAAGACGAGGGCACATCTCGACTAGTCGCTCGTATTGTCACTGCGTGGTGCGCAAGCTAGAATACAAAATGATCAATGAGTTCAGCGGCAAGAGGGGAAGAGTTACTAGGTATCATCAACCTCGCCGTCAGATGCGTCACGCCGGCCTTCGTTAATGATGAGTTTGAAGCGGCACCACATTTCTACTGTGCGACCGAAATGTCGCGCTGGCCTCGAAAGTGGGTCGCGTTTCCTAGGAGCAAGCATTAGTGTATACAGAGTACATGGTAATGTGATGCAAACAGGTTCTTGCGCGCCGTTCCCTCAGAATAGCTGGTGTGATACCTCTTGTGCGATGGTTCGTGTTCAGATTCGGAACCGGAAATGGGGCCAGTGCTGCCTCCAGACTCCGTCTGGCCCTGGTGATGCGACTGTCCTCCCCATATGAGATCACTCGATGGGGAGGAGAGTCTCGTGCTGCTGCCATGGCTTGAAGATGCAGCAGTGGAATGCCGGGTTGGAGATGGTGAACTGGCCCCCCTCGTATGCCACGTGGAAGATTGTTGTGAGGAGCGCGAGGACCGATGCTTCAAGCGCGAGCTTGTTGATAAGGGCATTATGGGTCACAGTGAGGGGGTTCGGGTATAAAGAGGGAGCCATGTCCTATGGCCGACGTGGGCCCCTGGCACGCTGCGTCACGTGACCCACCGTGTCAAACACTGCCCACCGGGCAGTCACGGTGGCTGGTCTCGTGGCCTTGTCCTTGTCACCTAGCATGAAGGATGTCTCATCAGTGAGGCTTTGAGAGCCGCCTTTCCTCTGAGCAAAAGTCAGCCATAGCTATCACCGCAGTATTCGGAGTTACGGCCCAACTCACTCCTGATTTGTCCATACCAAGTATCTTATCGATATACTGGTAGATTGTGAGTAGGAGCGTATTTCTCTCTGGAAGCTGGTCCCTGAACTGGCTTTCATTGGAAAGTAGCGACCTTTGGTCTTTGGATGATTTCTGCTCCAAGTCACTGTTGCGCGACCTGACGGCATTTAATTCCATCTCGGCCGTTCTGAGACTGGTCTGAGCGCTGTCAAGCTTCTCGGTTACGTTCAAACGTGCCTGGTTTTGTGTCGCAAGCTCTGCGGTCAGGTCTCGGTTCAAAGTATGGAGCTTGTCGAGCTGGTTTCGCGTTCTCGGGTCTGGGCTTCACAGTCTGCCAGTTCAGCACGTGTGCGGGCCAGATCGTCTTCCATCCTCGCCAAGTCCCGCGTAAGACGATCCAGTTCAAGCTCCAAAGAGAACTTGTCATTGGTGTGTGACTCTCCAGCACGTCATGCCTCAGCTTCAAGATTGGTGAGTGCCGTTTGAAGAGCCGCAAGATCCGCATCTCGTTCAGAAACGAGAGCTTTCTGTTGAGAAACACTGTCCAAGGCTGATTCAGCCTCCTTCTCTGCAATCGTGCACTGATGGCGGCGTGCATCGTGTTCTATGTGGCGTTCAAGAGAGTCTAACTCGCTCTCTATCTGCTCCCGTCCCTCGCGCTCAGCTTGAGCCTCACACATGACGTAGTACATGCCTTCTCCCAGTACTACCCCTTTTGTCACCGTGTTCAGTATGTACATTCCGCATCAATATCGCTGTTGTCATGCCAGTCATCCTCAAGGTCCGCATCGTCGTCGGCATTCTCACCCAATTCAGATGCATCAGAGTCTTTGCTGTCCCCACCTGAGCTGCGGCTGTCATCCGAGTCACTGTGCGTTGAATCGTCATCTCCCCCTGGTAGCCGCGATCCCCCGGGCGCGGGGTTTTGATATCGATCCGTATCAGTCTCACAATCAGAAGAGACAACATCGCGGCTTGAAAGTGTGTCCGAGCTCGCTGGGTCATGGTCTATATTTCCTGTTTGAGTGTGAATGTGGCCAATGCCACCTCCCATATATCGCATGAGCATGTCTCGGTCAACCCATCTGTCAGGTAGATATAAGGACCTCCGTGCATCAGGTCAAAGATGATGATGAGATACCTGTTCACATAGAAGTATTCCCAGTCCCCTTCTGCTTCCCGAGCCAGGGAAGGGGGACAAAGTGATTGTGTGCAGCCATGAGCAAACGCTGGAATGAGGTGCGCGGCTCTCACAATGGCCTTGGGGTCCAAGAATCCGAAAGCTTCATGGTCTTCGTGTGGGACGAATCCCACCCGTTCCAGTCGTCTCACATTCCACCCGGATGAGTGGCTGGGATCACGACCAAACCACCTGACCCATAAGAATTCCAGTCAGGTGGGGGGTGTGAGTCCTTCACTTGAACGCAAAATGATTTTGGCGTGAAACACGCCCAGTACGCGTGCGTACCAGAAGGGATGAATTGCTGTAGAATGACTATCTTCATTGGAAAATACCATGACATCGCACTTTGAGGTCCGAGGACTGATTATGTCCTGATCCCGACGCACATCGTAAGTGGTAAAGTTGACCCGCAGGAAGGCGTGTTTGTAGATGCGATGGTGCTGGAAGAAAAGGGTTTCACGCGCCTGTTCAGAGAATTCCTGCTCTTTGCCGGCCCCACCATGCCCATGGATCCGGGACAGCAGGTGATTTTTCAGTCTCACGATAAAATCCTAGGTTACCGCACCCCATCACATGGAAGTCCCACAGGAGTATTCAAGAAATCTCACATTTGTGGCTGGATCCTCAACACATTGGGCCAACCAGTCCCCCAGATAAAGGGGTTTCGTGGATCTTGCGCAATGTGATATGCTTGCACAAGTGTGACAGGCTCAGATAGTTCAGTAGACCGACCTTCCAGCCCGACTTGGTGTTCAGGAACCGTAATGTTCCGTGTTCGCAGTTTCTGGGCACTGCGGCGGATCTGCGCTGCGCGTTGGTCAAGTTTGGTCAGTTGGTGTGTGAACATTTTCTTGCTCGACCGGTTTCGATATCGCGATTTGACTTTGCGGTGAGACAGTTCACCCTACATATGATATCTGTGTGTGAGTGTGGATGCCGGCATTGTGCATGGCCTGACGTACTATTTGCGTGGAATACGAGTCTGTGGTGCCGAATTCCCGTATGTCCCGGACATAGTGTCCCAGCGCGTGTAATTTGTAAGTCTTCAAGTTGAACGTCCGAGGCCGTCGTGTAGACTGGAAAGAGGTGGTCGTACCTACAGCCTGTTTACCCTTCACCTGGCTCCCCACCTCTTTCCTGGCGGCCGCACGAGCACGTGCAGCTGCCTCCCGCGGGGTCTCTCGAGTAGCAAACTGAGGACAGACAGTTTCTGAAAAGAAGCGGAGGGATTGCCCAAGTTGAACGGTTATCGCGTCAAGTCGGTCAAGTGTATCCTCCGTGTGCATGTGGAGTTTCGCAAGGCCATGCCACCAGGCCAAGATAAATAATAAATTTTGGACGTGGCCGTTCCATGGCTCGGGCAGAAGCCCTTCCAATGCAGGCATAGCACACTATAGAAATGTTAAGAGGTATGGATACATCTGTGGTGAATGACCTGCCTGTAAGATGTCTTCAAAATCCCGGGCCGCCAGTTTCTTCATTTCTGCCACATTGTGCGCAAAGCGGCGCATGGTGGCTTGACTGAAGGTTGGCATTGCACAGAACCTCAACGAATATCAGGAACAAGTTAACTTGCAGGGAGGTGGGAACCTACCGTTCATTGAGCTCCTGCACCTGTGCTGCACCCTCACTGTCCAAGATCCGAACTAGGTGTGTGAAGAGCACCTTCCACACCCCAAGCTCTACCTCGTGCATGAGATCGCACACCAGCATTTGAAAAAAATTGAAATCGGCCCCAGAGAGGACCTGCGAGAACGCATTCTATAGGAATATCTGCGCCAACTGAGGGTTATGATAATGTGCAAAAGCCCCAACCTTTGTTGGTGTGAGTGAGTATTGCTTGAGAAGTGCATCCACAGCCTCACTGTTGACTACATACTCATCCTCGTAAATAATACGATGTGCCGTTTCCACATTGTAACGGCGCTCGTCGCTATCAGCCTGTATGTTCTCTCGCGTCCAACGATCCCTCACTGTGCTGAGTCTGTATATATCCTCTTTACATACCATACAACGTGGACAGGGACAGCGTCCCAAATCCCTGATGCACGCAAGCAGGACCCTGACGCGAGTAAGGTTAACCTGAAGCACTGCATCTGTAGTAGACTCACTTCTCTGGATAATCAGCAGACCATGTGAATATACGGGGGAATATCCAACGAGTCACTCCATCATAACACTTGATCAACATCCCGTTTTTCCATGCCTCAATAAACTCCTCATCAAACAGAACCCTTAGTGCAGCATGGTAAATCTCCCGACGGCAATGTGTCATTAAGGGATCCAGTGCATGCCCTTTTGTGCAGGCCCGAATGAAGTCTTGAATACTGTCTGGAAGCTGGATCTTCGCTGAGAGTCAATCATACCAAAAAAAAAGTGGCGCACCCCTGGCAAATAGGCTACACGATGACATGCCTGGGCTGAAGGTTTACACCGCAACCACTTGGACTGATTACCAAAGAATAAATAGACCGGCCACAGCTTTGCCTGACCAAACTGGGCCAGATGTGTGGCATCGGACCAAAACATCAACGCGGCCAGGCACCTAGGGTAGTTGTCGCCTTCCTTTCGCGGTAGATTCTGGATTGCCTTGTGTTCTCGGAGCCATGCATCTGAGTTAAATAGCCCATCTCGAACAGGCTGGAGTTTTGCAGTTCCATCTTTCCAAAATTGCTTGAAAGGATTAAAATGGAAAAACTGAGCTGCTGGGTCGTCCTCAAATACTGACCGAATAAGTGCCGGCACAGAACGATGCCATAACCCCAGGATATCAAAAGATTGCCTACTCTCATACCGCTGGCTCCCAGCAGCTTTTTTCTTGACTCCGGTCGGAATGTCAATGCTTAGGGTCGTTTCTTTCCAACCCTCACCCCCATATGGTTTGTCTCCTGTCTCCCTCGCAAGCAACTCATCAATATCATCCCATCCGACACCTTCCAGGTCTCAGACATCAAAATCAGGTGACAGTAAGACATTTCTGACCAAGTCCTTGAAGCCGGCCTTGGATTTGGTATCACCACTTCCCCAGAACCAGCTTCCAAGACGCCAGGAGCTGATATTAGGATATGGCCACAGCGAGTCATAGAGAGAAGGTGGCCGTGAAGCCTGAGGAGGTGTATGTGCAGAAACCTCACCAGGAGCCATGTATTCATCAGGAATACGACTGGGTCGTCCATAATACCAACGTGAGAGACCGAAAGCGTTCACGGCTGTGCGGACGGTCTCAGTCAAAAGCACTCGGAGATGGGGGCCAATCTGTAGAAAGCGATGGGGAGCCACGATGTCAGTCATATGAACCTGCTCAGGAGGGGGTTCAATTGGTGGGGGTAGTGGAGCCAGCCCATCTGGAAGCACATCTTGCCGTAGCTTAGGAGCAAGCTTCTTCTTGCGCTTGCCTCGACCCATGGCCTCTTCAGCTGATATTGGTTCATCCAGGAGCATCTATGTCAGATGTTATCCAAGAGCCTACCGCACGCGAGGAAAGTACAGTACTTACCTCTGTCGCAGCAGACTCAGGGGCCATGACCCCATGATCTCCTTCACGTGCCGAGGACGAGGCCTCAGGTGGACCTGCCGATGTCAGGTCCAACTGAGGCCTCTTTCTATGGGGTGGAGAGTGGGATCTCTGGGATGAGCGACGCTTCCGAGTCCGGAGTTTCTTCTCTGTCCGATAGCGGGTGGCATGAACCTCAGCACAGTTGCGCTCATGCTTCATCAGGTCTGACTGCCGAATATATGGGTGCTGACAGCCTGAACAGGTGATTGGCATGTGTCAGGGTTCACGTGTTTCCTTCCATAAGTTTCTATTTCCTTCCACGAGTTTCCGTCACCTTCTGTCACATGTCACTTTCTGTCACATGTCACTTTCCGTCACTTTCCGTAACCTTCTACAAGTTTCCATCTCCCCTATTATGTAAGCCTTGCCAGCGCTATAAGACTGTAGCCCGTGTGGTGGCGTTTCCTCAGCTTGATCTCTGAGGATACCCACTACACAGGCAAGTCCCCATGTATCTATCGTTGGTAGAGTTATAAACTGAGGATACCCACTACACAGTTGGTCATTGTCCTAGTATCGGCTCTTATCTCCTTGAGTATCTTTGGTTGTGGCTTCGTCATTAGTGTTGCCCTCACAGAAGATCAAGCTCATAGGACGACCCCACACACTTTTCTTAACCAGCCTTCATCTCAGCCTATGGCAGACCAACTCCCAGACGCATACTGGGACGCCCTGGGTGACCATGGGCCATTCCTTCGAGGCCTCCTTTCCAGCCAAGCACAGCAGTTGCAGCAACTTCAACTGCAGAATCAGGAACTGCACAATCAGATTGCTAACGTTCACGACCACTTAGCCAATGCTGCCACCAACGCTGCTGTTGCTGCTGCTCAAACCCTTGCGCCCTCGGTACCTCACAGTGTCCCTCCATCTACTCGCTCTATCAAAGCAGCAGAACCGGAGAAGTTCAATGGAGACCGTGTAGAGACTGAAGGGTTTATCAGGTCTATCAAGTTGTCCATCGCTGTCCAGCCAGCATCCTTCCCAGATGAACGCACAAAGATCCTATACGCTCTTTCCTTCATGACGGGAGGCTCTGCGGAGATATGGGCACACAACGAGACACAGGCTGTCATTGATGGCACCTCCTCTATATCCACTCTGGAGGGGTTTATTAAACGTGTGGAGGAGGCCTTTGGTGACCCAGATCGTGCCAGAACGGCTCGCACTAAGCTGCATGACCTTAGGATGGCGTCAGGAATGTCGGCAGATGAATACACGGCTCAATTTGAGATCCTGGCAGGCAGGACAGGCTTTAATGATGAGGCACTCGAGGATGCCTATGCTCGTGGCCTTCCAGCAGGTATCCTTGACAAGATCCACGCCCAGCCCTTTCTTCCATCCAACCTCAAAGCCTGGAAGGAAGCAGCCTATCAGATTGACCGCAATCATCGCCGTCTGTTAGAGGTCAGGAAGGCACAGACACCTCATGTCCCTAATCGCCCTCCTCCTGCCCGACCACTCCACACTCCTGCTATGGCTCCTGTTGCCACAGCATCACCCAGTAACGCGACACCTATGGACATTGACTCATCCCGCCGCCGCACCGAAACACGAACCTGCTACAACTGTAAGAGACCTGGTCACATTTCACCAGACTGTCCTGAACCTTGCAAGCCACGAATCCGTGCAAACCTCACAGAGGCAGACATTGCAGCAATTGTCTCTAAATCTGTAGCAGCGGCGATAGAGGAACGCAAAGAGAAGGTGGAAGCCCCTGTCCAAGAGGAAGGAAAGGGTTTTTAGGCCAGTCAGCGGTGAAAGACATGCCCCGCTCGACGAATCGGTTTTCAGTTCTCGAAACATGTACAATAGGGATCACAGGCGATATGATGCATCCTTCTCCTATCCCTGATCAAACTGAAACCAAACCAGCCATGCCAAAAACCCAACCCATCGCTCCAGTTGCTAATGCAAACCTTCCAGTCCCTCTATATGTCCGTACTGCTGACCTCCGCCGATGCACCAAAGTACCTCTCAAAGTCCACTCCGTTGACACAGGGCATCCACTTGCAATTGACTCCCTCCTTGACAGTGGTGCTACAGGGATGTTCATCGATGTGGAGTTTGTGAGGGAACACAGGCTTCGGACCCGCCCCCTACCCCATGCCATCCCCGTCTACAATATTGATGGTACCCCAAATGAGGCTGGCTCAATCAAGGAAGAAGTCGACCTCATTTGCACCTTTGGGGATCATACGGAACGTGCCACATTCTCTGTCATGAGCCTTGGACGACTTGCCATCATTCTTGGTCACACATGGCTTGTTGAACACAACCCAGAAGTTGACTGGCGTATAGGAGATGTGAAGATGACACGCTGTCCCAAGTCATGTGGGGGCAGACCTGTTGTCAGAGGGAGTGTAAATCAAGAGGAGGTTCCCATACAGCACACCCGCTCCCTACTTGAGGAAGGAGACAGGTCCTTTGTCATCTTTGTGAATAAGAGTCCTGAAATGATTGGCGCAGGCTGGACTGTCTCCCAACAGCTTGCTGAACGGGCCAGCAAGTCTGCACCAGTCAGATCCTTCGAGGACCTTGTCCCTAAACCATACCAGGAGTTCAAGGATGTGTTTTCTAAGGAGTCATTTGACCAACTGCCTCCTCGAAAGCCCTGGGACCATGCAATTGAGCTCACTCCAGGTGCACAACCCTTCAGCACAAAGGTTTACCCAATGTCACCGGTTGAGCAAAGGGAACTGGATAACTTCCTTGAGGAGAACCTGAAGAGCCATCGTATCCGTCCCTCCAAGTCACCTATGGCATCTCCAGTCTTCTTTGTGAAGAAAAAGGACGGCAGTCTTAGATTTGTGCAAGACTACCGGAAGCTCAATGATATAACAATCAAGAATGCCTATCCTTTGCCCCTTGTTCCAGACATCATGAATAAGATTGCTGCTGGAAGGGCTAAATACTTCACAAAGCTTGACATTCGCTGGGGATATAATAATGTACGCATAAAAGAGGGAGATGAGTGGAAGGCAGCCTTTCGGACAAATAGGGGCCTGTATGAACCTCTAGTCATGTTCTTTGGACTCACGAACAGCCCAGCAACCTTCCAGACGATGATGAATGACATCTTCAAGAGTCTCATCGATGAAGGGGTTGTGGTGGTGTTCATGGACGACATTCTCATCTTCACAGAGTCGCTTGAAGAACATCGTAGGATTGTACGACGTGTCCTTGAAATCCTCCGGGCCAACAACCTGTACCTCAAACCTGAAAAATGCCTATTTGAGCAACTAGAGGTGGAGTATCTCGGCCTCATCCTCTCTCAAGGACAGGTTGCCATGGACCCAGTCAAGGTTGCAGGGGTGCGGGACTGGCCAATACCACGTAGCGTCACTGAAGTCAAATCATTCCTTGGTTTCATCAACTTCTACCGTAGATTTGTGGAAGACTTCTCACACATTGCAAAGCCCCTCAACCAGTTGACAAAACAGGATGCCCAATGGTCTTGGGATCCAAATGGCCCAGAGCAAGCGTCCTTTGACAAGCTCAAACTCCTCATCACCTCAACACCGATCCTTGTCCTCCCTGATCAAGACAAACATTTCCGTCTTGAAACAGATGCCTCAGCCTATGCCACAGGAGCAGTACTGTCCCAGCTATGTGATGATGGCAAATGGCGGCCTGTGGGGTTTGTCTCCAAAAGCCTCAATGATGCTGAACGCAACTATGCCATCCATGACAAGGAGCTTCTTTCTGTGATTCGGGGATTAGAGGAATGGCGCCACATCTTAGAGGGAACGAAGCACAAGATTGAGATTCTCAATGACCATCAGAATCTCACCTACTTCCGCACTGCACAAAACCTGAACCGTCGTCAAGCACGCTGGTCACTCTACCTCTCTCGCTTTGATTTTGAGCTGATCCATCGTCCTGGTCGTCATTCAGCCAAGCCTGATGCACTCTCACGACGTGTGGATCATAAGCGGGGGGAGGAAGACAACCAAAATCAAGTCTTACTTACCCCTGACTTGTTCCACATCAAGGCGAATCCCCCAGAGGCTGGTGCGCAGTTAGTCCCAGGTGAAGGTGATGCTTTCCTCAATCGAGTAAGGAACTGTGTAGACCGGGATGAAAAGGTTGTCAAGGCTCTCAAAGAACTGGGCTCCTCTGGCAATTTACGAGGAGAAGAGTGGTCTGAACAGGATGGGCTTGTCCTCTATCACAACAAAGTGTACGTGCCGCTTGATGCAAAACTACGACATGACATAGTGAAAGCGCACCATGACATGCCTCTCACCGGTCACCCTGGTCGTTGGAGAACCACTGAACTAGTTGCTCGGAGTTACTGGTGGCCTGACAAAAACCTTCCCTGCTTCTCCCATCGGCAAGCTTCTACCAAACCGTATCCCAGACCGTAGATGGCAGGTTATGTCTGTTGACTTGATTGTAGAACTGCCTACCAGTCATGGCTATGATGCTCTCCTTGTTGTTGTCGATCGCCTCTCAAAGCGTGCACATGTCATTCCCACCACTTCAGATGTAACTTCAGTGGGAGTTGCCCGACTCTTCCGTGATCATGTTTGGAAACTTCATGGGCTCCCTGAAGAAATCATCAGTGATCGAGGCACACAGTTCATCTCCCAGTTCATGTGTGAACTGAACAAACTTCTTGGTGTCAAAGTCGCCGCCTCTACTGCTTATCACACCCAAACTGATGGACAGACTGAAAGGGTTAATCAGGAGATTGAGCAATACCTTCGACTATTCATCAACCAGCGTCAGGATGATTGGTTCGAATGGATATCCTTGGCCGAGTTTGCCTATAACAACCGAATCCATGCCTCAACCCAGACTACACCCTTCATGTTGGACAGTGGCCAACATCCAAGGCTGGGACTGGAACCAGTCCGGGAAACTCGACTCGAGGCCCTGGATGAGTTCACAACGCGGATGGAAGCGGCCACGAGAGAAGCTCGTTCAGCCCTGTCCAAGGCAGCAGAGGACATGGCACGCTTCTATGACGTGCACCATAAAGCAGCCCCAGTTTATAAGCTTGGTGACAAGGTCTGGCTCAATGCACAAAACATCACAACCACTCGCCCAATGAAGAAGCTAGACCACAAGTGGCTAGGTCCCTACACGGTTAATAAGGTGGTCTCACGAAATGCCTATGGTCTAAATCTTCCTGCATCCTTTGGTCGCACACATCCAGTTTCTCTGTCATCCTGCTTCGGCCATATGAAGATGACCCAATTCTTGAACGTCATGCCCCTCCACCACCCCCCCCTGTCATACGGGATGGAGCCGAAGAATATGAAGTTGAAAGGATTCTAGACAGCAGGATGTTCCGTGGAAGGTTGGAGTATCTCGTGCGCTGGAAGGGCTATGGAGCTGCCGACGATCTCTGGCTACCAGCAAAAGATGTCTCTGGGGCAAAGCGACTCATTAAGGAATTTCACCGGCAGAACCCAGAGGCACCTCAGCGTATCTCAGCAGCCACATACATGTCCCTCCCTTTCCAGAGATTTCAGAACTTCACAGAACCTTCCAGGCAAACTCTCTTCGACTGGACAGCAGGCAGGGCTTCTACTTATAATGTCAAGGGTCCAGGACCCCAAAGATAAGCGATATCGGCCTCCGCCTAACCAATTCATTCCGATAAGCTATATATCCCCTCTCCACCTGTGACCGCTCGCTTCCACTGCATCGACCCCACCACATCCATCAACCATGTCCTCGCCCGCTATTGAGCTTGTTGCCCTCCCCAGCTTCACCCAAAACCTCTCCGACCTGCCAAACATGTCACGTGTCGATCCCACCCTCCTGCACTTCTCCGGCTTCTCGTCATCCAGAGCAGCCAGTGAAGCCAAGCTACAAAGGATGCTTGACTGCCGTGATCTCGACGTCGCATGGTCTTCAAAGTGGTCCGTCAGCTCTGAGGACCTCACACCAGCGAACAGTCAGGCGCCCACTCGCCCTGCACTCGCATTCCTCAGACCCCGACACAGACGAGAGAACACGTACTACATCGGCGACCCTGTCTTCCTCAACGATGGAACCCCCCCGTGTGGAACCCCCTACACTTTCGAAGGCTGGGTGGGGCGACATTTCCGTAACATGGCAGGAGAGCGAATACGTCGAGCAAGGTTCCGAGGGCTGCACTTGCCCATGGACCCCAATCCCCCTGAGCTCATCATTGACCTGCGTTACCAGGAAGGGAAGGGTCAGGAGAGATGGTGGTCCCACCTGTGGCATACTTGGAAACGATGTCTCGGTGGATGTTGGGGGCTAGGTGGCAGCTGTGCTTGTCGGGACGACAAGCATTGAGAGGGGGGTGATGTCAGGGTTCACGTGTTTCCTTCCATAAGTTTCTATTTCCTTCCACGAGTTTCCGTCACCTTCTGTCACATGTCACTTTCCGTCACTTTCCGTAACCTTCTACAAGTTTCCATCTCCCCTATTATGTAAGCCTTGCCAGCGCTATAAGACTGTAGCCCGTGTGGTGGCGTTTCCTCAGCTTGATCTCTGAGGATACCCACTACACAGGCAAGTCCCCATGTATCTATCGTTGGTAGAGTTATAAACTGAGGATACCCACTACACAGTTGGTCATTGTCCTAGTATCGGCTCTTATCTCCTTGAGTATCTTTGGTTGTGGCTTCGTCATTAGTGTTGCCCTCACAGCATGGCTCTGACTTGAAAGCAGGTCGTATGGGTGGGGACGGTCACGGTACTTCAAGGACTTGATAATCGGGGTGCATTGGAAACCGAAACCGACCGTGACCTTGAACAAGACACTGACTGACTCGGAGTAATCGGCCCTCATAGCGCCGCATCATTTACTAGCCACCATTGACCGCCGACTCCTGCGAGTGCCACTATCGGCCATAGTGGCACTCGCAGGAGTTGGCGATCGTGATGGACTCCAGCCCGTTGCACGCCAGGGGCATGGGGTATCACTAAGGCCGCAGGATCCCAATGGGGTGGCCATACTTCAGCATAGTGAGATCAGCATAGGTTATTCTGATCACAAGACATCAGGTGGTCAGGCGGCCTCCCATGACCTACCACTATGAGGCTAGATTGCAACCGATTAGCGTCGATCACCAAAGTGCGTATTCCTGGGCCCGGTATGCCCAGTGTCACCAGGGGTGACGATGTCTAGTGATGGGCATGGTCTGGCCCAGGCCGTGAGCCGAGCCAGGCCGAGCCGCCGATAGGCCGGGCCAAGCCAGGCCAAAGCCGTTCGCGCAGCCGGCTCCATGGCCCGGCTCAGGTTTTGCCAGGCCAAAGCCGAGCCAGGAAGCGGTGGCCTGGCGAGCGCCTAAATACAAGATCTTCGGTCACAAAAAAGGATATGTCTGCTCTGATACTGGTAGCGAATATAATTTTTTTCAATGATAACGTAGTTACAGCCTCCTTATCCCCTACTCTCTACTACCCACTTGCTATGCCCCGCCCTCGCATTGCTGATTCTGATAGCGAAATCGAGGCAGTTACGGCGCCGACAGTCACAAGCACCGGACGTGTGGTGAAACCCAGTGCGGCGTTGCATGATCCCCTAAACGTGGCCCGGCAACGCACCAAGAAGACAGGTGCAGGAGACAAAACAGCCCCGGCTTGTTCAGCAACAGAGGTGGATACTCATAGAGACAAGAGACCAAAGGCGGCCCTGAACAGTTAAAGGCCGGGGCTGGTAAACAGAACGAGATTTCAAAAGCAAGTCAACCGGATACGGTGATACCTGGTGAGCTTTCCTGGTTCATAAACTAACCATTTTTTGTTTATTGTCTGATTTATCTAGTGGTAGCAACACCTGCTGAAGCGCAGCCGGTCCTAGACCATGATGCGGCCCACCCGGATGGATGGCTTGTAGATCTAGATGCGATAGATGACGTACCAGACAAGAAATCCAGTAACGCGAAGGATCGCACATTAGATACTCAAGCGTTCTTTGTTAACGCACGGGTGGATCTGGTACAATATAAGAATGATCTACAAGGCCATTCCCCCACCAACAGGCCACGGAGGCCAAGCCGGAGCCGAGCCAAGCCAAGCGCTAATGGCCTGGCTCAGGTTTTTAGCAAGCCAAAGCCAGGGCAAGCCAGGCCAAAGCCGCGGCTTTCAGGCCAAGCCAGGCCGTGCCCATCACTAACGATGTCACACCGCCGCAGCGCGGTTTCTCTGATGGAGCCGCGAACTTGCGGAGTCTCCAGGAGAGTCGAAAATATGTGGGAGCGGGCGCTAGTTGTAGTTGGACGCAGCGGACTACTATACATAGTCAACACTCCCACGGACGATGTCGTCATGAGGCTCAGGTGATGTTTGCAAATATAACGCGCCCGTAGGTATACCACCCTCAGATTCAGATATCATCTACATCTGCAATGGCCACCGAAATTGTAACCCTCAAAGTGATCGACAGCTTCACCCCAGAGCATTTCGCAAAGCCGTTTTCTTACTTCAGGCCGCCGCCTGCAGGTCTCCAGTCGTACAGATGGGGTCGCACCATAAAAGATCCGAACACTATCATTTGGATTCTAAGTACGATTTCCCGTGCGTTGATGCCCACTTCCGATCTGACATTGTGAATTGCTGCAGCTTGGGACTCTGTACGAGCTCATGAAGATTTCATCGAATCATCCGTCTACGCTGCTTTCGTGGCCACAATCATGGCCTTTTCCGCAGCCCCAGTCTCCTTATTCCATGCTCATCTACATCCTTTCCCTCACACCAAGGTTTACGAAGCTGGCATCCTTGAAATTGCCATTGTTTCCAAGAAGACAGATGTTTCTCATGACGTGTTCGAGGCAGCCAACGCCAAAATCCTTTCACTCGCTCAGAAGGCATCAGGCTATCACTCTCATTTCCACGGCATCCAACATGAGGACCCCAATATTTATGTTACCCTCGTAGGGTGGGACTCGGTGGAGGTGAGCTCTATTCTCTGTATCCGTGCAGATCCAAACCTAGAAATATACTCGCCTAGGCTGCAGAAGCCTTGAACCAGCCACGAGCTGCGGCAGCAGATCTCATCGTGCCGGGCGGGTTACGTGTGGACCACGTGAAGCTCCAGCCTGAATAAGACGCTGTATCACCATGTACCAATAACTATGCGATCCTATTTCCCACCTGATTACATGTCGGTCCCATGTCAGCGTGCCAGTGCAGTACTGGCAAACAATGGTCATCGTATCAAACTCGACGCTGGAGTAGAATATCGCACTGATTTGTGTCAATCAACACGGTTTCAATGTCCAGTCACGACGTTTGCTCTGTATATATATACTTACATGACCACCTGAGATGGTGACTTATGGCGGTTGAAATGCACAAAAATTAGGCCGCGCCGAAGTCAAATCCTGATCGCGCAGCACTGCGTTTGCGCTTGCGCGCGATCCACCGCAAACCTCGCACTACTTGTGACTAGCGAGCCTAATTTCATCTTCTTAGTGTACGCTCCTCCACTTCGCACACTGGTCTCTCAGTCGCTCCCATCTTCCACCATTCCAAGTGCGCACTCTCTGCCATTCCTCGGGAAATAGGAGGAAGTGCCTTTCCAGAAACGCGGCAATGACAAAGTCGGAGAACGTCAGATGCGTGCCCATGACGAGCGTATTCCCATCCTTTCCATTTTTATCCAGCAATGCTGCGAGAGTGCTGAACGCTAGATGCTGAGGGGTAAGACCACAGGCTACGAATCCCGAACAAGCCACAAGCCTTTTTCTAATTCATCCCACAACCCATTCCACTTCTGGGAGCCTTTAGGGCAGATGTCTTCAAGTTTCCCGCCGAGCATAGGTTCGCGGTTGAGTCTCCAATACCTTTAACACAGTCAAGGAAGGCTATCCCAATATTGCTACGATAATACCACTCACGGACGACTGCCCTCGTTCAGGTGCTTGAACATCTCCGGCGTCGCCATGGGGACGGTTGGCGTCATGACATTCTTAGAGAAGTAGTCATAGAACAGCTGTTGCAAGGCCTTCGTCCCCGGGGGAAACAGGGTGCCTGTGGATGTGGTTGGGTAGGTCTCGTCGAGATATTCGGCGATGTGGAAGGACTCTGATACGACTGTAGGTCCACCGGAAGGTACAGTGCGGGATGGATCTACGATTACCGGAAGGGTATATAAAGGGCTTCCATCAAGTTTTTTCCGCGTCGGCGCAGCACCTATACTGCACATTGTGGGCTCGATTTCAGGATATTCGAGCCAGACGGTCTTGTAGGGTACACCTTTGTAGTTGAGCGCATACCTGGTTTAATTTCATAAGTTGTACTGACCCCAATTGACTCTGACTGCTCGGTACCGTTGGGACTTACCTCGCCTTCCACGTGTTGGGGCTCCATGCTTTGCCATTAAGGTCTGAAGGCACATCATATAGCGTGATGATATTGTCGGAAGACATGTTACAGTAATGGTCAGGTTGGGGTTGCGCAGACTTATAAGAAAGAGCTCCTAAGCGACGCGGCGTATGAGCGCGTGCCACCTTACAGTACTGTAATCAACCGACTGACATCGAAGCACATCACCGTCTACGAAAAGCGCCGGATCGATAGGGTCAGAGACGCCGGCTGCAGTGGAAACATGTACTAGAGGTCAATAATTAATCTCTGCTTGAATTGTTTTATGGGGACTTAGGATTTTCTGCGCGCATGTCCGACTGCAACACCCGCTCTACTGGCTTCCAAGTACTCTGACTTTGGCCACTCGGCCCTGCTGCAGGGCCGTGCTGCCCCTGCACCACACGTCACACCGGACTCGTCACTCCTTGCTCTTTGCGCTTGCCTCGCTCTTGCTTACAGTATAGCATGAGGACTGCATAGTACGTAGGTTTTACGTGTCGAATACCTACCACCCGACAATAAGGCACGTTGACCAGAATTGATGTATCAGGAAAAAGGCATGGTGATACACAGTCCTGCGCAGTCCTATGTAGGCTATGTAGGACTTATAGGCCTGTAGGACATTGGCCGTTTATGTAGCATACCGTAGTTAGACGGTGGTACTGTAGGCCCATGTAGCTGTCTTGTAGGCCTACGTAGTGGACACACAAGAGTACATTGAGCGCTGTAGGTTGATGTAGCAGCGAGGTAGTTGCGCTATAGGCTGTCTGCTGTTTTTCTTCAATTCAAGCTTATTTGGAATCAATATATCTCATTTATACTGTACGCGTACTATGACCCGCTGGCGAATAAATTAGCAAATGGGACCTCAACCATTCTCAATCCTCATTCTTCAATGGGCTGCCCGGCCAGCGTCAACTTTGTCAGATTGAAGTTCGGGCTTGGGCCGTCTTGCATGATCACAAGGCGGGCATGACAGCATATGTTAACATTGTATTGTGGTTAAAAGATACCGTGGGGACTTACCTGCCGTTACCATACCGATTCTCTTGAGGCGACAGAGACTCTGAGCGGATTTCGTGCTAAAGCATCGCCAGGCTAGATGGCCATTGAGCTGGTGCACATACACCTCATGGAAAGAGTCCTCCACAAAGGATTACCTGTGTTGTGGAGAGTAGGAGCCCACCCGCATCGACAACTGCACTCCGCGACAATGTGTGGTCAAGTGAAAGATTGGATCAGCCATGGGTGACAGTCCAACAATCACAGAGCAGTTTAGTTGAAGATGTTTATGCCATTCTAAGTTTGACACTTGTCAAGTACTGATGAGCTCAAACGAAGCATGTGGTGCAGGGGAAGAAATGACGGAGTGAACATAAAAGTTTACCAGAACATATTAGCATCCATAGGGAGTCATAAAGAACTATCAGAAAAGTATGCAGTGCGTCTGCAGCTCGAGGACCCAAGGCATGTTGGTGGTGGTATGGACAGAAGGTCGTTTTTGGTTGTAGAGCGAAACAATGCTTCAGGTCACGTGCAGCCTCGAAACATCGGAGCTTGAAATAACTTACAAGAAAACGGTGCAGCAGGGCACATCGCAAATATAACATCGTACTTCCACACCTAGGTGTAGACACCCACCACTTGCCCGAAAAAATGCTCTGTCACAATACCAATGAAATGCTCCAAACTACCAAGTATTGTGCGATGAATTATAACAGGGCAATTAGGAGGGCGATCCACTGCATCATCGTCCTCGGCACTGCATACTTAAGTTTGAACTTGACAGGAAGCGGGAAATACAACTGAATCGTTGTGCATTGGGATGAACGTCAAAGAGCATCCCGAATTTTAATGTCGATCTTTGGCCCGTAAAATGCGCCGTCACCTTCCTTGAGCTCCCATTTGCCAAGATGAAACTTCTTAAGGGCTTCTGAGAGTTGCTGAAGAAGAGAAAAGACATCCATAAGACAACAACAATGGTATAGCCGATAGCATCCTTCTCTGCAACATTCCACGTCTCTATTTCTCGTAGATATTTTTCGAGACGGGTGGACAACTCGAGCTGGAATTCGAACCCGAATGTTCCATATACTTGCTGCAGAAAACTGGCAAGTGAAGTGATTTCCTCCCCTATCTGTGCCAGTATCGTGTCAACCCCATCATGTCTGTCAGAAAAGAAAGCCCATGTGACTGTGGAGTACAAAATATATGTGTATCATCCTGTATGCACAACAACACCTGTGCAACGGCAGCGTGTGTTAGAGGATGCTAGCTGTGTTGTAACAAGTGAACTCACATATCTCACCATACACTCAAGTTATCAGAGGCTCGGTTGACTGATCGACATGTAGGCTACAATGCTGCACAGCTTTAGTACATCGGCCTATGTGGCCTACACAGGTAGCCGCAATTTATGTCGGCCTATGCAGACAACATAGGAAGGCCTGATTTACATGACCAGCAGTAGTGCCTGTCGGGTGATGTATTTTGGGCCTCGGCTACCAGGTTTTTGGTGTTTTCCTGATGAACTACCATGATGGATTATTATCTTTGTGTGATGGGAAACCCTTTGAAAAATGGTGGGTCCACCTCACGCAGATGTTTCTGCCAGTGATACCAAGTAATCGTATATTCACCCATCCTGTCGGGATCCGGAGGCAGGTTTGTAGATATTTCTGAGGTTTCGCGCCGCTGATAAATGTTCAACTTGTCTTACAGTAACAGCAAATTTGATTTCAGCACCTAGCGTACACTAGCGCCTCAAGTTAACACATCTGTCCTTGAGGCTCTCACTATACTATTTAGCACCCGCTCTGGCTTGCCTGTGGCACTCCTCCCTTGCTTTCCACTCGCCTTCACATAGGTATTATCAGCTTGCTGTCCCCCACGCTACTAACCTTTCAACATAATTCCTTGTCTTCCCTTTAAGAAACTTACCATTCTATGGAATACAACGGAAATGAAACCATCATGTCTGAACGATGACATTTTGACCCATCTGGATTTGTCCCCCACTCGGAGGAGAATGCATGGCAGTCGTCGATTTGTGATAAACCAGAGCAATTACTATCTCCGGAGGATATGAGGTGTATTTACGCCACCAAATTTGTAAGTACGTTGCATCAGTTTTCTGGTGTAAGCACCACACCAAACCATAAGACAACAGGCCATTCCACAATTATGGCCGTACAACTTTTAGTTGAATCTTCGGGGGTCAAATATCATCTTGGTAAACGCACATCCATATTATACTGCAAACAAGAGACAAAGACAGTGCAGTCTACATGCAGGCGGGTGTGCTGGGAAAAAAACAGCTAGCTGGGGAGTGTTAGGGAAGGAGGGGACAGTTGACATGTGTTTGTACATTCCTCACACCCGCAAATAATTCACCACAGACATGAACTGTAAGGTCATTCATAATGGTTACACGATTATCTTAATGAATTTTAACTCAGACTTTACGCCCAAGTCTATCCCGAGAACCCTGAGGTGCATATATGCATAGTCTTGAACCACCAAGTCTCTCACCACACCCGAACCCAAGTCGAGACCACAACTGAGCCCCACAAGTACATGCAATGAGTCGAGTCCAAGGCATACAATACATGCACATACAAGTATCTATACAGCCAAGTCAATCCTATCCCACCAACTTCATCCCACAAGCCCATCCCATGATACCTACCCTCCGCTCCACTTGAGCCGTGCCCACCATTCCTATTCCATTTCACCTATATTCACTCCTCATCTACCGAGCCCCAAATGAGTACATAGACTTCTACCTTATGTCTAGGCCAGACCGAGCAGGCAAGCCCCAGCACAGGTATACAGTGCTGGCAGTATGCACATTCTCACCATACATGTCGCCCATCTCATGTATTGAGACCCCTATTCGAGTCAACATAAATAGCTGAGTATGTATGAGTCAAATACACATGAACTTTGTGATCCTTGACTTCGAGATACTTAAGTCAAATTCCATTCAAGTCTTCATCCTTATCTCTTGTGTCATTCATTGAACTCGGCCTCAAGTTAAAGGCTGCATCCATACTCTATCAGTAAACCTATGACTCTATCAGTGCCAACCCCACCATCAATACATGAGCTGTCTGTGAAGATCTTCACATCTTCTCCATCTGTCTCTACACCATTGATAGTTTGGTTCTTGTTGAGTGGGATCCTAGTTCTTAAGGATGGCTCCCACTTTGGCCCAAATACAACAAGGTGTATCTTTTCCATCTGGTCCAGTTGCAAGCTGAATGCATGCATGACATCATGCAGTGGGGATCTGCGTCTCTTTACATACCTCCCTGCCGCTTTTAGGACTGTAGCAGCAAGTGGGTGTGCTTTGGGTACGCAAGTCATTTGGACTGCCGCTGCGTGTATGACTTTGGCAACTAGGAGGGGGAAAGGAAGGAGGTTCGCATATGTATCAAGGGAGTCATTGGCTGTGGATTTAATGGTGCCAGTTATGAACAGTGATGGCTGTCTTTGAATCTGCGCTAGTTTGTGTATGTACCCTTTTGTCCCTTTGTTTCATGTAGTACCTGGTATAAGGAAAATGTCAGCAGTATATAGAAGTTTCAGTACAGCTACTGCTAAGTAGTATGTTTGGCTGCTAGTCCCTTTGATGGCCTCACTAGCCCCATGTACTGATTGATGAACTTGTCTCCTTTGGCTAGTGCATAATTTTTGTGGTCCTTGAAACATAATTCTTGATTGAGCACTATGCTGAGGAATTTGTGCATGGATGTAGGCTGTATGGTGTGCTGCCTATGTTGATGGATGGCCTGGTGGTCGGTCTGGTATTTTTGGTGCCAGTTGGGTCCTTCTCCTGCTGTCTAGTCAATCCCATCAGTGTAAGGGCAACTCTTCCTAGACAGCGGAGCTCACACAATCTGGCAGAGGAGGATCCAAAGACATGAATAAGGGCTATCTACATGACATACAACTTACCTGGCAGATGATGATCCAAAGAGGAAAAGCTAAGGACCTCTGCTGCCAGTGTACTATGTGTATTTTTTGTGCCCTGATCAAATTCAAGGACACCTTCTCCACTCTTGACACAAGTCTGAACCTTCGCAGTAGTCCATGCAGAGCCGAAGTTTGCTGCTCTTCTTTTTGACAAAGAGGATCGGGGCTCCATGGAAGGACAGAGTGGGCCAAATGTAACCCAGATTCAAGTGCTCATCAATGAATGCTCAGAGTGTGGCTAGCTCCAAGGTAGAGGGCAAGTATAACAGAGGTTGAGGAGGCATAGCACCATCCTTGAGCATGATCTTGAGATCATAGGGTCAGGGAGGAGCCAAGGCATCAGCTTTAGACTTGCTGAAAACATCCATGAAGTTGTGGTACTCCATCAGGACATCCTTTATGTCCACCAGTTCAGATTTGACAGAAGCCAAGTGAGCCAAAGTTTCCATCTCGGGTTGTGCCAGGTTTAGCTGGAAGCATCTTTGGAGCTCAAAGAAACAGCCAACCATTGCAACGTCAAGTGTTGAAGCTGAATACATGACATGCAGCTATCCTACAAAAGAAGTGCTGTGGCTGAGAAACCTCCTCAAACTCATCGGTTTTGAGCAGAAGACCCTCCACAAATATCCAGTGCAACAACTTGGGTGCAATCATCCTTACCAAAGATCCATCCTTTCATGCCCGCTCCAAGCATATCACTGTCACCCATAATTTTATCCATAATTGCATCTCATGCGGCGAAGTCCACTTTACACATGTCCCTACAAGAGACAACTCTGCTGATATTCTAACTAAACCCCTACCCTGTCCCACTTTTTCCTATCTCACTCCAAAGCTTGGTTTGCAGAGAACTGTCAAGATTGGTTTTTAGGCATTAATATCGTGTATTAGTAAACACAGTGAAAGCCCGAATGGCTTGTGCAACGAAGTGTGTAGTTCGGTGAATAAGATGCACCAATAAATGTTTAGAAGGTAAGAGGGCTGCCTGAACAGAGCTTGCCCTATCTACAGTTGTAGCGAAATAGCCCATGATACTCGACGATGTAACATACAAGGTCTCATGGAAAGGTTGTCTAGTAGTAACAATCCTTTCGCCGGCAAAGGTGCTCCTTCAGAGCCCTTCGCGGACAGCACCGATAATAGTATGAAGGCTAAGGTAATGAAGGTGAAGTACGAAAACTCACCAGTGGTGCTTAAGTCCTCCTCTGGTCTAAGATAGGAGTCTATAGAAGAGGGCTCAAGATGATAGTCACAGTGAGGTCAAGTTTTGCACAAGATAGACGTATGATAATTGAACTGGGGAATCTGCATGTGAATGTAAACTACTTATACTGAATGCTCATATGGTGCTAGCTAATAGGAAAGAGGCTGTCTTGAGCCAGGGTTGGATAGGGGTGCGTAGTCAGGATACAAATAGGTGAAACACATATACAATGGAAGGAGAGAAGATAAATGTACCTATGTATGAAAACACACCTTGAGACCTGCATACATGTTACCCTGCACGGACTCTTGGTCTGCTGGGTTGATCCCGCACGATCTATGGGTAGGACGTCCCGCGAATGCATTCCGGCCATAGGAACACCCAAAGGGGGTTGAGTCGGGAAGATGATGGGGCCAGTGATGAACCATCACACTGGGTAAAGGATGTTGATTGTTTTTGATGGTGTGCCTACTGGCAAATGATGCGAGTAGCGAATAACAGTTCGGTGAATTTGGCGAAGAGTGAATGGAGCGAACATAGAGGTGGAGTGATGAAAGGGAAAATGGGGTTACTGGGCACAAGAAATAAATGAGTCATGACAAACATCTCACATTGGGGTCATCGCTTGAGGGGGTGTGTTGGAGTTACAAGTGCAACCATGCTGAATACACAAGCACCCACTTGTTTGGGGTCCGTTTTTTTTTTTTTTTTTGTATCCATTCTTATCCATTGAGTTGCAGGCTCATGCAGGATAGTACATGACATGTAACTAGTGAGTGCCCATGAACAAACATCGAATCATGAGCCCTAAGGCAGGGAGGTCCTAATCTGGACTAACACCCTTGAGAATTAGCCACTGTGGTGTAAGTGCATAATGTAGGAAAAATAAGTAAAGTGTGTGGTCATATCCTGAAACATGTGCAAAAGAGTCCATAGTATGTCTTGTCTATATACAAAAGAGTCTTTTGGAAAGAAGAAGATGACCAAGAACATACTGGCCCCAGTTGGGCATGGCTTAGGATAGGCATGGGCAGGCAGGAGCGGGTGGGCGAACGGGGGTGGCAGGATGCGGGGGTGCAAGCATGGGACTCTGCTGGGGTTTGGGGTCCTTGAGACATGAGTTGGAGTTCCATGGCTTTCCTCAGTCTTCTCTCACACACTGTGAGACTGAGAACTGACTATCTAATACGGGTTCCAATAGGTTCACCCCACCAATAGGTATTGATAAGTGTTAGGATTACAAGGCTCCTGGACTTCCATCCAGCATATAAGACCTATTGAAACTGATTGGTACTGATATGTATCTAAGGTTATTAGGCATTGTAAACAAACATGAAGTATCCTATGTTGGCACCAGCATACTCTGGCTTACTTTGGTAACTATGATACCCTAACATGTAAGGATACCTTGATTACTCTATTCCATGTTCTGGGTAGAGACTGCTTATATTGGGCCTTGCCCCAAGGTAGCAGTATCATAAACAGAATTATAAATATAAAATAAAATAAAAAATAAAAAAGGGTGATGCAGGTAAATAAGGATATTTAGACATAGTTGTCAACCATGGTGTGCAGGCAGGTGTACTTGCACTTCACGCAAGTCTCACAAGGAACCTTGGCATGCCTCACGAGGTCTGCTGTCATCCACCTTGAAGCCAAAGAGGGTGCCATCCTTTGGGTGATAGGCAAACTCCATGCACTTGTAGTGTATGATGTTAACAAGGTTTAAATGACAATCTGAGGGCAAACTTACAATTTTTCCTTGGGGCCCTTCCACCCACAGTCTCTCCATGTGGATGTACTCAACATTGCTAAGGCACAGGAGAGCCTTGGGTTGAACCTCAGGCAGAACCTCGCCCAAGTGTTCCATGTCCTGAGTGAGGAGCATCTGGTTGTGACACTGTCCACCTTGATGGTAGAGTTGAAGAGAGCTTGGGGCTGCACCATGGTAGTTTTGGGACTTGGTTTGCTGACTCTCTCCAAGCTCCTTTTATCTGACCTCAGCTATGAGTTAAGCTTCACCTTTGTGGAAACTTCACATCAGGCTGCTGGTTTAGGATACCAGATAGGCAAACCTTTTATTTAAGGCCTGCAAGTGGGCAAGTCAAACTCAGATGGCCAAACCTGCACTCAGTGGGATTTTAAGTGCTGAGTCACCTAGGACTTGTGAGATTTGGAATTGCAGGTCAAAATCACAAGGAGAATTGTGAATCACTTGTCCAAACTGTCAGGGGACACCCTGTTTTCCAGTTCCGACACCACACCAAGTTACAACTCCATTTCCGACTCCACTTCCAGTTCCGCTTCAATTTCCAACTCCACCTTCAGAAATAGTTCCGCTTCTTGGGGAAATTCCATCAGTTCTGTTTGCTTTGCCAATTCCACTCCACCTTCCGAGGTTGCCCTTACAGCAGAAAAGTATCCCCACTAGAGGACCGGCGGTCGTACTGCACGTTGCATTCACCATAGGTGTGTTCGGAATCAGAGATAGTGACTCAGAGATAGCAGCCTCTTCCATGCACACGGTGTACAACAGCCCCTCTTCCTACGTCGAGCTCCCAACACTGGAAATCCCATCCCATACTTCTCTTTCAGACATGGATCTGGACGATCGTCTTCAGAATATGGAGGAGGAGTTGATGTGGAACCGGATGAAGACTGACGTGATTGAAACAGCCTTACAAATGATTTTGGCTAAGTTAGATATTCCACAAAGTGGTGGAAATGCAATGCAGGATGAGTCAGATTTCAGAAAAGTGGAAGTAGTGGAAGAGATGATGTCCACCAAGTTGGCAAAGTCAAACCTGCAACTCTGGCAGACTTTGACAGAGATCAGGAGAAGGGATGTGCATTCTTCAACATGTGACGCACAGCAGGTGAGATGTGTGCCCCTGCTGCCTGTACATAACCGGTTTGCCTGTCTTGAAGTAGAGAATGAGAAGCCCCCACTCCCCTCACTTCGTGCAGACCCACTGGATAAAGTCACACAAAAGCCAAATCCGACATCCCGTCCATTCTACATCTGCCCTTTGGAGAGACGCCTCCCGAAGCACTATGTTGTTGCTACCACCCCTGGCCCCAAGTCACTGGTCATTAAGGTGGAGATCCAGACGATGGACACGGAGGAAGTCAAATCTGGACACGCACTTGTTGACTGTGGGGCCACTGGTCAGTTTATGGACAGGGAGTATGTTGAACAGAACCGACTGACCACACGGAAGTTGCAATGTGCAATCCCGGTGTTCAATGTGGATGGAAGGCAGGGTCCATCATAGAAATAGTAGACACAATTCTCGCTATTATGGACACACGGAACGCACTTCCTTTGCAGTCACCAGCCTGGGGAGGCAAGACATCATCCTCGGGTTTACCTGGTTGCAGGAGCACAACTCGGAGATCAACTGGCAGACTCGGAAGGTGCTGATGAGTCGATGCCTGACCAAGTGTCACATGTGCAGGTCGGAAGTGTGGAAGGAGCATCAGGAGCAGTGGAAGACCAAACGGCTCATACAGACATGTCGTTCTGGTCCTCACCCATTGCTTGTGGACGAGGATTTGGAAGCAGAATTTGAACCAGCTCCCACTCCCAATTCCAACTCAGCCTGGAAGACACTTTGGTGGAAGGGGAATGCTTGCTGTACATAAACCTTCCGCCGGAAGCAGAACAACTCCATGCCACCGGAAACATTTCACAACACCTTGCAGAAGCCTCCAGGAAACATGATAAAGTGAAGGTGAAGATTCTGGAGTACCTGCGGGAGTTAGAGGATGTCTTTGCCAAGGAGCTGTTTGATTCCCTGCCTCCATGGAAGCTGTGGGACCACGCCATCGAGTTGGAGCCTGGGTCAAAGCCCACCAACTGTAAGGTCTACCTGCTGTTGCCCCAGGAGCAGGTAGAAATCGATGCATTCCTTGCAGAGAACCTCCATACCACGAGGATCTGGCCCTCCAAGTCACCCATGGCATCTCCAGTGTTATTCATCAAGAAGAAGGATGCCTCACTCAGACTCGTGCAGGATTACCAGACCTTGAATGCGATCATGATCAAGAATCGGTACCCCATTCCACTCATTTCCAAACTGATCAAAACTCTGTGGTGCAAGGTGCTTCACTAAGCTGGATGTCCGCTGGGGTTTCAACAATGTTCGGATCAGCGAGGGAGACAAGTGGAAGGCCGCATTCCACACCAACCGAGGACTCTTCAAGCCACAGGTAATGAATGTTCTTTGGCCTCACCAACAGTCCTGCCACATTCCAGACAATGATGAATGGGATCATCTGGGACATGATAGCAGAAGGGGTTGCCTGTGTCTACCTTGATGACATCCTCATCTTCACAAAGATAGTGACAGAACATCGGGAATCATGCAGAGAGTGCTAGAACGGCTCCGGGAGTACAACCTGTGTCTCAAGCCGGAGAAGTGTGAATTTGAGCGGATGCAGATAGAGTATCTTGGGGTGATTGTGTCAGAAGGAATGGTGGAGATGGACCCAGTCAAGGTTTCTGGCATGTCAGAATGGCCTACGCTGCAGAACAAGAAAGAAGTCCAGTCCTTTGTCAGGTTCATCAATTTCTACCAGTGGTTTATCAAGGACTTCTCCTGCCATGCCTGTGCCCTCTTTGACCTCACCAAGAAGGACATCGGATGGCGGTGGGGGGAACTGGAACAGGCCTCCTTTGACAAACTCAAGGAGCTGATCACTTCTGCCCCAGTCCTGATCTTTCCCGACAACTCTCACCCTTATTGAGTTGAAGCAGATTCTTCCAATGCAGCCACTGGAGCAGTCTTGTCACAGCAGTCATTGGAGGATGGTGGAAAATGGCACCCAATTGCCTTCTTCTCCAAAAGCCTTAGTCCAGTGGAGTGGAACTACAAGATCCACGACAAGGAGATGCTGGCAATCATCTGAGCACTGGAGGAGTGGCGACACTTCCTCAAAGGTGCTCTATGCCCATTCGAGATCTGGACAGACCACAAGAACCTCGAGTACTTCTGCACATCCAAGAAATTGAACTGACAACAAGCACGGTGGTCCCTACACCTATCTTGGTTCGACTTCACCCTCCACCACCGCCCCAGCCACACCATACGTAAGCCTGATGCCCTATCCCGCCACATGGATCATGGAAGTGGAAGTGGAGACAATGCCAACATGACATTGCTCCACCCAAGCCTCTTTGCAATCCACACCCTCAAAGGAGTGACCACAGTTGGGGTGGAAGTGGAAATGCTCCGAGACATCCGGAGGCAGTACCGGAATGGAGAGAAGGAGGAATCGGTGGTGAAGGCAGTGGAGGAGCTGTGGAAAGGACACTCATGGTCAGTGTGGGCAGTGGAGTGGTCAGAACGTGATGGCCTGCTCCAGTTCAGGGGCAAGGTCTATGTTCCAGATGGGGCAGACCTCTGCCGCTGCATTGTGTCCCAACACCATGACTCCTGGGTTGCAGGGCATGCTGGCAGGTGGAAGACACTGGAGTTAGTGGCTCAGAACAATGGGTGGCCTCAGATGTCCCACTACATTGGACAGCACGTGAAGACGTGCAACCTTTGCCTCCAAACCAAAGCACAGCACATCTGCCCATCGGAGAGCTTGTTCCACTCCCAATTCCAGAATCCCGCTGGGGCACATCAGTGTTGACTTCTTTGTTGAGCCCTGGAGTCTCATGGCTACAACACAATCATGAATGTTGTGGACTCGGTAAGCAAGGTGTCCCACTTCATTCCAATGCACACGATGATCATGGCCCTCAGAGCAGCCTGCCTGGTCCTGGCACATGTCTGGAAGTTGCATGGGCTCCCGAAGCAAGTTGTTTCTGACCGAGGTCCACAGTTCATCGTGGAACTGACATGGGAGCTCTACCACCTGCTCAGAATAAAGCTGGCTGCCACCACAGCATACCATCCACAGGGTGATAGACAGATGGAATGGGTCAATCAGGAGCTAGAGCAATATCTCCACCTCTTCGCCAACGAGAGGCAGGATGACTGGGATGAGCTACTTCCACTGGTGGAATTCCAATACAACAACCATGTACATTCCGCCACACAGCAGACTCCCTTCATGCTCAACTCCGGGCAACACCCACGGATGGGCTTCGAGCCATGCCAGCCAGAGTCCCGACTGGAGACAGTCAACGAGTTCCGAGACTGCATGGACTCAACCCTTTCGGAAGCCAAGTCTGCCCTTGCAAAGGCCGGGATGACATGGCAAGGTACTACAACCAACGCCAGGTTCCCACCCCAGAGTACCAAGTCGGAGACAAGGTATAGTTGGACACAAGTGACATCCGCACCACACGCCCTTCACAGAAGCTTGCCCAGTGCTACCTCAGGCCTTTCACAGTGATGCGGAGGGTTGGATGAAATGCATACTGCCTCCGACTTCTGAACTCCATGTCCTACCTCCACCCTGTCTTCAATGTAATGAAGTTGCTCCCGGCACCGGAGGATCCAATTCCGGGCTGGAGGGCTCATCCGCCACCTCCACTGGAAATTGTAGATGGGGAAGAGCATTATGTGGTGGAACAGATCCTGGATAGCCAGTTCGTGCAAGGACGACTCCAATTCCTCGTGAAATGGGAAGGATATGGGTATGAGGAAAATTAATGGGTCCCAGAGCAAGATGTCTCTGCTCCGGACAAACTCCGAGAGTTCTACAGGACACACCCTGGTGCCCCTCATCAAATCTGTTCGCTAGCCTTTCAATCCCTCGTGTCCTGTGCTTCAAGGACGCAGCACACTAGAGGGGGGGTGATGTCAGGGGACACCCTGTTTTCCAGTTCCAACACCATACCAAGTTCCAACTCCATTTCTGACTCCATTTCTGACTCCACTTCCAGTTCTGCTTCAATTTCCGACTCTGCCTCAGATATGGTTCCACTTCTGGGAGAACTTCCACCAGTTCTGTTCGCTTTGCCATCCACTCCACCTTCCAACTTCTGCTCTTGGAACAGTGTCAGAAGTCAAGCGACTCACGTAGTATATGGCATCAAGGGTCTATCAAGGGTCAGGGAGGTCAGGGGGATGCAGGGTTGATGGCGAGTGGCAAGTGGCGAGTGTTGTCCCTGGCTGCGGACTAGGATGGTATAATATGGGCTCACTGACATTGGGGATCCTTAGACTTTTCTCTTCGGATTTCCCCTTGTCAGGTGAGAATCCCCTCTCTTGTGTATTCTGTTCATTTATATGTATACTTTGGATTTCCGCTTATCAGCTATGTGGTAGTGTGATCTCCACAGCCAGCTAGGGTTGCCCTTACACAAACATGGACTTATGGACAGCCTATGGACAGCCCTGCCCACACACAAGCAGAGACAGAGAAAGAGAGGCTCAATAGAACAAACATAGACAAGAGAATGTACATGCATCTTACATAGGGCTGTGCCACACAAGATGGTAATTTGGATATAAAATAAATAAATAAATAAACTACAAAGCATACTGAATATCATTACTTGGTCAAGTTCAGCTGGCCCTTGTGACAACACACATTACATAAGATCATTTACACTTTTTTGAACTTCCTGCTGTTGTTTGTTATCAAACAACTGAAGTGGTCCCTTCCCCTAAAACTGATTCTTTGTTTCACTCAGGGCATTGGAATTATCTCTACTTATCAGCTTTTAATTTGAGCACAGAGTTCATAGTATTGGCAGTATTGGGTGGCACAGACTCTGCTTGGATTGGTGCCCAGCATGATTAACAAAATTATCCACCAATGTGTTAAGGTTTGAAGTGTTTGAAGTGTTCTTTTCAACTTCTAACCAGCCAGTGTGTCTTTCCTGAACCAGTGACAACATGTATTAAATTTTTCAACCCCCTTGAACCTATGTGAACTGATACAAGTGATATCACTTCTGTGATCCAGTATGTTCAGACGTTGTTTCGCCCATCTCAACCACTGTGACTCCTTGGTTGTCACTGGGCCTGAGGGATGGTAGAGATAGATAGTTGACAAGTAGTTCAGGCATGTCGTAGGAGCTCCTGACAGCTCGCAAATCTGATATGGTTTGGGAAGTACAGACGACGTTGTGGACATCCTCTGCATGCTTGTCCATTGGTATAGATACTGTTAAAAATCGGACGCTCTCACCCATGAGCCACAGTTCCCCGATCAGGTTAAGAGCCAGTTGACAACGATGGTCACCAGGGGAACTGTGAAGTATTAAACCCAACGCGGTGATGGTCTCTGGCGTGATCACCGTCTCACGGGGGAAATCTAAGACACAGTGAGTGTAGGGAGCAAGATCATAATAGCGAAAGGCGAGGAAGAAAGGACACAGGATAGAAAATGTAACCACCGTCTTACATAGGGTATGACCCCAAAAGACGAAAACTTGGATATAAAAAAAAAGCAAAAAAGGTCATAATAAATAATATGACGAACCACTGTTTGACAGCTCGGAAAGAAATTGGCAAGCAACCTCCCTAGAATCGCCCTTGTCATCACGGAGCATATCCTGCAAGATTGTGGTCACTCCTGGAATGAATATCATGCTACGGAAGTTGCCTGAATTTTCATCAGCACGGGTTCGCTGCACAAGATTCTCTAACCATTCGTGTGATAACAGAAGGCCCTGATAGCAGCATACTTGCTACTTCTACTGCTGCTTCGTAACAGATCATGGAATAGCTCAATCACAGGTTGTGAGAACTTAGTAGTATCATTATCGTCGTCATCTACACGAGAATGCATGAACGGAGGCAGTCGGTAGAAAGGAGAATCATCTCACCGCCCTGCTGTGCAAGATCAAATATGAGCTTGAAAGCAAACATCCTTCCCTCCTCATTGTCAGTTCGAAGAAGACGGTTAAATACAGAGAAGGTCTCCGCGGTAAACACTTCGTCATGAAGCCCTAGTATAACGTGAGTGTCTGCCACTACACTTCAATGAAAGGCGCACCGCTTGGCCATAGCTCGGAGAACAATCTGGCAGCGATCTCTCTGGCATCACCCGTGTCATCAAAGAGCATGTCTTGCAGTATGGTGGTCACTTCTGGGATAAAGCTCATGCTACGAAAGGTGCCTGCATCCCATCAGCCAGTATTTCGTTATGCACAGTATGCACTAACCACTTGTGTGATAACAGAAGGTCCTGATAGCAGTATACTTACTCCTTGTACTGCCATTGCGTAACAAATCCTGGAACGCGTTGAGCATACTTCGAGAAAACTCCGTGTCATCGCGATTATCGTCTATGGGTAAAATGAGTAAGCAATTAACATAATAAAATTATTTTAACCCTCACGTGTTAGATCAAAAAAGAACTCCAGAACGAAACTCTTTTCCAGATCATTCCCGCTTTGAAGAAGACTTTGAAATACAGTGAATGTTTCTGGGGTAAATACACTTCCGTGGAGATCTAACAAGCTGTGATAAGAATGTATGATTATAAGTAAACAAAAATACATGCCGCTAATCCACAGCTCCGAAAGCAATCTGGCAGCAACATCCCTATTATCACTCCTGCCATCACGGAGCATGCATTGTAGGACGGCTGTTATATCAGAGATAAAAACTCTATCAAGTAATCTGCCTATATTTCGCTCAGCAGGTCCCTCCGCACAGTTTAGTATTCATTCACCTTTGATTGGAAAACAACCCAGCGCTTTGATGGCAGTATATTGATCATTATCATTACCATTGCGGACCAGATCATGAAATGCGTGAATCAAGGTTTGAGGAAGTTTAGCATCATCACGGTGGCCATCTACCGTGGAATACGCGGAGGTAGTCGATTCCAATAAAATAGTCCCACTGTCCTTTTGTTCAAGGTCAACTATGAGCGGCAGAACGATCGTCTTTGCCTCGTCATTGCCATTTAGGAGAAGATCTTGTAATACGGAGTATGTCTGGGTGGTAAATACTTCTCCATGGACTTCTGCTGTGGTGTGAGCATATGGATATGCGTCGGTGAAGAGCTGTACCGCTTGTCCACAACTCTGGTAGCAATCGGACAGAAACCACCCTATCGTCAACCTTGTCCTCACGAAGCATATTAAGCAAGATACTGGTTATTTCTGGGAGAAAAAGCCTGTTGTGAAGACAATTGACCCATCGCCAAGTACCATCATATGTCCCTGTCCCTGCATTCCTTCCCTGACCGATCCCCGCGTACGTCACCTTAGTATAAGTACGCGACACTTGTATGACGGCGGCTCAGACCTTTATCTGACGCCGCCTAGGTCTGTGAACTGCCACTAGAAGTTGCATTCTCAACAGGTTATGGGCCCCGCTCCCTAGAAACTTAACCTCACCTAATCGTCGACGCAAACGTATCAAACCTCTTTCCACCTGCCGCTCCACACTCACACCATGGCCGACACGACCACCTCAAAGCTGTTGTCAACCATCGAAAAATTCGACGGGACAAACTGGGACAGCTGGGCCTTCTCCCTAAAAGCTGCGCTCATGTTCATCGACGCGCTACGGATAGCCGAGGGAACCGAATCATCTCCATCCCTAAGCGCACCGCCGACCGACGATGAGCGCAAGCGACTCGACGACTGGGAAAAACGCTCACGTCAAGGACTTTCCCTACTCCTGGTCTCAGTCAGACCATCTGTCCACCAGTCCCTCAATATGACGAAAACCCTAGAACAGAACTGGGGCAATCTCAAAACGACTTACGGCACGAGGACAGGCTTAAACCTCTGGGTCGATTATCGGAAATACACGACCATGACATTTTCACACGACACTCAACTCACTCAACAGATTGATGAGATGTCTGAGTTGAAAAACTGCATCGTCGCAGCAGGATTAGCGATCAGCGACCCCCTCCACACTCTCAACGTACTCCAGGCCCTGCCCGGATCATACGAAATAGTGCAGCAAACGATACTTGCCACCATTACGGACTTCTCCAAAATCGACTGGGCGAACACGCGGAGCCGAACCCTGTCCGAAGAACTTCGACAGGGATCTCAGCCGAGCGTGAATGCCATTCGCGCAAAGTCCAACACCGGCAAGGACAAGTGCAACTATTGTGGTGGCACCGGGCACTGGGAGAAGGACTGTCGACGCAAAGCACGCGGCTTGTCACGAGAAGAAGCGCAATCCGAGAGGAAGAAAGGGGCCAGTGACAAAAAGAGCAAGGCGAAGGGAAAAGAAAAGGACAAGAAGGAAACGTCCCCTTCTGTGAGCGCTGCTATCGCAGATGATCCTCCTAACTCGTCAGATAGCACAACCATTGTACTGTCTGACGCAGCAAATGACACTATTTGCTTCTACGTTGCGAGATCAAACCGTTGGATGCTCGACTCGGGATGTACGGACCATATCACACACGATATCACCGACTATACGAGCTATAGAGTGCTCTCAACGCCACGCACAGTGTTCCTAGCCGACAAGAAGAAAGCGTTATCTTATATAGGCATTGGAACGGTTGTGGCGCGCACATGGGTGAACGGCACAGAGAGAAGAATCGAACTTCAGAATGTGCTTCACTCACCGGACATTGGTGGTCGGTTCATATCGATTCTCAAAATAGGAGAAAAAGGGATATCTGTCAACTTCGAGGGCGCAAAAGCGATCCTCAGCAGAAACAGAGTACAGTATGCAGAGGGACAGCTCACTGGCAACATTACTGGCTCACACTGAGCTGCGCATCACCCTCCGTCCACTCAGCACAGACACACATTCCCATCGACATACTCCACGCACGCCTAGGCCACCTTTCCTGGTCATCCCTCAAGCGAATCAATGACCAAATAGACCCAACATCGCGATGCGCACTATCGATGTGCGAAGGTTGCCTGTTAGGGAAGTCCACACAGCGAAAATTTAAATCCTCAACTCACCGTCGCACCCAACCTTTCGAACTGGTCCATATGGACCTTGCCGGACCCATGCGAACGTGATCAATCCAAGGCCATAGCTACCATTATGTGCTGGTGGACAACCATACGTGCTACAAGTGGATATTCTTTCTACAGACGAAGAGCGACACCTTCAAATGTTTCAAAAAATTCCACGCGCTTACCTCCACACATTACAAGGGTACACTACGAGCTATCCGATCGGATCGCGGGGGGGAATTCCTGTCAACGGAATTCAACCGGTACATTGAAGAACAAGGGATAAAGCACGAACTCACCGCGCCGCACACACCGCAACAGAACGGTGTCGCTGAAAGAGCAAACAGAACGATCGTGGAAGCCGCATGTGCCATGCTACAGAGTGCAGGTATGACTCACGGATTTTGGGAGAGTGCCGTCGCCACGGCCACACACGTCCGAAACCGCACCCCTTCACGCGCCAACGACTATGCCTCCCCACACGAACGACTCTTGGGACGTGTGCCCGACCTAAGCTACCTCTGAACATTTGGATGCTTGGCATACGCGCACACCACGACCCAATGAACCAAATTCGACCCGATGTCAAAAAAGCTCGTTTTTATCGGATATGACGGTTCTACTAAGGGGTATAAGCTATGGGAACCATCCACACACAAGATAATTGTGTCCACTGACATTACCTTTGAGGAATCAGTGTATCCTCTTCGCACCCCGACCGCACAGATCGCGCAACCCAAAGCCAATCCTCCGCGACCCACACAACAGCCACCAGAACTGCTAGAACTAGCGTTACCAGAAAGTGACGACAAGGACGTTGATCACAACGCACCGCCGCCGCCACCTGGTCCACCGCCACCACCTGGTCCACTCCCACTGCGTCCACAGGCCCCCCAACCTCCTCCACGACGATCAGCACGGATTGTTGGGCGGACCCTGTGTCCAGACCCAACCAACGCAAGCCCAGACAGGGCTTAACGATGGGTGCCTGCCATGTGGACAAACGCGATTACCGCGTATCTAGCTGCGACCGAACTCACTCCTACAGGCAACCCAACATCGTGTAAGCTCGCGATCTCCTCCCCAGATGCTGAGTTCTGGCTCCAAGCCATGAAGAAAGAGATCAGATGTCTTATCGACAATGGGACTTGGGAACTGACAGACTTACTGGAGGGCAAACACACCGTCAAGTGCAAATGGGTGTATCTGACAAAGCGTGACACCCAGGGAAAAGTCACACGACACAGAGCGCGCCTTGTCGCCAAGGGTTTCCTGCAAACTGCCGGCATAGACTACGAGGAAACATTCGAGCCTGTTGCAAGACTCGATTCACTAAGATTGCTGCTAGCGCTCGCAGCTACGTTCGACCTAGAGGTACACCAAATCGACATCCAATCTGCCTACCTCAATGGCATCCTGGACGAGGAGCTGTACATGGACCAACCCGAGGGTTTCGCGGTCCAAGGACAGGAGGGAAAGGTGTGCAAACTCACCAAAGCAATATATGGATTGAAGCAGGCAGGACGGCAATGGCATGCGCACCTGCAAGACACGCTCACCACGCTCGGTTTTCGGAAAAATCTTGCAGGGGACGTGTCGATATTCATCAAGTGTGATAACGGGGGGGACCACCCAACCATTGTACTTGTCTACGTTGACGACATCGCGATCATAGGCGTTCTTGCCGCCGACAGCGAACTCAAAGCGCAAATCGAAACGCGCTACAAAATAACCGACCTAGGAGAGATAAATCACTTCCTAGGCATCCACATCACCCGAAACCGCTCAGAAAGGATGATAACCATTGACCAGTCCCATTACATCAACCGCATGCTGACTCGATACGACATGGAGCAATGTAAACCGGTGTACACGCCCCTCGCACCAGGCACTAAACTTACCCCCAACACGGAAAAGTTTTCCGACACCACCATCACCTCTCGCTACCAGCAAATCGTAGGATCGCTCATGTACGCGATGCTAGGTTCACGACCGGACATTTGTTTCGCCGTAAACCGTCTCTCACAGTTCGGCTCAAACCCCATGGAGGAACACCTCCTCGCCGCTCAGCACGTGCTTCGCTACTTGTCCACAACGCGAGGTCTACGACTAACATACGGCAGGAACGACTGTACCGAGCTCATCGGTTACAGCGACTCTGACTGGGCCGCCGGTACCGACGGATGTCGATCTACAACCGGATACACTTTCATACTGTCGGGGGGATCTATAGCGTGGGCAACACAGAAACAACGAACTGTAGCCCTATCGTCTACCGAAGCTGAGTACATGGCCCTGACGGAAACCACGAAACATGCCCAGTGGACCACTTCCCTACTTCAGCAACTCAATTTCGAAGTCGAGCTACCAGTCGACATCTTTTCAGACTCGCTGGGCGCTCGTGCAATTGCCTCGAACGCCGTGTTCCACAAGCGAACGAAACATATCGATATCAAGTACCATTACATCCGGGACTGCATCACGAAGGGGGCCGTCGAAATCTCACCCGTGTCAACAAAAGACAACACAGCCGACCTCCTGACGAAGCCCTTGGCCCGCGACCAGCACCAAAAACTGCGTGCAAAAATGGGTCTCGTCGATGACTCAATCGCGGGGGAGTGTTGTGAAGACGATTGACCCATCTCCGAGTACCATCATATGTCCCTGTCCCTGTATTCCTTCCCTGACCGATCCCCGCGTACGTCATCTTAGTATAAGTACGCGACACTTGTATGACGGCGGCTCAGACCTTTATCTGACGCCGCCTAGGTCTGTGAACTGCCACTAGAAGTTGCATTCTCAACAAAGCCTGCTTCGGAAGACGCCTAATTGTTGATAAGAACAGATACCTTTATATACAGTAAAAACTAACCATTGGTTGTGTGAAGATAAATGGCTTTAATGACGATATATTTGTCATTCTCACTGCCGCCGCGTAATAAATCATGTATTCTGCCGATAATATATTGGGAACAAGCCCTATCGGCATGGGTGTCATTTACGGAGAAGTGAGCGAAAGCATGCGACATATGTTAAACATGCTTACCCCAATGGGGTGCGCGTTGAAAAAAGTACTTCAGAACAAACATCTTTGCCTCGTTATTGCCGTTTACAAGAAGTGCTTCTAATGCACTCAAGATAGGCCACTGGCCAAATACCCGTCTGGGGGGTGCTTCTGCGGTAAGGTGAGAGCATGTGCATACAGCCGAGTAAAGCGACATACCGCTCGTGGTTAGCTGAGATAGATCCTCGTCCAGCTTCAGGGCGAGCATCATTTCTTCGTTGTTTCCATGTCTAAGCAGAGCATCCACAGCCGCAAATGTGCTCGTGATGAATACGTTGTCACGGAGCTCTTCTGTGTAATGAGCAGTGTGTGAATATATCTGAGCATAACAAACACACCGCTCGTCCACAGCTCTGTGAGCAATCTGGCAGCAATCTCCACAGCATCACCTTGGTCATGACGCAACATGCCTTGTAATACGGTGGTCATCTCCGGAATAAAGACCTTGCTACGGAAGGCTCCTGGATGACCGTCAGCAAGCAGTTCGTCATACACAATATCTATTACTGAGAACCATTGTCTGTGTGATAATAGAACGCGGCGATGAAAGAGTACTTGTCTGTCATTTTCACTGCCGGTGCGCAGTAGATCCTGCAATAGGTGGATCATGCATTCAACCAGCACGTCGTCGCCTAATGTGGAATGAGCAGTGCAGAGGCGATGTATATAAAACATCTCGTACCCCAATCTAGTGCACGATCAAAAAAGTACTCCAGAGCAAATGATTTTGCCTCGTCATGGCCATTTACAAGAAGGAGTCCCAACGCATAAAAGATTTGCCCCTGGCCAAAGATCTGTCCACGCGGCTCACCTACAGTACTATGAGGGCATGCAGTGGCGAGTAACCAACCACAAACCGCTCTTTGACAACTTGGACAAATCCCCATTGAGTCTCAGAGCGAACATCATTGTCTCGTCGTTGCTGTTTATCAACAGATCCTCCACTACACTGAGTGTACCAGTGGTGAATACTTCTTGGTGGAGCTCTACGGCAGACTTAGCCCGTTGATATTGTTGGAGCCACAGACGCACTGCTTGTCCATAGCTCGGAGAACAATCTCGCAGCCACCTCTCTGGCATCACCATTGTCGTCGCGAAGCATGTCCTGCAAAACAGTGGTTACTTCTGGGATGAATATCATGCTACGGAAGTTGCCTGGGTTTTCATCAGCACGGGTTCGCTGCGCACAAGATCCTCTAACCATTCGTTTGATAACAGAAGGCTCTGATAGCAGCATACTTGCTACTTCTACTGCTGCTTCGTAACAGATCCTGGAATAGCTCAACCACAGGTTGTGAGAACTTAGTATCATTATGGCCGTCATCTACTGGAGAATGCATGAACAGACGTCGGAGGTAACCTATTCAAAGAAGAGTCTCACCGCCCTGTTGTGCAAGATCAAATATGAGCTTGAAAGCAAACATCCTTCCCTCCTCATTGTCAGTTCGAAGAAGACGGTTAAATACAGACAATGTCTCCGCAGTAAATACTTCGCCATGAAGCCCTAGGATGACGTGAATATCCCTCCCTACACTTGAACGAAACGCCGCACCACTTGCCCATAGCTCGGAGAACAATCTGGCAACGATCCCTCTCGCATCACCCTTGTCGTCAAGGAGCATCTCTTGCAGAATCGTGGTCACTTCTGGAATATAGCTCATGCTGCGGAAGGTGCCTGCATTCCCATCAGCATGTATTTCGTTACGAGCAGTATGCACTAACCACTTGTGTGATAACAGAAGGCTCTTATACTAATATACTTGTCAATCTTACTGCCATGGCGTAAAATCTCTTGGAATATGTTGATTATAGGTTGAGACAATTCCGTAACATCACAGCCGTCACCTATTGAAGAATTAACAGGGTAATGGATAGAAATTAGGTCATCTGACCGCCAATTTGTGCAAGACCAAGAATGACCTTCAGAGCTAACATCTTTGCCTCATTATTGCCGGTTCGAAGAAGCGGTTGCAGTGCGGAGATGATCACCCTCACTCTAGATCCCTCTGTGTCAACTACAGCACGATGAAGTGTGAAAGGTTGTGAATATGATGACATGAAACTACTCACCGCTCTTTGTCAGTCCGGAAAGACATTCTGTGGCGAACCACGCGCCACCCTTGTCGTCACGAAGCATGCTCTCCACAAGAGTGGTCGCTTCAGGAGTATAAGACTGGCTCCTAGGGGTGCCTGCAATTGCATCAGAATGGCCTTCTTTGACCACCCCCGCGACTAACCGCCTCTAGACGAGAAGAGTCTAATCGCCGGATACTTAACGTCTCTAGTACCGCCTAGAAGTCTACGAGTCACGACGATGATGTCTGACTTTAATACCCTGTCGCGGAAGTCAGTTGACGTGAAACTACCAATACATTGTAGAATATTCTTCTTGATGTCGCTGCTGCCAGTACGAAGCAGGCGACAGATGATGGAAATGGTGTCGTGGTCGAATACCCTCTCGCGGAAGTGGGTAATTTCTCCATTGGTAAATGCACCTGCGGGTCTTTGACAAGGCATTTTTGCCAGTGGCTTCCGCAGCTTGGAGGGCTTGCTATCTGTTAGTCGATAAGTCTATGACGCGGTAGAAGTACGGACCATCCCATCAAGGAGTCTGAGCAAAGACAGACACACACGCTTAGCGTCATCTTGGCCATGGGTAAGCACTTGGCGCAAAAAAAATACGCTTTGCATGTTCAGCCATATATCCTCCCCGTCTTCCGTCATGCATGCATATCAGTAGGTATATGGACTAACTTTGGTCTCACCGTATTGAGAAAGTTTGATCATTAGCATTAGGGCCGGAATGTTGGGCAGTGCGATCGGCTGAGGGATGTGTTCAAGGATCAGCTCTATCGTCGTACCCCGTGACTTCTCTACGCGTATATGAGCATGCATATTTCTCTTCGATGTTCACTGACCATCCGCCATTAGCTGGGACAGAGTATGCATTGCCGAGACGGACATAGAGTAACAATTTGCCGCATTATCTGGGAGTTGTACATTTGCCTTGCAAATGGCACTTGCCGAAGGAATGTTTTGCTTGATACCGCTCGCAAAGTGCGGGGAAGGTGCGCCCTCTGTGATGTTGGCGTCATTAATCGCTTGCTACGATTCTACGAAGCTGACTACCGCACCCATAGCATCATGCTGTTGATGTAAAACTTTCTTTATGAGACAGCATTTAATGTCTTTGGAGAAGAGACTACGAGCTTGCCCTATTGGGGTATAAGTAATCAGACCTGATACGCACTGACTACGTACCGATCGGAGCGAGATCTTCGAGTACCCACAATAATTTCAGCGCTACTTTCAGATTCAATGCGTCGTCAAGCATGTTAATGAACATGGACACAATAGTGTCGTCGAATACACGGAACACCCTCACAGAAGGAAGCGGGTCATTGCTGCTGTCGGTGGAGTCTATGCCCAACACCCAACATCAGCCTTTGTAATCCCAAGCAAAAGAGATACTCACCCCTGAGTGCAAGTCCACGAAGCGTCACTAAAGCCTCTGCTGTATGCTCAGAAGAAAGCAGATCCTTAAAGGCACTAATATAAATGCCACGTATAGGCTCGCCTCCATACAAGCCGAGAAGTTTGCCAATACCAATCCGGAGCCGTCCCGGTGTCTCGTTTGTAGTGATGGGCATGGCCTGGCCCAGGCCGTGGGCCAAGCCAGGCCGAGCCGCCAATAGGCCGGGCCAAGCCAGGCCAAAGCCGTCGGCTCAGCCGGCTCCATGGCCCGGCTCAGGTTTTGCCAGGCCAAAGCCGAGCCAGGAAGCCGTGGCCTGGCGAGCGCCTAAATACAAGATCTTCGGTCACAAAAAGGATATGTCTGCTCTGATACTGGCAGCGAATATAATTTTTTTCGATGATAGCGTAGTTACAGTCTCCTTATCCCTTACTCTTTACCCCACTTGCTATGCCCCGCCCTCGCATCGCTGATTCTGATAGCGAAATTGAGGCAGTTAACGGCGCCGACAGTCACAAGCACCAGACGTATGGTGAAACCCAGTGTGGCGTTGCGTGATCGTTAGGATCCCCTAACGATCAAAAATGTCCCGCTCATGCTGCTTCTCCTCCGCGCGCGCGACACCTCGAGCTTCTTCCTAATCGCTGCGCGCTCCCTCTCGCGCTCCTCGCCAGTCTTCTCGTTCTCGCCTTCGCCGCGCTCCCCGTCCTCCTCGTCCGCGCTGGACGCGTCGATGTCCATGCCCGCGCCTGCAGCGCCCAGCTAGCCGCGCGTCGCCGCGCTCCACAGTGCTAATCCGCACGCGCTTCATCTGCCTGCCGTCCGCGTCCCCACGCTCGGCCTCTGCGACCCGAGCAGCTCGTGGCCCGTCCCCAGCGCCCCGCCGCGCTCCGTGCGTCGCGGATGCGCACTGTCCGGACCGTGGGGTTGTGCTCTGCGCGATGGGCCCGGGCACGCGTCGCAGTCACAAGCACCGGACGTGTGGTGAACCCCAGTGCGGCGTTGCGTGATCCCCTAAATGTGACCCGGCAACGCATCAAGAAGACAGGTGCAGGAGACAAAACAGCCCCGATGATATCATCGACAACGAGGAGGAGCTTGAATACCTTTTGGAACGCTACATACAATATAAGAATGATATCTTGTCTACAAGGCTATTCCCCCACCAACAGGCCATGGCCCAAGCCAAGGCCAAGCCGGAGCCGAGCCAGGCCAAGTGCTAATGGCCTGGCTCAGGTTTTTAGCAAGCCAAAGCCGGGGCGAGCCGCCAAAGCCACAGCTTTCAGGCCAAGCCAGGCCGTGCCCATCACTACTCGTTTGACGCGAAAACAGGGAATAAAATTTCATCGTGACGCACTTCGGAAGATTTAACGACTACAAATAGTCAAGGCTTGTCTTCGTCAGATTAGCTGCTAAGGACTCACCCTCCCGTTCCACCATTGTCGCCAAAGCACTCGCCACGCCGATTCGAACCTGTGTGTCAGCCTTCTTGTCGTGTAATAAATTAATAAGGGCTGTAAGCCGTTCCCCGGCTGTACCGATCAGCGCCTGACAGCCTTCTTCTGCAAAGATTTCAAAGAGTATCAGAGTTAATCGAGCTCAGATATGAAATGTGATACTTGATCCGGCCATCAATTTCAGGCGATGTAATGTAAACTCCATATCCTCAGTTCCTGCTCCCTGAAGCTTTTCCACCACGTCTCTGCCCATAGAATTATCGAACACATCAACTTCCCACAAGTCATCGTGTCTGATTTTCCAAGATACATCGTCTCTATGTTCACGTGTAATACCGACGAGTTCATTCCAATGCGCATGGGGCGGCGGAGTGGCGTTAGGGATGTATTTGGTAGGATCCAAGAAGGCGGTCGAATAGTGTACTTTTTGATACGGCATAATGCGGCTATCACGCCACATGAGTGGCCTTGAAATAATGTTGCTTGTCACGCAGTATGCAATCCTAGAAGAGAATGTTGCACACCTGCGCGTCAGATGCCCGCCGCCGTGGTAAGTCAATCGCTTTATTGGCAGGTAGTTTATCCAACGCCAACGCCACGCAAGCGGCGATGGCTTAAATTCCGTCCACTGCTTATTTCCTGAAGGCGAGCTCTTCTCCCATGGATTCCACATCCAATTTTCATCAACGGTGACACGTAGCCCATTTAGAGCAGCTTCGTATATCATCCATCGTAGAGGAGGGGATCCGCCATCAAGGTTCTCGTTGATTACCCTACCACCACCGCTATTAAAGCCGTGAGAATAACATCAAGAAAAAGCATTCGTCCACTCACATATCCGAGTGGCTTCCTGCGAACCACACCTCTTTGACGGGAGGTATTGATATATTAGCAATATTGATCTGTTCAGGATCCTGAGGACCTTCACCACCCCTTACATATTCTGGAAGGAACTTAACACGGCGCTCGTCAAGTGCGAGCGCGTGTCGGAATACGCAGATGTGCTCGGTGGTGTCTGTGCCTGGGAAGTTCTTGCTTCTCGTGATACCGACCGACGAGACGGTATCCCTAAGCAAAGCGTTCAAGTTGCTGGAGGCGTTGGGGGTGCCTATACACACCAAACACCAACAAAATGCACTCGGACAGTGCGTGAAAAGGCTTTCTTAAACTTCTCCGCCCGATCCCTTTCAGTGTTCTTGTAATGTGCATATGCACTGCGTACACGAGTCTGCTTGAGCAGATACGGAGACGAATACATAAACGTACAAGGGGATTTGGTCTTCGTTGCCTTTGTGAAGTAGCCCGACCTGTCTCGAGAGAGAAAGCATTCACCTTGGAGCTGTTCCCCAGGAAAATACTTACCTTGTGAAGCATTCCAGCGAGTGTCCGAACTTGCCAAGCACCGCGGGAAAATCCTAGAGCCGATGCATCTGAGTATTAAATAATGACAAGGGCAAGGTTGGCGCACCGAATAAGAAGATACGGTCGCCATCTTCATAGCAGCTCGTAAGCCAGCGATATGCTCGCCTAATGTTCTTGTCGAAGCTCCTGATGCCCTCAGGTATTGTTAGACAAGGGTGATGAAGAATCGACTGGTAAGAATAATACACACCTGGCAAAGGCGAGATCGAAGATACTGTAAACTTGACGGTTTACCGAGTCCAACCAGCTGTCTGATACATTCGCAAAGGTTCCAATCCCGCTGTTGTAGTACGTAAACTGGTCTGCACTGTTCTCAAGGTGATTGTATAGCTCGACTACATTCGTATTCTACAGAGAGGATTCAGCACACAGACACAATCGTAGTAGTCCCATATGAAGGATGCACCTTTGGTCCAAACTGATTGGACGTGCCATCAATGCATACGACGAGATTCCTGCTCTTTGTCCGACCAGAATTGCAGTTACTACAAAAAAACCTACAGCAAACCGATAAGCTCAGTTCGTCGGTATGTAACTCAGTTAGGAGAGTAGGTCATTTCACATCGAGTTGAGATCTGCAGCTCTGGACCTGCTCTGGGTATCTGCATGCTCTGCAGCGTCATGTTTATTGTCTGGCATGAGCATTGAGAGAACTATCTGCAAAACAGGCTGGAATCGATGGAGATCTGACCCTTACATACAGTAACGAAAAACGACATGAGGCCTGTCAGACAGATTGAATGCGGCATGCCTGTCGCATGACCGGGAGAATCAGGGAAAGGAGAGCCCGGCCGCAAGAAGAATGTCCACGGACATGACATGTCCGTGGACTGGTCCATGGACCCGTCCGTGGACTCCGTGGACCACCTAACCCTAATATTACACGACGACGACCTCACGCTACGAGGATGGGAAGGTATCCGACGATCTTGTGTCGGACGCTATCGCGCAGTGGCGTGTGGAGCCTGGCATGGATGAGCGGCGCCATTGCGTCGTCAGACCTGGGGAGAGGTGAAAGGTGCCGGATTGTAACATTACTATAGCGAGCCTTAGTAACATGTTTATCAGCGACACTGGAATGACGACGCAACGAGCGTTGATGCGTTCGTGTTGTGACCACTCGGGAAGACTTTAAATACTTTCACGAAGCTGCTGTTGCTGAGCCGGCTGCTGAGCTGGCTGCGATCACAAATATGCTTCATGCAAAATCACAAACCATCGATTTCAACAACCTTCCCTCCTTGCACACTACCCACACCGCGGCCGGCAACAAACTGCAAGTGGGGGTGATCAAATTGTGTCCTGCCGTTATGCAGATGGTTTTCAATAGCATCTACATCCCTCTTGTGGAGGTTATGCGCAGTAGTCTGGATATAGAAGCTCAGTGAACGAGGTAGTTCACTGAGTATGTATTAGTACTCTACCTAGATATAGAAGCTATCAACAGAGTGAGTGGCTTTATATCTAGACGTCGATAGCTTCTATATCTAGGTAGAGTACTAATACATACTCAGTGAACTACCTCGTTCACTGAGCTTCTATATCTAGACTACTGCGCATAACCTCCACAGGTTATGGGCCCCACAGAGCCCACCATGCCATCCTCCACCTCGAAGTCGTTCGCCACCCCAAAGCTGGCTCGGGACGGCACGAATTGGGTAACGTGGAAAAGTCAGACGCTAGCTACACTAGCGACAACTCGAGGTGCCAGACGGCACCTAGAGGGGACCGCTAGGATCCCCCCGACGCTCCCCACGTACCCAACTGGCCACACCTTGACGGAGAAGGAGGAGGAGGAATTAGAAGAGCTGGAAAAATGCTGGGACGACTATCACCAGCGCGAGTCAACTATCAAGGCGCAGATCTTCACCACGGTGCCCGATAGCGTCCTCATAGAGGTACGGAACCTGGACACCGCGAAGGAGGTCTGGGACGCCGTGTGCGCGAAGCACGAGGCGAAGGCCCTCACTGTCAAGGTCGACATGCGCCGACGCATGTACGAAATGAAATGTGAGGACGACTCGAATGTCCGCACTCACCTAGAGTCGCTCATGAAAATGCATGAACAACTGGCAAGCATGAACGCGGCACTCACTGACGACAATCTAGTGACCATCATCCTCGGTTCGCTCCCGAAGTCCTATCGCCCACTGATAAACGCCATCACGATGTCTGCAACGCACGCGAAGGCTAAATTGGAACCCGATCAGGTGGTGGAAATGCTGATTGACGAGTTTGAACGACTTACCATCGAAGAACGTCAGCTCAAGGCCAGCGAGAACGCACTGGTAGCAGCGAAGGGCCGCGGAAAACCACAGCCACGCAGCGGAACCTCCAGCAGCGCTAGGACTGACTTAGAATGTTGGAACTGTGGTAAAAAGGGGCATAAGAAGGCAGATTGCCATTCTAAGGCCAAGAAGAAGGATAAAAAAGAGGGTGACACTGACAAGAAAGGCACCGACTCGGCGAACACGCGACGGGAGGCGAGGAATTCGCCTTCACGATGACGTTCGCTGGGACCACACTCACACTAGGAACGAGTCCGATAACGGGCCACGAGGTCGACGTCTACGACTCAGGAGCGTCAGGGCACATGTCACCAGACCGGCACCGGTTCGTTACATTCAAAGAGATCGCGCCACGCGCGATCAACGCCGCGGACAAGATGATATTCCAGGCTATCGGGATAGGGAACATGAGGATAGGCATCCCCAATGGGAAGACAACAACGCACGTTACCTTGCGGGACGTGTTGTATTGCCCAGATCTGGCATTCACGTTGATATCCCTCACGCGCTGCGACACTGCCGGTTACTCGGTCCTCCTGAAGGACCGACAGTGCCTGATCCGAGACTCGAGAGGGGCGCTGATGGGGCAGATCCCACTCTCGAACGGACTCTACAAGGTAGAGCATAAGTCAGTGGCTGTGCCGGCAAATACAATAAGGAAAACGCTCACCATCGACGAGCTGCACCGGCGCATGGGCCATATATCCCCGCTGATCACCCGGAAACTCGTCCAGGACGGTACCATAACAGGGCTAGACTTGGATGCGTCAAGTCAGCCGAGTTTTTGTAAGGCATTCGCGCAAGCTAAGCCTACGCGCAAGCCGGTCCCGCAGGCGCGGGATGGACCGTGAGCCTCCACATTCGGTGAAAAAGTCCACTTGGACGTCTGGGGACTGGCGAACCCCCAGAGCTATGATGGCAAGGAATATTTTGTCAGTTTCACTGATGACCACAATAAATGGACCTACCTCGTCCCCATGGCACGGAAAGCCGAGGCGTTCGGCTGCTACAAACAATACGAGGCGTGGGTCGAGACCCAGCACGGCGCAAAGGTAAAACACCTGCAAACGGATCGCGGCGGTGAATATCTTTCGCAAGAATTCACTACGCACCTTAAGTCGGAGGGAACGGTACGGAGTCTCACCATACATGATATGCCAGAGGAGAACGGGGTGTCGGAGGGTCTGAATAGAACACTGTTAGAGAACGTGCGAGCTATGATCCTGACAGTGGACTTACCCAAGTTCCTGTGGACCGAGTCAGTGCAGCATGCGGTCTGGTTAAAAAATCGTACCTCGACGCGCGCGCTCGACGGCAAAACACCGTACGAGCTGGTACATGGCACAAAACCCGATCTCACAGACCTACCTGAGTGGGGCACAACAGTATTTGTGCTGAGGGAACATTCCAGCAAGCTGGATGCAAAGTCGGACGAGGGCAGGTGGATGGGGTACAGCGACGAGAGTAAAGGGCACAGGGTTTACTGGCCCGGAAAACGCCGCGTCACGGTTGAACGTAACATCACGTTCGACGCCCCTATCCTTGTGACTCCTGCTGACACACTGGCTGAGGGGGAGTCTGACCCTCAGGGCAGCCAGGGCACCAGCAGCAGCATCCATCAGGCCCAAAGACCACCGCCGCTACCGCCAGGACTCCCAGAACAGACAGCGTGGATCGACTTGCTTGAAGGGTTCGAGAGGACGGACACACCACCAGACCCACTGCAGGGCAGGGGCCAGCGCACGCGAAAGCAATCGGCGTACGTGCGAGGGATCGCGGACGGTGCAGGCAGCAGTACGGGCCGCGCGAACGTGCCCGCCTACCCGCGTGGATTGCCCTCACCCACAGACGGCATGGCCTTGGCTGCTCTGGCAGAGCTGGACAGTGGCATCGCCGCCGAGCCTGAGGGGGAGACATGCTGCCCCTGAGAGTACTCGATGGCAGCAGCGGCATGCGACGCAGGGGATGACCCGGTCAGTGTGACTGACGCGCGTTCCCGCGACGACTGGCCACTATGGGATGTTTCGATCAAGCGCGAGCCGCGCCAGCACGCGGATCTAGGTACTTGGGACCTGGTGGAACCACCGGATGGCGCGAGCATCATGGGGAGCAAGCTTGTCTTCCACTACAAGCACGACGTGAGCGGTCAGGTCGTAGCACACAAGACCAGACTCGTCGCGCAAGGGTTCTCACAGACCGAAGGGATCGACTACAACGAGACATTTCCCCCCACCGCCAAACTCTCCGCCATCCATATTATAGCCGCCATAGCAGTCAGGAACGACTGGGAGCTGGAGCAAACCGATATCGACGGCGCGTACCTCAACGCGCCGATCACGGAAACAGTTTACATGCGTCAGCCCAAGGGCTATGAGGTTGCTGGCAGGGAAAACCATGCCTGCCGTCTTAACCGTGCGATCTACGGATTAAAGCAGTCGGGGAGGGAATGGTATGACATGTTGTGCGGAATTATGTACAGGTTCGGTTTCACGCAATGCGAGGCGGAACACGCTGTGTTCCACCAATACGCTGACCAGGATGTGCTCATTGTCGCCGTTGATGTCGACGACCTCACCATGGCAGGCAACTCGAGGGCCGCGATCCGCAGGTTCAAGGACGAGCTGCGCACCGTCCTCAAGATTAAGGACATGGGGGATCTACATTGGTTATTGGGGATCGAAGTCAAACGGGACCGTGAGCTGCGAACTCTCTCCCTCTCACAGTGCGCTTACATCGAGAGGATTCTCGAGTGATTCAGCCTACAGGATGCCAACCCTTTGACCACGCCACTCGACCCCCATCATAAGCTGTCCCTATCGCAATCCCCGTCCACACCCTGGCAACACGACGACATGCGCAACGTCCCCTACAGGGAGGCCATCGGTTCCCTAATGTACACGGCGCTGGGCATGCGCCCCGACATATCCTTCGCCGTCTCCTTCCTCGCGCAGTTCATGCAGAATCCGGGGAGGGCACATTGGGAGGTGGTAAAAAGGGTCTTTCGTTACCTGAAGGGAATGAAAGACACGTGCCTCATCATTGGAGGGACGGGACAGGGCCTAGAGGCGTTTTCAGACGCAGATTGGGCCTCACAGGAACACAGACAGAGAGGCTCTTGAGCCATTACCACATCCACAGAAAAAATTCCCACGCTGACAAACTACCAAAAAAACCCACACTACAATATCTCATTAATTAATCCTAGTAGAAACTCCTTAGGCTTCGATACAACCACAGCATCCACGGCAAGCACCAAAATGGTGGCTCCAACGGCAGCCACCGCCGGTAGGGGATGACCGGCCCAAACGAACGCGGCGCAGCGACCAGACACCCAACGACGGCTGCGGTCCGACTCCCAGGACACCCGCAGGAAGGAGATGGAACAGACCACAGGCACCACCAACGCGGTGACGGTGCAGGACTTCCTCCTGTCCAAGAAACTCCTACCAGAGAGGCAGACCATAACATACCATAATCTCGCCACTGCACTGCTCCACCTTGCCGACTCTCAAGTCATGTCGAAGACCCTGGAGGAGGGGATGAGAGCGATCTCCACTTTGATCACAGACCTGACGGATCGCTCAACCGTGGCGTCGGTGGTGACCGACGTCAACGAGCGCTTACAGGGGGTCTTCGCTCCAGTCATACAGAAGATAGACGACGCTGCGGCCAGGATTAGGTCGTCGACTGACAGCTTAGCTGGGACCGTGGAAGAGCTCAGACAGGAGAGCGATGGCACCGCACAGAGGATAGTGGATGCGGTAGCGGAGCAGATTCCGGCGGGCCCGCCCGCGAGCGGCGACGGCGCCCTCGAAGGGCAGATGCGACCAATGTCATATGCTGCAACAGCGGGATGGAGTTGTGATGCAAGGGTTCGGGCGCGAGAAGGGGTGAAACAGAGGCAGATCCTAGTTGATGCAGGGGAACCAGGAGAACGGGTTTTGGCGGAGCTGGACAACACGGCCCTGGCAAAGCGAGCCAACAAGGTGCTGGATAGCATTAGCGATTCCGCCGGTCACACGATCGTCAGTGTGAGGCGACTGAATAACGGAGGAATACTCTTCGAATTTGAAAGCGAGAGCTCGGCGCAGTGGGTTAACGAGGCACAATGAAGGATACATTTCACAAACGTGCTAGCACCGGACGCCAGGATGAAAACGCGACTGTTCCCGATCGTGCTGCAGTTCATCCCACTCCACTTCGGGCCGGATAGGGGCGAGGAGCTAAGGGCCATAGAGGGCTACAACAAACTCCCGTGCGGCGCGATTGACAAAGCGAGGTGGCTAAAGCCCGCACACCGTCGAGCAGCGGGTCAGACCTGCGGCCACGCACTGGTTACGTTCCCCAGCCCGGAGGTCGCCAACAAAGTCCTGGCCAGTGGACTGATAATCTGCCAGAAACGGGTGTACGCGGAAAAGTGCAAAAAGGAGCCCACCAGATGCCTGAAATGTCAGGGGTGGAACCACCTTTCGTACACGTGCCCGCAACCCTTCGACACGTGTGGCACCTGTGGGGAACGACACAAGACCGCGGCCTGCACTCAGGTGGGGAAGCTGCGTTGCACATCCTGCAGGCTGGATGGCCATGCCAGCTGGGACAGAGCCTGCCCCACCTTCGCTCGCAAGTGCGAGGAAATCACCGCCAGGCTCCCTGAAAATCAAATGCCGTACTTCCCCACGGAGGAGCCATGGACGCACGTGTCACAGCCACCAATACCCGTCCTCCCACCATACTGGTCGGCGCCAGGCCCGCCTATCGCTGATGACGATGGATGGCAGACAGCCACCCACCGCAAAGGTAAGTACAAACAGTTGACACTCCATTTCCAGCGCACCCAGCGCGAACCACTGGAGCTCGGTGGGATGCACCCTCGGTCCCCACGCCAGCGGGCCAGGCCTGTCACCTCGACCAACAGAACCAACTAGGTCCCAATGTCGGATGGGGAGATGCGAACAGTGATAACGGGCTGCGCTCGATGGGCCGAACCTGATGTCTTACACCACAGAGCCCATGCCAAAGAGACTGAGGGTCTACCAACAAAATCTCAACAAGTCCGATCAGGCGCACTACGACCTCATCAACTCGGCACTACACAGGGAATGGGACATCATACTATTGCAAGAACCTTATATCGACACTCTGGGCAATACCAGGGCAAATCACAATTGGCGCGTAACCTATCCCACTTCTCACCTCGCTGATGGCTCCGTAAAAAGATCAGTCATTCTAGTCAACGCTAGCCTGGACACCAACCTGTGGTCCCCGGTTTCCTTTGAGGGCACGAACGACGTTACCGTGATCCAGATTCGACACTCCCAAGGCAAAATCACCATCTTCAATATATACAACGACTGCGACCATTCCGACACTCTCAAGACGATCGACCGTTTCATCAACAAGGAATGCCATAACCTCATCCAACTGGAAACCGACTCCATGTTATGGTGCGGCGACTTCAACAGGCATCATGCAATGTGGGATGAGGAGCGGAACCACCACCTGTTCACGGCGGCAGCGACCAGGGACGCAGAGGAACTCATATCGTTAATAGCAGACTACAACATGGTAATGACACTACCAAAACGGACACCAACCCTTCAGTCAATGGCCACTAAGAACTGGACGCGGGTAGATAACGTGTTCTGCACTGACAATGTGGCCGAAACAGTTATCACGTGCGACACGAGCCCCGGGATGAGGGGGCCGGGTACGGACCATGTGCCAATACTCACGGTGCTAGACCTAGAGGTGACGCACAACCCGCCGACCCCATTCCGGAACTTCAAAATGGTCGACTGGGAGCTGTTCAGGGAGAGACTGGCGGAACAGCTTGAGGTAGTGCCAGGACCGAAGGAGTTGGACACGATAGATGAGTTCAACAAGGCTGTCAGCGCGCTGACATCTGCCATCCAGGAAACAATTAGCGACGTCGTACCGCTATCCAAACCGGTGCCGCACTCGCGCCGGTGGTGGAAAGGGAGCTCACAGCACTTAAGAAGGATAAGAACAAAATTAATAATGAATCATACCGCCATCGCGCGATTGATGACCACCCCTCCCACCAGGAACATCGCAGAATCAGTGTCGAATACGGAGAGGCGATAAAAAGAGCCAAGGCACAGCATTGGGCGGACTACCTGGAGGACATCAACGATCACATGCTATGGTCAGCGAACAGGTACCTATCCAACCCTGCGTCGGACGACGGAAAGTCCAGGGTGCCAACACTGAGAGGCAGCAGCATGGACGGGGCGGAGTGGTCGGCCGAGACAAACATGGAAAAGAGCAAGCTCCTGGCCGACACCTTCCCGCTGAAACCCCAGGAGACGCAGGTCCCGCCACACTACCGTTACCCGAAAAGGGTCGCATGCGGATTTCAGTTGCATGAGGAGCAGATCAGGAGGCAAATAGCCAGGCTTAAGCCCTACAAGGCCCCAGGCGATGATGGCATCCCAAATGTTGTATTGAAGGAGTCGGTGGACCTGATCGCTGAGTACCTTCTCTACATCTTCCGTGCCACTTTCGTGCTGCAAACATACAGCGATAACTGGAGGACATGGATTACGATCGTCCTCCGGAAGCCAGGCAAGGCCAGCTACGACATGCCTAAGGCCTACCGACCAATAGCGCTCCTCAACACCATTGGCAAACTGTTGACAGCAATAGTGTCAGAAGACCTGGTGTACATCACAGAGAAACACCGTCTACTACCCGCGAACCACTTCGGGGGGAGGCCTGGGCGAACCACGACAGACTCCCTGCACCTGGTAGTCAACAGAATCAAAGGGGCCTGGCGATGGAAAAAGGTAGCGGTGATGCTGTTCCTGGATATAGAGGGTGCTTTCCCAAACGCAGTCACGGACAGGCTCCTGCATAACATGCGCAAGCGGCGGATCCCGGAAGAGTATGTCCTATTCGTAGAAAGGATGCTGGCAAACAGGCGCACGAAGCTACGATTTGATGACTACACATCTGACTGGGTGGAGATAGATAATGGCATAGGGCAGGGGGACCCGTTATCTATGATACTCTATCTGTACTACAATGCTGACCTCCTGGACATTCCAGACAGGAAAGGACAGGCCGTGGTTGCCTTCGTGGACGACACAAATCTATACGCGGAAGGGGACACCTACGAGGAGGCCTACGACAGCCTCAGGGAGATGCTATTGAATCCAGGGGGTGTGAAGGAGTGGAAAATCACCCACAACTCGAGATTTGAGAAGACGAAGTTCGCGGTGGTCTGCTTCTCGAGGAAGAGGGTACCGGATCCAGCACGCGCAGGGAAGACAAGGCCGCTGGCAAGGCCCAGCTTCCTCTATGAAGACACGGAAATCGAGCCGGCGAAGGCCCACAAGTTCCTAGGCGTTTTCCTGGACGAGGAGCTGAGATGGAATATACAAGTGGAGAAAGCTGTGGCTAAAGCCGTTAAGTGGACCCTACTTTTCCACAGGCTGTCTAAGCCGTCGACAGGGGTGCGCGCTGATCTCATGAGACAGTTGTACCGAGCAGTAGCCATCCCCAAGTTTACATATGCCGCAGACGTTGGTTCACCCCGGTGAGGAGACAGGAGGGCGGAAAAAAGGCCAAAGGGTCAGTAGGAGTGGCGAGAAAACTAACCTCGGTACAGAGGATAGCTACTATGGCAATTACTGGCGCAATGAGGACCACAGCAACGGATGTCCTAGAAGCCCATGCCAATATCCTGCCCGTCGAACTGCTGATGCGAGAAGTGTGCTACCGGGCGGCCCTCCGACTCATCACCCTACCGAAGACCCACCCGCTACACCGGCTGACGCGCACGTGTGCCAGGCGCCTTGTCAAACGACACCCCTCACTGCACCGGCTTCTCCACGCCTTCCACCTCACACCGGACACCTACGAGAAGATCAAGCCGGCCCTGAAGCCGCCCGAGACAGCCCAGCTGTTTACCACAGAGATCGCACCCACCAGGGAGGAGTCCAAGGAGGACGACACGAACGACGCTGCGGATGCCAAGGTCTACACAGATGGGTCCGGTCTAGAGCAGGGAGCAGGAGCCGCAGCGGTCCTATACAAGGGAGGAAAGAGGGCCAGAGCGGTGAGATATCACTTGGGCTCGCTAGCTGACCATACGACATACGAGGCAGAAGCGATTGGCGTTGTGCTGGCCCTGGAACTCCTGTCAAGGGAGAAAGGGGTCAAGGAGGCGACGGTCCTGCTGGACAACCAGGCCATCATACAATCTATCAGCCACGTACGGTCCAGGCCGGCCCAACACATCTTAGAGCGCGCCAACGACATGGCTAACAGGGTGGCTAGGCCAACGAGAAGGTGCAGAGTCAAGCTCAAGATAATGTGGATCTCTGGACACGACGATGTGGAAGGGAACGAAGCGGCGGACACAGAAGCGAGAAGAGCGGCCAAAGGGGAAAGCAGCCTGCAAAGTGAGCTCCCAGCCTTCCTAACATCAGAACAGTTGCCACGCAGTGTTGCTGCTGCACGACAGTGCTTTCACGCAGATCAGAGACAGGAATGGCGAAGGCAGTGGATGGCTTCGCCTCGCTTTGCCAGGATGGAAAAGATAGATGGGGGTCTCCCTTCCAAGAGCTACTACGAATTGGTAACTGGCTTCACCCGGGCTCAAACAAGCCTGATAATGCAACTGCGGACGAGTCACATCCCCCTCAACAGCCACCTCCACAGGATCAAGAGGGCTGTGTCGCCTCTATGCCCGGCGTGCACATCGGCCGAAGAAAATGTGCATCACTTCCTGTTCGACTGCCGCACTCATGAGCATGCCAGGCACAAACTTCGTCAAAAATTGGGACGCAGATCCAAGTCGGCGAAGGTGCTCCTAGGGAGCACCAAGGGATTAACAGCACTCCTATCATACGTGGCAGAGACAAAGCGGCTGGAGGGCACTTTCGGTGATGTTACCCCTCGCATGCCTATCAAGTGATGAGGTCACACACACACAGACAGGACCGGCGGCCACGATCACGGTCACGACCAGCAAGGACAACAAGACAGCACCACACCTGCCGATACACCAACTCACCCAGCTCGAGCGACGACGTGATAAGACTCGACGTAGCAAGGAATGCGGGATCAGGATCGGGATCGAATGTCAAGGCAACAGCAGCAACATACACCGGACCTTTTCTCTCTTATTCTTATGGCTGCGGCGCTCCCACATGTCGTGCAGGCCCGCTTCGGCGGCCGAGCACTTAGCATGACAGACCAATAGCATGGGTCGAAATAACCAAGCGGAGAGTGGGAGTACCTTGTCTCACAACAGAGGGGGGCGGTAAACGACTCCGAGGGAGTCGGGCCGGCGGGGGAGAAGGTTCGTCGCCGGTGCCACCGCCCACTCGAGAATGCAGCGGGCGGGAGCCTCAGGGAGCGAGGAGGAAGGCCCGCCCTTTTATAGGTACAATGTGCTCAGCGACCATCATAGGTTTACCTGCGGTCGAATAAAATGACATGAAAAAAAAAAAAAAAAAAAAAAAAAAAAGAAAAAAAAGGAACACAGACACTCTATTTCTGGTTACGTATTCACGATTGATGGAGGAGCAGTCTCCTGGACCTCGAAGAAGCAGCCTATCGTCGCACTTTCGACGACGGAGGCTGGGTACATCGCGGCGACGCACACTGCGAAGGAGGCTCTCTGGATTAGGACCTTTATCGCGGAAATCGCGCGACCACTCAAGGATCCCGTCACCATTCACTTAGACAATATCTCTGCTATTTCTATCACGAAGAATGACGCCTACCACCCTCGTACCAAACATATCGATATTCGCTACCACTTCATACGGGACGCCGTTCACAGGAAGCTCATACAGGTCGACTACGTCCCTACCGCTGACATGGCGGCGGACATGTTCACCAAACCCATAGCCCGGCACAAGGTGGAGTACCTGAACTCGCTGGTAGGGATGCGTTCCGCTTAAGGGGGAGTGTTGGGGTTATCGGGGATAAGCTAGAACGCAGTCAGGGTGGAGGGGAGACCGGTCAGGGTGTTGTCTCATGTCAGTAGCCTCGGGCATATGCCCGAGGCCGTATATAGTGCAGAACCATAGTTAGCGGCACCTCAGTGAACTACCTCGTTCACTGAGGTGCGTATCCTTTTCTATCGACGTCTAGATATAAAGCCACTCACTCTGTTGATAGCTTCTATATCTAGGTAGAGTACTAATACATACTCAGTGAACTACCTCGTTCACTGAGCTTCTATATCTAGACTACTGCGCATAACCTCCACACCTCTCTGTGCCCACTACTTCTGCACTTCATCGCATTTGCAGCAATGGCAACCTACGCTACAAGAAGGTTCTTTTGGTAATGGTGGAGGCAAGTCGTCTCTCGATCATTCTGCCTTTCCCACCCAAGACTCTTTCAGACACCGCCACCTTACAAGCCAACCAAAATTGGCTCTCTGTTGTTCTCAAAATAAACTGGACCAACAAACTAACAGATTCACTTATGACAAAGGGTTGGCACTCCCATCATGTGCAGATGTTGGCAGACACTGCCTTCCTTCTTTTGTCTCCCTGCTTGGTGGCTGTTGGGTTGAATCCTACGGACCAAATTCATCCACAAACTGCTTCGAGTCGATCAAAATGATGTCACTTATTTTACAATGTTTGAATGCGCGTGCAACTCAAATCCTCTTCACTCCACCTTTGTTTCCGACTCGCGCCCTGCGCGCCCTTCTCCACGCCAACGCCTCTCCACGAATTCTTCTTCGTCATTCTCATCTTCACGCTACACCCCTTTCTGGTCCGTGGCACGGTCCAAGAGCAGGTATGGAGCCGTCGTTGTTGGTGCCCTGATTCCTGGCTTCATCTGCCTGAGTTGATAAACTCCTGGCAGAACACTTCCCATTTTAGTGCGATGATTATTTTGAGTACTGTGCGGAGAAACATTGGCGTCAGCTCCGTTGAGCGAGTAGCTTGTCAGCGTTAGATCTATTGGCCAGGGCGTTTACCATTGACACAGTCTGATGGGAGGTCAGGTCATGTGCCCTCCATTTCTGGTTTTCTGCAGCAGTCAACCTGGGTGTAGACTGAGCCGAAGACTCAGTTGTTTGTGACGTGCAAGGTAAGGTCAGTTCGGACGTTGTTATGTTATTCTTCTTGTCGTATTGAGACACACGACGTGCGCAGTCCTTTATCATGTCAAAGATTCAGAATCCATGTTGTCCAGAATACCGAGCATAAACTGATGATACGGGTCATTCTCCTGAGCTAATAGCGTCGGTGAGGGCCTGTGCACACGCCTGAACTTACCAGGCGGGCATGTCATCCACGAGTCAGGAATCTCGCCATAGAGGTCTTCCGAGCCGTCGTAATCGGACCAAGCTGATGATGCGCGACCCGCACGTTCAGGAGTCTCCGGCGTAGCGGAACTGTCGTGGGGTTTCTATTAGATCTAATAGAAACCCCATGACAGTTATAGATCTACCTGTACTCCGCCCCGCAATCTCCCATACTCTCTACGAGTCCACGCGAGGTACTAAACTCGCGTGGACTCGTATCGTAGCGACTATGGAGTTAGTGAGGACAAGGAATTTTTGGATGGTAGCGTTGTCTTCTGGTCGATGATTATCATTTGTATGTTCCGATACCTCTCTATCGGGTACTAAATCCTAGTGCGGTGGTTTCCTGGCAGACAAATATCTAGGCAGCCCGATCCCTACAAGGAATCCATGACGCCTTCCCAGCGCAAGTATCTCGACGTCATCGTCTCAGCTTGGGGTGACTGGTCGCTCTTCCAAAGATTGCTGCTCGGCGCTCTCCGTACTATTGGAGACAGGCACGGGGACCGAAGCATTGCCGTGATCGCCACGCGCTGTGTCGGTACCGAATATCGCGGCTGCGACAAATGAATGGTCTACTAGACCATTCACTTGTCGCAGCCGCGATATTCGGTACTCGTCTCGGTGTATCGGAACATACCAGTGACAATCATTGAGTATTCGGATTTTGGCTCATGCACGCCAGAAGACAACGCTACCATCCAAAAAGCTCTTGTCCTCACCAACTCGCGTGGACTCGTAGCGAGTATGGGAGATTGCGGGGCGGAGTACAGGTAGATCTAATAGAAACCCCATGACGTGAGAAGATAAAAAATGTAACGAAGTATAAGTCGGAGCTTTACTGTAAGTAGTCGATAGGACTGGCTTAAGAGTAGTTTGGGCACTTGAGAAGACCAGTCGAGATCAACATATATCGGGGGGATAGAAACTTAAGCTGAATATACATGAATGTTTGTGGGGCTTTTATACTAATTTCCTGTTCTATTCCTGTCCTCGGTCAGTGTCTAAAAGGAATCGGGGTTAGTAATGTATCTGATACCGCTTCCTTTCACCATCGCGTGTGCGATCGTGACTCATGATTCTGAATCTTCGCTACGGTACGCTACGGCACTTAACCTGCGATGTACACTGCTATAAACTCCTACCCTGTGCTGAAACGTCCACACCACCGCCTAAAGCTCGTCCCCGAATTGGCCCGAGTGTACTGTCCCAGCTGTATCCTGGATTATGCCAACCTCCTGGCTGACTGCGAGGCTGGTACCGAGATCTGGCCATCCTTTGCACTCTTCGAGGTTGCGTACTCTCCACATTTCGTCATGTGCCGGTCGAGAGCGCCGGTGTCATAAAGGTCTGGTCTCTGTCTCTGGAGTAACGGCAGAAGGTTACATAAGGGCCCTCCACCTTCTGCCGTCACCCCAGAGATCGAGGCAGCAGGGACCCAAGTCCCAACGTAACTGTGGACTACCTTCAGCCTAGCCGACGTGTTCATAATCGCTGCCTCCGAGATGTCCATCTTGTTCTTCTCGATCAGCCTCCACTCCTTCATCAGGAAAAGCGGTTACGGCGCTAAAACTGTACATAGTGAGCAATCAAAATATATACAGTCTATATTGTTCTATGAATATATTATATACTGTATATGCTGGCCTAGGCCTGTATATACTGCCAGTGTATGTACAGTATATACTGAATGTACAGTATATACAGTATACTGTACAGGATTATTCTATTTGGAAACCCCTCGAAACCCCCGTGGGAATAGAAACCCTACAGTCGCGGACAACCAAAGTCCACTAAAAAAATCAACCGGTTATGGGCACCCCACCCGCGTTAGAATATCGTTTTTAAGCCTATTTAGGTCCTTAAGGGCAGGTTTCCATGAGCCAATTCTTCAGAACGTGCTATTTGAAAATTTGGCCCTTCAAAATTTGGCCGGACACCAAAAAAATAGCTAAAAATATAGAAAATAGCGGAATCGATAGCTTTCTTCAAGCTGAATCTTATTCTGAAGAAATAGAAAAATGTCCACGACGGATTCAGGCAAAATAATTATTTTAATATTACATAACATACTCACATGATTTGGCCAGCTTGATGCATGTGAGACAAGAAACAAAAGTGTAATATCACTGGGCTTTGAAACCAAGCCCAGCATGTTGTCTCACCTGTGGATGCACCCTCCCAGGTGTCCCTGCTTCATTCAGCAGCAGCTCTTTCTACTTATCCCAGCAGCACAGAGGAAGATGACCCAGCCTGGGAACCTCACCAGAATGACAGTTTGTGGCCAAACTGGGGGGAATCAGAGGAATCGAGCGACGAAGACGACGGGTCAGTGGATTCTGACACTGGATGGCTGGGTTTGGGGGAGGAGGAGCATGTTTTTCATGCAAGACTCCTGAAATTTGCTGTGGCAAATGGAGATGATCCGAGTGATGAGGATTGGATGCCAGAAGCGTCGAAGAGAAAGAGGATGAAGCGATTAATGGATAAAAAAGGTGAGTTATAAGTTTCTGCCCCACTCAAAAATAGACCAACCTTTTGTTGCGCAGCTCGTCCCAAACAATATGTCACAGGCCCAGATGTTGGCAGTAAATCAGAAAATCAGAACACACTCGATGTCGTTATTGTTCAATGTTAGAGGGTCAGCAAACTCTTGATACTTATGTGACGTGCCTGCCTGTTGTGGACTGCTCTGAAGCACCTGCCACGGCTCCTATCCAGATTCACCAAGAGTCCCTTACTCCTCCACCACTTTCCTTTGAAGACCTTACTCCTATTGCAACATCTCGAAAGTGAAAGGAGAGAAGCACAGAGGATGGAAGTGGCAGCAATGGTGAGGCTGAAGAAGGAGGGGATGCTGGTGGAGAAGGAGGTGAAGGGGACACAGCTGGAGAAGGAGGCGAAGAAGGAGGTGAAGGGGACACAGCTGGAGAAGGAGGTGAAGAAGGAGGTGAAGGGGACACAGCTGGAGAAGAAGAGCCATGGGAAGATGAGGTTACGGACATGGTGAGGCCATTGGTGAATATTCGTGGCTGGAAGGACTTGCGAGATCAAGTCAAAGATGATTTGAAAAAAAAAGCATGCACATATGCCACTGAAGGACATCAACCAGCTAATGATCCTTCATAATTTTGCCACACTTCAGTTGAAGGGTCATGGCTGGATCACTTCAAGCAGGGAGGTGGCAGCACAGTGGCATGAAAAGCAATGTGGATCCAGCGAACATTTTGCACGCCGTATCAGAGGTCTTGCACACCATTATCAAGTATTTGAGCAGCTCCCTATTGAATCCAGGGGTGGCAGCAAGAACTCACGGTCTCTATTAAAAGATGAGGCTGTCAAAGTTGTGGCAAGAACATGGCTTACAGAACAGCGCATTGGCTCAATCACCCCTCAGCTCTTCTGCCATGCCCTCAACTCACAGATTCTCCCCTCCCTGAATATTACCTTGAAGAAACCACTCTGTGAGAGGACTGCACAGAGGTGGTTGGTGAAGCTTGGGTGGACACACACCATCTTGCGAAAAGGGGTGTATATGGATGGCCATGAGAGGGCTGACGTTGTCAAGTATCGGAATGAGGTTTTTCTCCAATGATGGAGAAATATGAACAACAGATGATTAAAATTTGAGGGGCCTGAGCTGAAGTGAGTTGAACCCAAACTTCAGCCAGGTGAAAGGCTTCTCGTTGCTGAGTTTCACGATAAGAGCTGCTGTCAACAAAATGACTTCAAAGGTTCTACCTGGTATGTATGTATATTTAATTCTTATACTTGAATCTAATCAACCATGTCAGGCTACAGAAGGGTGAACAAATCCTCCAGAAAAAAGGAAACGGTCGGCTGATTCACATCTCGGATTTCATAGAGGAGGTGAACTGATGGTTGGTTTCTTTCAATGATGATGGCAGCATTTCCTCCAGTGCATGCAAGGTCATCTTTCCTGGTTAAAATGCAGATCCATACTGGGATTGTGCTCAACTCATTGAGCAAGTGAAATCTTCAGCAATTCCAACATTCGAAGCGGCACACCCTGGCTGTCAAGCCCTTTTTATATTTGATCAGTCATCTGCACATGCAGCACTGCCACCAGATGCACTCAAGGCATTTGAAATGAATAAAAGCAATGGTGGCAAGCAACGGCATCAGAAGGATACAATTATTCCATACAACAGTCCCACACCTGAACTCCGTGGCAAAGTACAGAGAATGACCACTGATGATGGCCAACAGAAAGGCCTGGAACAGACTCTTACAGAATGTGGGTTTAATATTAAAGAAGTGTTCCCCTATCTGTCCATTCAAGAGTCAATGGTGCTGCATGGCTCGACTGCTTAGCCAGCAATATGACTTTGTAAACCAGGTGTCTATGCTTGAAACACTCATAAAAGAGGCTGGGCATGAATGCATATTCCTCCCAAAGTTCCACTGTGAACTCAATCCCATTGAGATGGTAATATTTACTTTTACTTCAATTGGTAATTTGTCAACTTATTCACATTGTCTAAGTATTGGGGGTGGGTGAAGTACAGATATCGGCAAGTGCCCAAGAGAACCTTCGATGATGCCAAAAAAGCAGCATTTGCTGCTCTCAATGCTTGCCTGGTGGATGTCATCCGATATTTTATCAACAGAGCCTGGTGGTTCATGAGTGCTTACAGGATTGGCCTGACAGGGCAGGCAGCAGCATGGGCCGTTAGAAAACAAAAGGGCCATCTGTAAGAACCCAGCCTTTGGCCGGTTACTTACAGGTATAACCTTTCTTCTGAGCCCAAGCCTTGTGATACTCGTGCCCGAGTACTTATGATGCTTATCCTGCGCCCGAGCCCAAGCCCGAGCTAGAGCTCATATCCGACCTTGATCCCATGCCCGTATCCCCTTAGTTACTGATTCCGCTCCATCATGCATCATTCGTATATTACCTCGCCCTAACCTCGCCCTGACCTCCCCTAATATGCTCGCCCCTGACTCGTACCCTCGCTTGTATATAAACCCCCTTGTATGCATCCCTACTCCTCAGTCTGAAAATCAACTATAATATACTTTGATCCCTAGTTAGTTTCTAAGCCTCGCCTCTTAAGCCAAACCTTGCCTCTTATTCGTTTGCCTCTGAAGTTGGGACTCGTGCGTAGGGTCAGGGCAGCACATAAGCTGAAGCCTAGTCCCTCTCCGACTTCCCTATCAAAAACTCACCCTGTAACCTCGGACCTTACCTCGGGTTCCGCTCCCAATCTCGGTCAACCTTACGAAGGATCGTATCGTAACAGTATTTTCAGACTTCTTACACCCTACATATCCCTTTTCTTCACTATGTCCATGATGACTCGTTCCTGCACCCTTCGGGGTATCTCAGAACAATGACGTTTCTCGGAAGCCCCTGACGATTCACCACCATCCCCGGGGATACCCCTCGCAGACCCCGCCAAGCCTAGTAACAAAGGCAAAGGTAGGGCTAACCCCGGTGACCCTTCAGGTGATCCAGGTGATGGCTCTGGAGGTTCTGACAGTGATCGGGACCTCCCCAACCTGCCACCCGAGGACCTCGGTGACCTCGAGGACAATGAGCTGATGCGTCGAGTGTTCATCAAGCTCGCGAAACCTCGCGAGTCCGAAGCGCGGGCCAAGGTCAAGGAACCGGATAGTTATGACGGTACTGACCAGGCCAAGCTTCGCACCTTCTTCCTCCAATGCATACTCTGTTGAAAGTATTAAAGAATACAATATTAACATATTAACTACAACAAACACAACCCCATATCACGACCAATACACCGATAACCCCTCTATCGGGATATATGCATCACGACACTAATACCCGAGACCGCCGGATCATCATATGCCCACTCAGATTGACCCAATCACATCCCCCGACTCCCCCGATGTCACAGGGACACATATCACGTGTTACCACGACTTACAACACCCAAAACACTATCCAAGAACACCGAGCCCATCCCGAATCACGCGCCTTCCATCAGTCACGTGACCCAATCAAGGGACACGACGTGTCGAGCCGACCCTGCCTATACCCAGACTATGTCCCCTATCCTTCACTAAACTTCCGTTCCCGCATCCTACTTTACACTCCATCTCCAAGCCCAACCTATACAACAAACGTCGCCACTCCTATTGTTACATGTGCGCCGCTCGCCCCATTCCATCATCCCTTCAGTATCACACCACCAACCCCTTGACCGCCAAGTGCCACCAGTAACTAATAAATACGTAGCCCCATGTACAATAAAACAGTAGTGAAATAACACATCATTTCACCTCTCATTCTGTAGTAGATTTTCTAGTCGACACTATTCACAAGACACGCATACCCACTGTGCGCGCAGATATTCCTGTCTACTTCAAAACTTACTCGATTTATCTCATAATTAAGAGATTAAATCACATCGTCTTAAAATCATATTCCTAGTATAAAACCACATACTCAACTTCCGAGATCGCCCCTCAGCCTTCAAAACTGGGGCCTCGAAGGTACAGTATGCTATTTCTTACCTGTACAGCTCAGCTCTACAGTACTTTGAACTGGCAATCCTTGGCGAAGTCCAACCCGAGCCAGATTGGCTCGAGGACTGGGACAGCTTCAAGGCCGAGCTTGAGCTCAACTTCGGCCCCTACGACAACGCTGCCCAAGCCGAGATCGACCTCGAGAAGATCGTTATGAAGGAGCACCACAAGGCCATGCGATTCTTTATCGACTTCACCCGAGCTTCGACTCGGACTCAGTGGAACGATGCGGCCCTCTGACACTTCGCCTACAAAGGCTTGGCCAAATGAATCAAGGACGACTTACTTCACTTTCCTCGATTCCGCAGCCTCGCCGAGCTTAGGAACTTTGCGCTGGAATGCGACAGCCGTTACTGGGAGCGTAAGGAATATGACGCTATGATCAATGGTCGCAGCTCCCAGCCTGCACGCGCCGCTAATCAGTCCAGCAGCAATGCCACTAACAACAACCAGTCTTCCAGCGGTTCCAATAACAACAAGAACCGCAACAAGACCAAAAACAACGGCAAGGGTTCCAACAACAACTCTTCGAACAACAAAAGCCAGCCCGACATATCAAGCAAGCTTGGGAAGGACGGCAAACTACTTCCTGAGGGACGCCAACATCGGGTCGACCAGGGCCTTTGTCTGCTTTGCGGCACCAAAGGCCACATTGTCAAGGACTGCCTGAAGAACAAGTCTACCAATGGTAGCGGTTCTAAAGGTCGGGCAGTGAAGACCCCTAACGAGGGGACTTCGGCCTCCATTACAGAGGTGAAAAAATAGGTAGCAACCTTGGAACCACACGATCCGAGGATTGCGGTAACCTCACCCATGTGCTCAGACTCAGTGCCGCTTCTCATTCATTGTCCAAAGATTCGCTTAATGTAGATATAACCTCGCCTTCGCTTCCCGACATCTCTTTTGTTGCATTAGTTGACTGCGGGTCTTCCGATTGTTTTATTGAATCCAGATTTGTCCAGAAGTACTCTATGCCTGCTTATCCTGTCTCTCCTATACCCTTGAAACTATTTGATGGTAGTACTAACACTACCATTACCCAAGCTCTAGACCTCTGTATCTGCTTTCCGACCGGTGAACAACAATGGGTTACCTTCTACGTAACCTCGCTTGACTCGAGTTGCTCGGTGGTACTTGGCCACAACTGGCTCACCCGCTACAATCCGTCGATTGACTGGTTATTGGGCTCTCTGCATCTGTAGATCCTTTCCATAGTGGTGTGTCTGGCCGTCGCATTGCTTCTGCGAATGTTTTGGGGACGCGGTCATCCTTTATTGTCGCGCTCAGTACTAATTCAATAGTATCTGGCTCACTGTAGATGAACTCCAGAGCCTGGACAATTGAGGCGTTAGCCGTTGCACCCCCTTTAGGGTCTGGACCATCACGATCGGCTGGGGGTCGTGGTTGGAGGAATGGATCATGGAGGCGCCGGTAATCAATGCGGGCAGTATTCCGAATCAAACTTCACTCGGACGGGTCCCTAGACAAGTATAAGAGCCGCGTGGTAGCAAAGGGATACACTCAACGACCGGGGATCGACTACGATGAAGTGTTTGCTCCTACAGCACGTTGGGCAGCCCTGCGCACAATACTAGCTCAGGGAGCGCTTCAAGGAGCGCACATAGAGTCTGTTGACATATCGAACGCCTACTTAAACGGAGTTCTGGATGATGATGCAAAGATATACATGACTCAACCAGAGGGATATCATCAGGGAGGACCAGATTGGGTATGCAAATTGAGGAGAGGGCTGTATGGGCTGAAACAAAGCGGAAGATTATGGTACGAGAGGCTCAGAGCGGCACTAGAAGGGATGGAATTCAGACGCCTAAAATCCGATCCAAGCATATACATCTGGACTAGCGATGGGGTAAAAGTCATCATACCTGTCTTCGTTGACGACTTAACTCTAGTGTCCAACTCAAAACAGGACTTAGACAGAGTAAAAGGCAAACTGGCCAAAATATTCAAGTTGAAGGACCTGGGGCCAACGACGTCACTGCTAGGCGTGGAAGTGGAGTATGATCGATCACAGAGGACATTGAAGCTCTCACAGAAACAATATATTCAGGAAATCCTCAGTCGGTTCCAAATGTCAGATTGCCGACCAGTCTTCACGCCCATGACGCCAGGTCTGAAACTGAGTGCAACCATGGGTCCATCAACCCCAGAAGAAGCAGAAGAAATGAGAGACATACCATACTTGAATGCAGTTGGAGCACTGAATTACCTTGCCATCGCAACGCGCCCCGACATTGCCTACGCCGTCGGATGCCTTGCACAATTCAACTCGAATCCAGGTCCAGCGCACTGGACAGCTGTAAAACATCTCCTGCGTTATCTGAAAGGAACGGTCGATCTGGCACTCACCTTCACGCCCAGTGAATCGACCGCATCGTTCCTGACCTGGACCGACGCAGACCATGGAGGAAACCCCGATAACGGCCGGTCGACCTCAGGCTTCCTTGCAAAGATAGGGACTGGAGCTATCAGCTGGGCCAGCAAGATACAGAGCATAGTTACCCTATCCACAACGGAAGCAGAGTTTGTCGCCTCGGTCCTAGCGGGAACAGAAATCGTCTGGCTACGAAGTCTGCTGAGCAAGCTCGGTTACGAAGTCGAGGAGCCATCTCACCTTTTCATCGACAACCAATCTGCCCTCTCAGTTGCAAAGAACCCCGAACATCACGGCCGGATGAAACACTTAGACCTTCGGTACTTCTGGCTGTGAGAGAAAGTCGCGCCGAAAATCATCCGAGTTGATTATGAGCCCACGAGCAGCATGCCCGCGGACTTGTTAACCAAAGCATCATCCTGCGAGTTGGTGGAGCGACATCGTCGCACCATGGGACTTTTCTGAGGACAAACCGACAGCGTCAAGGGGGTGTGTTGCGCGTCGAGTCACGTGCCGCAGTCGATTAGCTAATTAGTCTGAGTTCGAAGTAGGGGAATCTCATCCATTCCTACTTCGAACTCAGGTACGTAGTAATGTTCGTGTACTATAGACTAAATCTCATCCGTTCCTACTTCGAACTCAGGCTCTGCACTGACACTCACCCCACCGCATACGCGTGCGCCCCCGCGGTTTCCGAGCTCAAGAACGTGTCAGGATCGGTGAAGTTGCCTTATGGTGCATTGGCACTCAGTGCGGAAGGGATCAAAGATTTCGGGGCTTATGCTACACAGGAGGAAATCCGACATCGAGAATGAACGCCTACCGTCAGATCTCACTGATCCAATGTCAGAAGAAGCTAAGCCCTTCCTCTCCAATCCTATGACACCCTCTTCTGGAGATTCTCCTGTAGTGGGTTCTCACCATTAGTACAAAGTAGCAAACAAAATTGAACCCTGCATTGAACTACATACAGTAAGCTAAGCTTGACATTGTTCCCCCCTCAGCACCCAAAATGCAAAATAAAAAATGCTTGTTTTATTTGGATTTTTTAGTTCTATGCCCTAGCTATGGTCCACATAGCTTCAGATATGAAATTTCAAGCGAATCGGAGCGATATCAAGTAAGATATCGTTGTTCGAAGTTTGCGCGCTAAAACGGAAGCAAATCCGACGCGCGCCTTAGGTACTGCAAACGGGTCACACTGGCACGTACATAAGCAGTTTTTCATGATATGTAGTGTAGTTACAGTGGTCTTAAACCTTACTCTCTGCCCACTTGCCATCTGTTAGAGTTGCAAACCGCAGCCCCTGATTAGTCAGCAGGTCATTATTGACCTTTTTAGGTCTTGCGCAGTTGCAAGACATTCTTTTATTCCCCTTTATTGCGAGTCTTATTGTTCTCATGAAATTATAAGTAGCTATTGTCATGTAAAGTCTCCCTCAGTGGTTTGACACCGTGCAAACACTGAATTGATTTGTTGTCGTATAGTCTTGTTATTATGTATTATACCATCCACTTCCCATGCATCGTCATCGTATCGATGATTCCGACGATTCCGGGGCAGGTAGTGATTGCAACGACATCATCGACGATGAGGAAGAATTTTAAGGAAGAATTTTAATCTCTTTTGCACTACATACAAAAAATGATATCTGTGTCTACAATCCATTCCCCCACCAACAAGCCATGGCCCAAGCCAAGGCCAAGCTGGAGCCGAGCCAGGCCAAGTGCCAATGGCCTGGCTCAGGATTTTGCAAGCCAAAGCCAGCGCTAACCAGGCCAAAGCCACAGCTTTCAGGCCAAGCCAGGCCATGCCCATCACTACACGTCACACTGGACTCGTCACTCCTTCAATTGCTCTTTGCGCTTGCCTCGCTCTTGCTTACAGTAGAGCATGAAGACTACATAGTACGTGGATTTTATGTGTCGAATACCTACCACCCGACAAAAAGGCACGTTGACCAGAATTGACAGTAACTACCATGATGTATTATTATCTTTGTGTGATTGGAAACCCTTCGAAAAGCGGTGGGTCCACCTCACGGAGATGTTTTTGTCAGTGTTACCAAGGTAATCGTATATTCACCCGTCCCGTCGGGATCCGGAGGCAGGTTTGTAGATATTTCTAAGGTTTCGCGCCGCTGATAAATGTTCAACTTGTCTTACAGTAACAGCAAATTCGACTCCGGCACCTAGCGTACACTAGCACCTCAATTTAACACATCTGTCCTTGAGGCTCTCACTCTACTATTTAGCAGCCCACTCTGGCTTGCCTGTCGCACCCCTCCCTTGCTTTCCGCTCGCCTTCACATAGGTATTATCAGCTCGCTGTCCCCCACACTACTAACCTTTCAACTTAATTCCTCGTCTTCCCTTTGAGAAACTTACCATCCTATGGAATACAACGGAAATGAAACCATCATGTCTGAACAATGACGTTTCGACCCATCCGGACTTGTCCCCCACTCAGAGGAGAATGCATGGCAGTCGTCGATTTGTGATGAACCAGAGCAATTACTATCTCCGGAGGATATGAGGTGTATTTACGCCGCCAAATTTGTAAGTACGTTGCATCAGTTTCCTGGTGTAAGCACCACACCAAACCATAAGACAACAGGCCATGCCACCGTACTTCCTCACACTTACCACCACCACCAAAATCTCAAAATTCTCATAACTACACACTACCACTACCTACCAATAGCTAGTATCGCCTTCAGCCATGCTACACACAGGCAGAAAGCTCCGGAAAAAGGAAGTGCACAAAATGGCCACGCCGACGAGTTCGGAGGGCCAGCCGCCGGGCGCCGCCCACCTGGGCAGAACGAGAGCGGGGACGGCACAGCAGGGGGAGCAGGCGAGGACGAGGGGCGAGCTTATCGACAACACAAGCTCTGCAGTGCGAAACAGGGAGCAAGCGCGGAATTTCCTCGATAAAAATCAATACATGGCAAAAGACGACCAAATCACCCACGAAGGCCTGAGCTACGTCCTGCTCTGCCTAGCCCACAGCGCCACGCCTAAGACCCTAAAAGAAGGCGCGAGGGCCATAGCGATACTAATGATGGATGCATCAGAAAGGAGTTTCGGAGAACAAGTTATGAAATATGTGGAAAAGAAAGTGGAGCCGATCATGCGGAAGGCGGATGAAATGACGGACACCCTCAGGGTAGCCACATACGACACAATCAGGGCAACAGACGCAGCAGCAGACACCATAGAGACAGCGACGCGCAACAGCAGTGGTTATGTGGCTATGCTGGACATGACGTATGCAGCGGCGCTCAAGGGCACGGTGCCTTTGGCACACCCCAACACGCTCGCAAGGGCCAAGGTGAGAAGCTGCCAAATATTGATAGACAAGGATCCCAGCACGGAAGAGAGCCTGCTCGGAGAGCTCACGGAGCAGGAGCTTGTCGCAAAGGCGAACGAAGCAGCGGAACAAATGGAGGCGCGAGAACAGGGGGAGGAACTGAGGTTTGTGGGGGCCAAGAAGCTGGCGAACGGGGGGATAGTATTCGACATGGGAACGCCGGAAGCGGCTGGCCACATCCAAGCCAACAAACAGAGCTTCCTGCAGAAGTTCAGCGCATCCGCGGTCGTCAAGGATCGCACAGTCTCAGTGATAATCGAATACGTACCAATAAGCCACTCCCCAGACGCCCTCGGGAGTACGCCAGGATCGAACACGACTCTAAGCTACCAGAAGGGACACTGACAGCCACGAGATGGATCAAGCCGGCACAAAGACGCAGCCAGGGCCAACGATCTGCGCACCTCATAGCGCCCTTCAGTACTACGGAGGCTGCAAACAGGGCGATCAGGGACGGGCTAATTATTGCGGGCAAGCGGACTTGGGCCAGGAGAATGAAGCGCGAACCCAGGAGGTGTTTGAAGTGCCAAAAGTACAACGTACGTCATTTCGCAGCAGCGTGCGAGGGAGCGGAGACATGCGGCACTTGCGCGGGGGAGCACAGAACATCGGAGTGCGCAGAGACAGACCCGGATAAGTTTAAATGCGTCAACTGCAATGCAATGGGGCACGCTTCATGGGACCGCACGTGCCCGAGATTTATAGCTGCAAGCGAACGGATAGAAAGAAGCGACCCCGAGAGCACGTACAAATATTTCCCAAACAAGCACCCTTGGACCTGGGAGCAGCAGCACACCGATGATGAGTGGACAAGAGGCGAGACGGTAGAGATGGGAACCGGACAACAGTGGACCCAACCACGAATGCTCCAGGGCAGCCAGCAGGAAAAGCAAAGGATGGGACCGCCAGAGGGGCGGACAGAGGGGGCAGCCACAGCTGGGCGCAGAACGGGACGCGCGAACCCACCGGTGGGACACAGTGATAGTGGATGGCAGCGGCCAACCACCAGGAGCCAGGCAAGGCCGGGATCGAGGCTGGGATTGAGGCCAGGGTCGAGACAAACGACCATAAGCGAGCATTTTATCATGAGTGCAGGGGGGGGAAGGAGAACCGAACAGCATGCTGACCATATCTCATCTGCAGAATGACAAACGGGAACGAACCACAAGCAACGAGGCTGAGAATTAGACAGCAAAACATAAACAAGTCTCTACATGCCACCAACGACTTAATAGGTAGGTGCTCCCCTAAGGAATACGACATTATAGCGATACAGGAGCCATACCTTGACTTCCTGGGAAACGCAAGAGCAAACTCACACTGGTACATGGTATACCCTAGAACCCATTACAGCGACAAGGAGAAACGGACGAGGTCTATGATGCTAATTAGCAAGAACGTTAAAACAGACACATGGGCGGCCCTGGACATCGGGCACCTGGACGTCACAGGTGTCAGCCTAAAAACGCAAGCCAGTGTAGTACTCATCCTCAATTTTTATTGCGACTGCACACACTCGGAGAGCCTACAGTTTACTGAAAAATATCTACAGGAAAGAGCGAGAACAGCGCTGCAAGGGGACCAAAATGGCAGCATAATCTGGCTAGGAGACTTCAACTGGCACCACCCCCTGTGGGACGAGCCGCGGAACGTGCACCTTTTCACACGTAGCAATCTGGAGGCAGCCCAGCTGCTGCTAGATGCGACAGCTGGAAGGGATTTGCACATGACACTGCCCAAACACGTTCCAACACTCAAGGCGCAGTCCACCGGCAACTATACGCGGACGGACAATGTGTTTATGTCAACATCACTGCTGGAGTCAGTGCTGGAATGCCAGACGGTGCCGGAAGACCAACCGGCTTGCAGTGATCACTTCCCTGTAGACACGGTGCTAGAGGTAGGGTACATGCCGGTACAGGAACCGACCAGGCACAACTACCGCCAAGTTGACTGGGAGCAGTACAACAGGCGCCTGAAAGAGAAGCCGGAAGAGCACACTACAGCAGAGATGCCGGCCACGAGCGAAGATTTCCACCACATGCTGAACGGAGTCACCAACGCAATCACAGACACCACCGTAGAGCTTGTTCCCAAGACAAGGCCGTCCCCGTACGCAAAAAGGTGGTGGTCGCTAGAGCTCACAAAGATGCGAGCAGCCGCCAGGAAGCTAGCACGCAAAGCTTATGAGCGTAGGAATGACAGAACAGACCCGGCTCACGAGGAATACAGAGAAGCCAGGAACAAATACGCTAGCGCCATCGAGAAGGCCAAGCTCGAGCACTGGGAAGAGTTTCTTGAAAGCGTCAACCAGAGGACAGTCTGGACTGCGAAGGTATGCAACGGGAGAGTCTGCGGACGGAGGGAAGGCAAGGGTGCCCACACTCACCGCCAAACAGGCAGATGGCAGTGAGTGGGTTGCTGACACCAACAGCGAGAAAGCGAGGATGCTATTCGAGACTTTCTTTCCACCGACGAGTGCAGCAAGCAGCCGAGCTCCAGATAACTATGAGTACCCACCGCCGGCATTCAGCTACGAGCCCATAACTGATGAGCAGATCCAGCGTGCAATCAGACACACCAGCCCGTTCAAAGCCCCAGGGGCGAACAACATACCAAACATTGTATGGAAGCAATGTGTTCATGTATTGCTGCCCTATATAGGGCCCTTGTTCAGGGCCACCTTCATGCTCAACACCTACCCAGCCCAGTGGAGAGATTCGGTCACGCGGGTCCTGCGCAAGCCGGGGAAGGCAAGCTACTCTGTGCCGGGCGCTTACAGGCCGATTGCGTTGCTCGACACCCTGGGAAAGATATTATCCTCATGCGTCGCAGAGGATATATGCAAGATGGCAGAAAAACTAGCGCGCACATCGAAGGGCATATCTGCCAAGCACATGAGACAATTCTACATCGCGGTAGTAATACCTAAAATCTTGTACACAGCTGACGTCTTCCTAATCCCAGAGTCCGACCAAAGCAGGGGCACAAAGGGACACATCACCAAGTTAGCCAGGGTACAGCGACAGGCGGCACTGCTAATCACGGGCGCGATGAGGTCAACAGCTAGCGACACTCTAGACGCGCACACCAATCTGCTCCCGTTCCAACTCTTAGTATCCAAAATTGTCCACCGAGCGGCTGTCAGGCTGACCACCCTTCCTAGACAGCACCCTCTAGCTGGACATGTCAAAAATGCAGCGAGCAGGTATGTCAGGAAGCATTGAACAGCGCTCCATGAGATCCTACACGCCTTCCATAGGCGTGACAGAGTTAGGACCGAAATGGCAACCGCGTTTGAAGTGCGAGTACCCCCAGATAAAAATGAAGCCATAGCAGAGGAACGGAGGGACCAGGCAGACATCAGAGTCTACACGGACGGATCGTCGATAGAAGGCGGAGTGGGGGCTGCAGCGGTGCTGTACAGAAGGGGAGTGGAGGAGAGAGTGGCAAGAAGATACTTGGGGACAGCGGACGAGCACACCGTCTTCGAGGCTGAGCTGCTGGGCGCAGCAATGGGGGCGAAACTGCTCCGAGGGGAGCGACACGGTCACCACACCCTAGCGCTTGACAATCAGGCGGCTATTCAAACTACGCGCAAGAGAGACTAGGGTCACCATGAGATGGGTGCCGGGGCACAAGGGGCTTCAGGGAAATGAGAGGGCGGACGAAGAGGCGAAGAGAGCGGCCAGAGGGGAATCTACAAGTGAGATGGATGTGCCAATGTCGTGCAGAGGGGAGCTCCCGGTCAGCAAAGCTGCGGAATTACAGAGGCACCACCAGAGGCTGAAGGAGCAAGCCAAGGAATTCTTCAGGAGGTCGCCAAGAGCCAGGCACGCCAATGACATAGACCCATCAATGCCGTCGCCAGCATTTGCGAAGCTATGTAGGGGACTCACGCGCAGACACAGCTCGCTCTTGATCCAGCTCAGAACCGGCCATGTCCCGCTCAATGGATACCTGTACAAGATCGGAAAAGCAGAGACCCCCACATGCCCAGCATGCCTCCGTGGTAATGAAACGGTACACCACTATCTTATCCAGTGCCCAGCGTACAAACCCCAGAGACGCCAACTGGAAAAGAAACTTAAGCGCGGCGCCAGGTCCCTCAGGACGCTTCTATCCAGACCAAAAGCAATGAGGCCACTTTTTCAGTTCATTAACGATACAGGAAGGCTTAGGAGCACCTTCGGAGAGGTATCGCTGCCAACAGAGCAACGACAAGGGCGATAGATCAGCATAAACGATGGGAACAACGCACCACCTCGCTTCACCAGCAAGCACGGGCAACTCCGGGCACTACCCAGGAGTTCATGCGGAGATAGAAGCGAAAGGAGTAGATAGATTAAAATGTGTGGACCGAATTCATGTATGCCTCGTCTTACATAGGGCCCGGCCCCAAAAGACACAAATCGGAGAAAAAAAAAAAAAAAAAAAAAAAAAAAGGCCATGCCACAATTATAGCCGTACAACTTTTAGTTGAATCTTCGGGGGTCAAATATCATCTTGTAAACGCACATCCATATTAGACTGCGAACAAGAGACAAAGACAGTGCAGTCTACATGCGGGCGGGTGTGTTGAAAAAACAGCTAGCTGGGGAGGTGTTCGGGAAGGAGGGGACAGTTGATAAGTGTTTTTACATTCCTCGCAGCCGCAAAGAATTCTGGGCCACTAATGTCGCGAACAGAGACTTCTGTGCCCCCCAACATGACCCAGCTTGATTTCTCCCAGCCCTTTCCCTCCATGGGATATGTCTTGGGGTCGCTCTTCCATCCTATGTGACACTCGGCCTTTCCCTCCCCATCCCAGTAGAAAGCGTATTGGGTGTAAGTATAACTGTGTGGGATAATGAAGTGGCTCACGCCACTCCTGGAGGTGTGGGTACTGCCGTAGACGCCGCTTACCCCATTACTCGCACCATAGGTGTAAAGATGCAGATACCCCGGTCCGTGCGTAGTAACCAGGATGCCTTCTCCATTGTCGAAAATGGGAGCCATGGACTATTTATCTGATTGTTTGTATGAGGTGAGTTCCATATGCATAACTCATGTAGGAGATCAATCGATCGAGGAGCTTACTTGGCGCGGTCTGCATGCATCAGACATCAGTCAGCAGAGAGGTGAACAGTGGGGGGACAACCTACGGGGGACAACCTACAGCGTTTATTTGGTTATGCAAGAGGTAATCAGAGCCGTAAACTCCGCGTAATGGAGAAGGCTCCGAACGAAATGTGAACCATGGTTACGCATAAGCCTTTTTATATTGTTCCAACAGCCTCAGGGAAACCCATGCTAGACAGACCGCCTGAGTAAGGACAAAAATTGTTCATGTAGCCACGAAAGTAGCCACGAAATGGCTCAGATGTCAGTGTGTGAATACCTTCAGGGCAGACAAAGCACGTTTAGGAGAAACGCCAACAGTCAGAAGATTATCCCTGCTGATCACATAAGTTTGGGTGCAAAGAAACTTGTATTTCCTTCCTATTGAGGATGTCCAGCTTTGACATAATTAGGAGGAAACATCACCCCCAGAACATATCAAGATTTACGTACGCCGTTGTAAACGAATCGCAGCCCTAATAAATGGGGGTGCAAGCTGCAAAAGGCTGAGCGTTGAGCTTTGGGCTGATAGAGTTCATCATTAATGCCGTTGTTGCATGCACGAGCCTGGATGACATTTGTTCCATATCGACTCGAAAGTCTTGGATGTTATCGATTCTGCTTGGGCTCGGTGGATTGTCGGCCATGCATGGCTAACCGTCATGGAGGTGCTGCAATATGCATATACGTGGCGCACGCCTCATCCTGAGTAAGGCTGTGTAGGTCTGCAACCAAGACACCAAGAAATGTCGCGTATCTGTGTGGCCACTGTCAGTATCCTGTACCAGCACACGGTCCGAAACTACACCCTCTCGACCCCCACAATTCGAAGCGGTGTGACAATTCAGAATTGTCTAACCGGGGGCAAAGGAACCTCAAAGCGGGCTTCGTCAAGACCAGAGCCAGGTCTCGGTAAAGGGTAGTTCAAAATATCAGATGCAGCGCGAGCGATGAGTGCATGTTGTCTATACCGTGTCAATATGCTTCGTGCGACCCACAATATAACTCCTCATAATAATGTCGCGAGATTCGCTTCCTACTTTCACGCGTGCTCGCGAGGGTTGTGGGTCACGGTTGCCATCCGGCAAACGATACAAGAAAGTTATCACGTGACGGCATGCGTGTGCGATCTCATCGATTGCGAGTCATGATTCTGAATCTTCGCTACGGTACGCTACGGCACCTAACCTGCGCCATGTACACTGCTATAAACGCCTACCCTGTGCTGTCACGTATGCTGAATTGTCCACACCGCCGCCTAAAGCTTGTCGCCGAATTGGCCCGAGTGTACTGTCCCAGCTGCATCCTGGATTATGCTAGCCTCCTGGCCGACTGCGAGGCTGGTACCGAGATCTGGCCATCCTTTGCACTCTTCGAGATTTCGTACTCTCCACATTTCGTCATGCGCCGGTCTCATAAATATCTTGTCTCTCAGGCCGTCTCCGGAGTAATGGCAGAAGATTAAGGGTCCCTTCACCTTCTGCCGTAACCCCAGAGGCCGAGGCAGCAGGGACATCCAACGTAACTGTGGGCTACCTGCAGCCTAGCCGACGTGTTCATAATCGCTGCCTCCGACATGTCCATCTTGTTCTTCTCGATCAGCCTCCACTCCTTCGTGGCGTGACAGGTAAAGCAATGTCGGTCCGCATGCCGTGCCTCTGTGTAGGCCATCTTGAGGCCACACTGTTTGCCTTTTAGCGACATGTGCTTACAAGTGCTTTCTTCTGTAGGGATGAGAACCACGCCTATGTGTCGGTGCCTTGGGCACTTTACTGCGCAGCGAGGGATCGTTGACCGACATGGAGCTTCCCTCCAATTTTTCCCAGCCTCCCACCCACGCCTAATTTTTCTCTTTGGATTCCTCCGCCTTCGCTTCGTAATCACCTTCACCTCCTTTCCCACTGATCTCGCAACCTGCTCCAGCTCATCTCGGCTTTGTTGGGTGTTTCCTTTCTTTCTTTCTTTCTTTCTTTTTTTTTGAAGAGGTCGGAGTCTTTCGTGCGCTCTTCTCTTCTCCCGCTCGTGCGCCCGGACTCCCACACAGCAAAACAGGTTGTCCAGAATTGACAGTAACTACACATGCATGACTGAATTATTATCGCTGTGTGATGGGAAACCCTTGGAAAAACGGAGGGACCGCCTCATGGAAATGTTCGTTGGTGTTATCAAGGTAATGCATATTCACCCGTTGGATCCTGAGTCAGGTTCATAGCTATTAAGTTTCCACCCAACAATTTTGGATTTCGACACCTAGCGTAGACTTTTCAAGTTAACCCACCTGTCTTCTTGAGGCTCTCACCTGGCACTACACTATTTAGTAACGCGCTCTGGCTTGCCTGTCGCACTCCTCCCATGCGCTCTCGCCTTAACAAATGTATTATCAGCTCGCTGTCCCCTCGCTACTAACCTCTCAACATAATTCCTCGTCTTCCCTTTGAGATATATTACCATCTTATGGAAAGCAATGGAGATGAAACCATCATGTCTGAACCATGACGTTTCGACCTATCCTTGTCCCACAGTCGGAGGAGAATGCATGGCAGTCGTCGATTTGTGATGAACCAGCGCAATTACTATATACCTCGGGAGGATATGAGCAGTATACACGCCGCCAAACTTGTAAAGTACGTTGCATCTGTTTCCTGGTGTAATCGCCAGATCAAACCATAAGACAACACGCCATGCCTCAGTTACGGCCACACATCTTTCAGTTGAATTTTTGGGGTCGGATATCATCTTGGCAAACGCACATCGATATTAGACTGCGAACAAGAAACAAAAGACAGTGCAGTCTACATGCGGGCTGGTGTGTTAAAAAACAGCCTGAACTAGCTGGGGAGGGTTTCGGGAAGGAGGTAACAGGTGACTTTGTTTCCTACATTGCTAGATCGCACAAAGTAATTAGGGCTGACGTCGAGAACAGAGACTTCTGTGTCGCCCAACTTGACCCAGCTGGATTGCCCCCAACCCTTTCCGGCCACGGGAGATGTCTTGGGATTGCTGTTCCATCTTACGTGACATTCGGCTTTCCCCTTCCCATCCCAGTAGAAAGCGTATTTGGAGTAATGATAGCTGTATGTGATGATGAAGTTGCTCACGCCACTCCTGGAGGTATGGACGCTGCCGTAGTAGGAGCCGTACTCTTTCATACTGGCCGGACCATAGGTGTAAAGGTGCAGATTCCCTGGTCCGTGCGTAGTAACTAGGATGGCGTCTCCATTTAAGAAAATCGGGGCCATGGAATATTTATCTGAATGTTTGGATGAGGTGAGCTCCAATAGGAATTACTCATGCCGGAGATCAATCGATACAGAAACTTACTGGGGCGGTCTGCATGCATCAGACATCAGTCCACGACGAAGCAGATGGGCGAGCAGTGAGGGAATAACTTACAGTGTATTTGGTTATGTAAGAGGTAATCAGAGCCGCAAACTCCGTGCGATGGAGAAGGCTCCGAATAATTGGTGGGGAACCATGGTGACGCAGAAGCTTTTTTATATCGTTCCAACAGCCTGAGCCTCAGGGGAACCCATGCTAGACAGACCGCTTGATAAAGTAAGGACAAAATTGTTCAGGTAGCCACGAACGTAGCCACTAAATGGCGCAGATGCCAGTGCGTGTCTACCTTCAGGGGAGACAAAGCACATTTAGGCGAAAAGCGAGCGTTCAGCAGATTACCGGCCCCTGCTGATCACATAAGTTTGGGTGCAAAGAAACATTTCCTTCCTATTGAGGATGTCCAGCTTTCACATAATTAGTAGGAAACATCACCGCCAGAACATATCAAGATTTACATACGCCATTGTAAACGAATCGCAGCCCTAATCGTGGGTGCAAGCTGCCCAGCTGAGCGCTGAGCTTTGGGCTGATAGAGTTCGCCATCAATGCCGTTTTTGCATGCTTCAAGGCACAAACGAGGTAGGATGAGATTCGTTCTATATCGACTCGAAAGTCTTGGATGTTATCGAGGTTGGCATGCGCGCCTAATGGTCATGGACTATATTTACTATTTAGTAGAAATTCGCTTACGTCAGAGGTGGTTTTTGGTGCTTGCCATCGTTGTTCAAAGCACTGCCAGCGATATTGGGCGAACTAGTGTCCGCTATCTTCGCTCAAAGTCACGAGCTAGGTGAAATTGAAATACATACGTTGTAAATAGGGTTCCGCATGGGTGTGAGCCACACCGCGGGTGGGGGTGTACGGGTATGTAAAGGAGTCCTTTGTCGATGGCAACCTTAAAAGTTCGCATCGGAATATCAGACTCGCAGCACAGACTCTCTTAAGTACTTCGGTGGATCGGCAGCCTACCATCCCAACCCTCGCGTGAAAGTAGTAAGCGAATCTCGCGACATTATTATCAAGAGTTATATTGTAGATCACACGGAGCAGATTCAAGTTGACACGGTATAGACAACATGCACCCATCGCTCCCGCTGCATCTGATCTTTTGAACTACCCTTTACCGAGACATGGCTCTTGTCTTGACGAAGCCCGCTTTGAGGTTCCTTTGCCCCCGGTGAGACAATTCTGAATTGTCACACCGCTTCGAATTCTGGGGGTCGAGGTGGTGTAGCTTCGGACCGTGTGCTGTACAGGATACTGACAGTGGCCACACAGATACGTGACAGGTCTTCTTGGTGTCTTAATTGCAGACCTACACAGCCTTTCTCAAGATGAGGCGTGCGCCACGTTACCACGTATATGCATGTTACAGCACCTCCATGACGGTTAGCCGCGCATGCCGACAATCCGCTGAGCCCAAGCAGAATCGATGACATCCAAGACTTTCCAGTCGATATGGAATAAATATCATCCCGGCTCGTGCCTTGAAGCATGCAACAACGGCATTGATGAAACTCTATCAGCCCAACGCTCAGCGCTCAGCCTTTTGCAGCTTGCACCCACATTTATTAGGGCTGCGATTCGTTTACAACGGCGTACGTAAATCTTGATATGTTCTGGTGGTGATGTTTCCTACTAATTATGTCAAAGCTGGACATTCTCAATAGGAAGGAAATACAAGTTTCTTTTCACCCAAACTTATGTGATCAGTAGGGGTAATCTTCTCAATGTTGGTGTTTCGCCTAAGCATGCTTTGTCTGCCCTGAAGGTATACAGGCATGGAATCTGCGCCATTTCGTGGCTACGTTTGTGGCTACCTGAACAATTTTGTCCTTACTTTATCAAGCGGTCTGTCTAGCATGAGTTCCCCTGAGGCTGTTGGAACGATATAAAAAAGCTTCTGCGTCACCATGGTTCCCCACAAATCATTTGGAGCCTTCTCCATCACACGGAGTTTGCGGCTCTGATTACCTCTTGCATAACCAAATACACTGTAAGCTATTCCCTCACTGCTCGCCCATCTGCTTCGTCGTGGACTGATGTCTGATGCATGCAGACCGCCCCAGTAAGTTTCTGTATCGATTGATCTCAGGCATGAGTAATTCCTATTGGAGCTCACCTCATCCAAACATTCAGATAGATATTCCATGGCTCCGATTTTCGAGGATGGAGAAGCCATCCTAGTTACTACGCACGGACCAGGGAATCTGCATCTTTACACCTATGCTGCGAGCAATGGGGAAGGCGGCGTCCACGGCAGTGTCCATACCTCCAGGAGTGGCGTTAGCAACTTCATTATACCATACAGTTATAATTACACCCAATACGCTTTCTACTGGGATGGGGATGGAAAGGCCGAGTGTCACATAGGATGGAAGAGCGACCCCAAGACATATCCCATGGAGGGAAAGGGCTGGGAGAACTCAAGCTGGGTCATGTTGGGCGACACGGAAGTCTCTGTTCACGACGTTAGTAGCCCTGAATTCTTTGCAGGTGCGAGGAAGGCACAAACACTTGGCAACTGTTCCCTCCTTCCCGAACACCTCCCCAGCTAGCTGTTTTTTCAACACATCCGCCCGCATGTAGACTGCACTGTCTTTGTCTCTTGTTCGCAGTCGAATATGGATGTGCGTTTGCCAAGATGATATTTGACCCTGAAGATTCAGCTGAAAGTTGTACGGCCGTAATTGTGGCATGGCCTGTTGTGTTATGGTTTGGTGTGGTGATTACAACAGGAAACAGATGCAACGTACTTACAAATTTGGCGGTGTAAATATCGCTCATATCCTCCAAATGTAGTAATTGCGCTGGTTCATCACAAATCGACGACTGCCATGCATTCTCCTCCGAGTGGGGTCCAAGCCCGGATGGGTAGACACATCATGGTCCAGACATGGTGGTTTCATTTCCGCTGTTTTCCATAGGTGGTAAGATTTCTCAAAGGGAGGACGAGGAATTAAGTTGAAAGGTTAGTAGCGTGGGGTACAGCGAGCTTTTTTTTTTTTCTTTTTCTTTTTATAATCCAATTTATGTAACGTCTTTTGGGGAATGGCCCTATGTAAGATGATTACTACAGTACACCGGTCAACATGTGTTCTATCTACCATCTATCATTTAGTTCTCTATCTCTGCTTGTGCACCATGGGTGAAGCCCCAGGCATGTCCATGCCTATGTGAGCGAGGGCATTAGTTTTATTGCGTCCCTTGTGCAACTGTTTGGTTCTGTCATTGTATGTGGTACAGTCCATCCTTTGTCATGTTGTTGCGGTGATGCTGTTTGATGATAGATTTGTGGGTAATGCATAACTTGTGGTTGGTCGCCGCATGGGGGCCTCCACACAGAGCACATTTTGGCATCACATGTGGGCAGACCACCTCTTGGCACACGCTCTGGTTTGGGCACTTACAGTCAGGTGTAGAGTGTAAACCAGCACATATTCCACACTTTGGGGCATTCTTGCATCACCATGCAAAGTGACCTAACTGGTGGCAGTTGAAGCATCATAGCGGCGGCGGCTGCCGCCCCAGTCCCCGACTCTCTCTGACTCACCGCGTTTTACATGTTAGTATTTGTAGTCCAAATATGCACAAATAGCTGAGTTACTGCGGGCGTTCGGGAGTATTCTGAGTTCAACAATGGCGGGTAAACTGACGCCTCTAACACATGCAGTTTGGATTAGTCTGCGGATGCACAAAGAAATATGATTTTGATTGTTACTCCAAATTATATATATATTTTATGGTATGAATTCATGAACTCCTCGTCCTATGGGCCATACACCTATTCAGATCCAAGTTACAGCAAACCTATACATGCAAACATTATACTCACAACACAATTGCCACAGTACACATATACACAACCATTTCCATCATAGTCAGAATGCACTCATGCTATTGAAAGCTCATTAGAGTACAAATTCCCACATACATACACACGCGATATAATATAAACGCGCTGCGTGATCCCAAAAAAAGAAAAACACGTCCACAAGAAATTAATCCTTTTCCCTTGCACTGCACCTGCACCACCGCCACTAGAGCTCATGCGGGCGGGCCATCCCTTCCCACCCGACCCATATGGGCAGCCGCCACGGGTCCCATGACATGCGCCACGGTGCCATCGACGAGCAACTTCTCCCCGGGAGGCGTATACAAACAGATTTCCATCGGAAGCAAAGAACCCGTCAACATCTCCAAGACTGTGTCATAAAAGGAATAATATGTGGGAGGCGTAGTCTGACGATGACCTCTGCGAAGGCAAAGGTTAGCCATCAATAAAACGGTAGACATGACAAACGAACAAGGAAGAGGAAAAGATGACAGGCCCCTATTTTTCAAGTCTGAAAAGTCCAACAAACAACTCGCACCAAGAAACATCTCCTAGCCTGAGGACAGCGACGATAGGGATGATGAAGACAAGTTACATACGTGGGAAAAGACACAAAGGCCCATAAAGGCCGGCGAATAGGGATGAAGGACGCGGACGGCATGGCAGATGACAAGTAGAGAAGGAAAGGGACGGCGCACCAAAAGAAACCCAGGGAGAACACAGGGAGGAAACCAGCAGGCCGGGGAGACAGCGAAGGAAAGAGATGTGGAAATGCGTGACGGCACAGTGGCGCCCGTGAGACATGGAGAAATGCCCCCCCCCCCCCCCCCCCCCCTAAACAGACTAACAACCTTGGAAAAAACCGGTAGGAACGCCCATCCAATTAAATCAATACAAATTCATCCGCATAACTGTGATCACGGTTATTCGAGCTCGTGCAAACCCTCCCTCTCCTTCGGAGAGAGTCGGGGATTGTGGGGGATGCCATGCAGTCAAGTGAAGACACCCTTGGTATGCAACATGTTGTTGGATGCAGTTGTTGGATGTGTGGTGATCAGTTAGGTATAGGACAAGGGATGAGGGTGCCTTCTGGTGTTGCTGTGGAGAGCGGGAGACAAATTCAGCATGTTGCAGCATGGAAGGATGGGGAATGGTGTGTATGATCACCGGGTAAGTCTTTGGGGTGATGTGTAGGTTTGTCAATAGGATCAGGAGCCATCGGTAAGCTTTCTTGATTATCACATTGTGCTCATGCTCTGAGCCTGTGGCTATCCATATATCACTGCTTTGGTGTTGTCCTGCAGCTCGGATGCGAAGTAAACTCTCCTCTTCCTCCTCTCCCTCAGGGTCTGGGTCCCAGAATCATGGGACCAAGGCTTTGTTAATCTCTTTCCTCAATTATGAGTCCAGGAAGCCTGCAAGGGCTGGGTTCTGTCGGTCAATCTGTGACAGTGTGATATGGTGTTTGGTGTTGCAGTGAGGTTTGATATGTGTTGCATGTGTTGGTGGGCTGGCTAGGACTGACATGTAAGAGGGCTTGTTAGGGGATGCTGTCAGGGGACACCCTGTTTTCCATTTCCAGTTCTGACACCACACCCAGTTCCTGTTGTGATAAACGCAACTATCCCATTTCAAATCATTTATATATAAAAGAAACTAATAAAGAAAGAAAGAAAAAAAAAAAAAATCAATCAAAAAGAAACAGAAATTACACTTATGATAGACGTCGGCGCAGATGACGATCACACGAATTTACGACATGCTATATTACCCATAGATCAGGTAATGTACAGAAGCTCGAGCATCGACCACGTGCGGTCGATCAGGGATGGCGCGCCTATCGAGTGATGGCATCGGCCATGACGTCGACAGGTGCCAGGCCATAGGCACCGAGGGGTGCGGGCACCAAACGCCGCAGAGAACAATGGACTGCGCAGGAGTATAGGGTGCTGTGGAGCGACCTGAGAATGTCACCTGCAGTATACATATTCAATCAGCTGCCCCACAGAAAGGGCACAGAGACAGCGGCCCCATCTCCAAGCCCAGCATATATGCTGGGCAGGGTAAACTCAGCTCCTTTTTTCCATTTGAACCCCATGACACGTCTGACTGATTACTATCTTAACATCATGTGGACAGGGGCTTTGTATACTAGGTACAGATCTCTATTCCAAAGCCCAGACAATCCTAAACACCATCCCCATCACCCCATGACTTTATGACTATAAATAAGTCACCCCTTAGTTACAAGTAGCTTTTCGACCCATCCGTCCAATATCTTGAACACTAGTAGTTACTATCAACATAGTATAAATAGCTAGTACAAATGTATGAATGAAATCATCCAGAATCGATTATTCTGCCTCCTGAAATTACTGTAGTCTTGTTTGATAGCTACAGAGCTCAGATCTTGATAGTTTATTCCAAATCTTCGTCAAGGGTCTACTATCACTGTTTACACTATACTACCTTAAAAGTGAACGCTTTTGACTTGGTTATCCCTTGGATCGACACCGTTCTTCTGTCGACACGGTCACGTGACTCTCATTCATCAGTGCTGGAAGCGCCTCGAAAGGCTTAGTCAGCACATAGAAGAGGGGCGAACACAGTTTCAGTCACTGAGCAATAGATTCTACTTGTTGAAAGGCACTAATTGACACCTTAATCCAAAAGTTCCGACTCCATTTCCGACTCCGCTTCCAGTTCCGATTCCATCTCCGCCTCCGCTTCCGGAAATGATTCCGCTTCTGGGAGAACTTCCACCAGTTCTGTTCGCTTTGCCAGTTCCACTCCAATTTCCGACTTCCACTCTCGGAACAGTGTTGGAAATCAAGTGACTCGCGTAATGGGTGGCATCAAGGGTTGATCAAGGGTCAGGGAGGTCAGGGGGATGCAGGGTTGATGGCGGGTGCCAAGTGTTGTCCCTGGCTGCGCAGCGTAGTATAATACAGGCTCGCTGACATTGGGGGTCCTTAGACTTTTCTCTTTGGATTTCCCCTTGTCAGGTGAGAATCCCCTCTCTTGTATACTCTGTTCATTAATACATACTTTGGATTTCCCCTTGTCAGTTGTGTGGTAGTGTGATCTCCACAACTAGCCAGGGTTGCCCTTACAGCAGAAAAGTCTCTTCCCTAGAGGACCGGCGGTCGTACTGCGTGTTGCATTCACCATAGGTGCGTTCGGAATCGGAGACAGCGACTTGGAGATCGCGAGCTCTTCTGCGCACACGGCATACGACAGTCCCTCTTCTTACATCGAGCTCCCAACCCTGGAAATCCCGTCCCATATTTCTCCTTCTGACATGGATCTGTATGATCGTCTTCGGAATATGGAGGAGGAATTGACACGGAACCGGATGAAGACCGACGCGATTGAAACAGCCTTACAAATGATTTTGGCTAAGTTAGATATTCCACAAAGTGGTGGAAATGCAATGCTGGATGAGCCGGATTTCGGAAAAGCGGAACTAGCGGAAGAGAGGATGTCTGCGAAGTTGGAAAAGGTCAAACCCGCAACTCCGGCGGACTTTGACAGAGATCAGGAGAAGGGACGCGCATTCTTCAACACATGCAGCATCTACTTCGCAATTGTTGGAGACCTCTTTCCGAACGACCAGGCTCGGATTCACTGGGCATTGTCCTTTTTCAAGTCGGACTGCGCAGCCCGTTTTGCAAACAAGGTGATCCGACATGAAGCAAAGGGCAAGGGGAACTACTTCCGAGACTGGGACGCCTGCGAGAAAACATTTTCCAACCAGTTCTGCCTGAAAAACGAGCAGCTAACAGCCCTTACGAAGCTCGAGGGGACCAGCTGGTACCAGGCCAAGGATCCAGTCGATGACTACATCGACCGCTTCCAGGAGCTCATCGACCCTGCCGAGTATGATGATGACAAGACGATCGTCATCAAATTCCGACGAGGGCTTGATCCGACGATTCAACGGGTCCCAAAACAGCAGTCACATGACTCAGAATGTGGCTGCACCATTTGCGAAAAATTTTCAAAAAATATGCAGCACATGGACATATTAAATTAAACAAATCTTAGCAGACTCTGGTAAATTTATTAATATCTATTTCAAAAGACTTTAAAAAAAAAAAAACATAAAATACATATGTTAAACTACATAAAAAAGCGAAAAAAAAAAAAAAAAAAAAAAAAGACACACAAAAAAAGAAGACATTTTAACATAAAAAAGCAAAAAAACAAACAAAAAAAACAATAAGACTACAAACAGATTATACTGGACAAAACATTACCAAAAGAAGGAAGCCCACAGCAAGAGAAGCCCATAGCAAGAAAGGCTACAGCAAGAGCCAGCCCCAGTCCAGCTAAAGCAGGAGATACGCAGTAGAGAGCGTTGACCGGTTGCCCGGTCTTTATACTGCGCACACCTGTCGTGCATGGACCATGCTTGCGTATGCACGCGATGGTCGCGAACCAGTCACGTGACCGCTGCGCAGCGTTCATGCTCGTGGCTGACCTAATTTTTCTGACCAGTGGCCCCACAATCGACAAGTGCGGGCCCGGATTTGACTTCCACCATGTCCGTCGTCTGGATCTCCACCTTGATGACCAGTGACTTGGGGCCAGGGGTGGCAGCAACAACATAGTGCTTTGGGAGGTGTCTCTCCCAAGGGCAGATGCGGAATGGACGGGATGTCAGATTTGGCTTCTGTGTGACTTTATCCGGTGGGTCTACATGAAGTGAGGGGAGTGGGGGGTTTCTCATTCTCTACTTCAAGACAGGCAAACCGGTTATGTACAGGCAGCAGGGGCACACATCTCACCCACTGCACGTCACAAAATCCGACGCATCTTCCACTTCCAATGCACCATGTTCCACATTTTCGGAAATTTCTTCCGCAGTGGGCACTCTGCTTATGTCTTCCAGCGCAAGGAACTCTGGAAGGAGCTTGAGTTTCTCCTCTGTAGTCATAAGCCGGATGTCAAAAGCTTGGGGGCATTCGTGGGCATAGTGGCCTGGCTGTCGACATTGGAAGCAGGTGATGGTTCCATTGCCTTTTCCACGCATGCGGTCCACATCCATTGGGTTGGGGCCATTATTCGAGGGAGGGGGGCTAGGGTTCCTAGTAGGGGCAGGCGGAGCAACTGTCAGAAACACTTTCCGTGTCGGAAAGAATGCGGTTCCGGGTTTCAGCATAGGTGGAGTAGGATGACTGGAACCACCTGTCATGTTCCAGTTTGTCTCCACAAAGGCCTCATTCGCTTCCCTGTTTCGGGACACCCTTTGCGCAGCTTGGTACCACCTTTCCAGGTCATCAAAATCCGGAACTCCATCCCCAAGCAGTGCGACTTGGTTCTGGAGTGTCAGTGTAAATAACCTGTGTATCTACATGTACAATAGTTATTACATAATCCCAGTGGGCCCCTTAGGGACCCACTGTATAGTTTATGCGTGGGAACCGGCCAGCGGTCCCCATCGCATCTTACTCTTACCTGTCACTACGTAGCATTCAGAATACCACTCATTGGTCAAGTTCTGTAGTGCCCTTGTGATACAAGGTCTTAAGATCGACATCCTTTACACCTTTTTGAACTATCCTGCGGTTGATCACCACGTGACCAACCGATAGTGGATTCGAAGCAATCTTGAAAAAGATCGCTGTGTCGACGACTAAACATCGTTGAGACCCTCCAGTAGACCTTCTACTGTCGGCTGCGAGCATGATGATTCCACGCAGTCGAAGATGGACACGAGCTACGAGCTCGAGGTCCACGCCTCAGGCGCAGCCCAGTGACACAACGGCTGACGCTACCCTGGACCAAGAGTCCAGGATGATAGAAGACGGAGAGATCGTAGATCTCACCGCCCTCGTCCCCTCAGTAGAGGACGAGGAAAACCCCGACCATGTCTCGTCGAGCGTGGCCGAGGAAGAGACGACGCCGGGCAATGAGTAGGCGCTGCCCCCCCATTCCTCTCTGCCCAGAGACAAAGGAAAGGGCAGAGAAGTCTCGCCGTCATCAGACGGTAGAGCAACAACGTCGAGCGGGCACAAAGCCATGACTCAAACCGACGCTCACGAAGTAGAGCAACAACGATTGTCCCTGAAGGGGGACGACGGCAAAAAAGAAGAGCCCCAGACGATGGTCAGGACTCGGAATACTCGAGCTCCAGTTGCAAGAGCTCGAGGGCTCACGCCATCGACCACGAGATGGCAGAGGCCCTGAACAAACAGGTGCAGGCTGCGCTGTACTGAAGCACACTGACGCACCACAAGCACGATCAGCTGGCATCGCAGCTTGACAACACCACCGCCGCCCTAATGGCAATCGGCAAGGAACTCCACCAGGCGGAGGAGATCAGGCTGCAAGATGCAGCCACGCTGGAGGACGTCCAGAAAGCCCTCCGCCCACGCAGGGAACGCGACGCAACTCATCCAAGCTCGTGACAGTCCGCAGCCAACGAACGCAGTCGCGACGTGGAAGACCCGCACCGAAAGGAGCGGGAAAGCAGTGAATGCCGCTGCCAGCTGTCCCAGTCGAACAGGACGTAAGGTTCGGGAACGAACCTCAAGAGCAACCGGCTGCCCCAACGGACAGCCGTAAAATGATCCAACAGATCGTTAGGGATCAGGTCGCCTCAGAGCCTGACTCTGAAATGACAACCGAGAGCTTAGAGCTCGAAGTCGCACACTGGCAGCGTAAAGAAGCCGCAGCCACGTGCTGCCACACATGGGCACTCGAGCTACTAGCGAAGACCGCTGAAGAGACAGTGGCCCACAGCCACACCGCTCAGCTGCCCGATGAGCAGCTCACGCAAGCCGTACAGGACGCACGGCAGGCGCGTGCAGCCTACAACAGCAGGCTGCGGATCCGCAACGCAGGACTGACCGGGGACACCAGGCACAAAATGCCCCCGGAACCCAGAGCACAAAATGCTCCCGATCCCGAGCCCGATCCGGGCCCAGGGCCCGTCAGGGCATATAACAGCCTGCGTCACAACCGTGCGAGCGATCCATGGCCCCAACAGAAGGCCAGGGAATCCCTGACCAGGCCAACGTTGTACCAATGGAGCCGTACAATGGGATCACATGGATGATCTGCGTGGCGTTAGCAGACGCTGCGGACACAGACCCGGAGAAGTCTGTGCTAGCGAAAGCCGGCATGAAATTGGCTCACCCCGAGCCATATGCCGGGGGATCTGACCTCGAAGAGTTTGAAATATTCGTGGCAGCCATCCTACGATGGCTGAAAATGAATTGCCTCCTAGGGACAACCAGCATAGACATGCAGGTCGGCTACGTGGGCACTCGCCTCACCGGCGAAGCCCAGGAGTGGTTCCTTCGAAATGTAGAATGCTTCGATCGCCAGGTCCGCAGCTGGACGCTGGAAACTGTGATGCAAGGCCTTCAAAAAAGGTTCCTGCACACACTGACATACCATCACACATCGAATAAATTCGACGCAGTCATGCAAGGCATGAAAACCGTTGAGGAAATGCTGAACGAGCTCACGAAATATGCGGCACGTATGATACAGCCGCCAGATGATTACATGTTCTGGAGACGGTTCATGTCGGCGCTGCGCAACAAAGTCCTCAAAAAGGGCTATAATGCCGAGAGCAGCTCAATAGATCAACTCTTCGAGACAGCCCATATGATCAAGGAGGCATCCCAATACAACATGGGGATGCGCCGCGCAGAAAGCGCAGCAGCAACGGCAAGCGCTGCCCGGCTCACAGGGAGCAAGCCGTTGACACAAACGGGCCTGACCAGGCCCAGCCTCTTCACAAGAAGTGGAACAGGACAACGGCTACCACCCTCATGCCCAGCACAAGCTGGACGCCCGCCTGAAGCTAAACAGCCTCAAGCGTCAGGGTCGTCCCGACGACCTGCCCCACCAATGAAAACGTTGGGCCGGCCTAACGATAGGCCCAGCGGCAGCCAAAGCAACACCATGTGCTTTGAATGTGGCCAACCTGGCCACAAGAAGGCAGAGTGCCCCCGGCTTAGGTCCGGTATAAGGACAGCAGCCATGAGGCACGACGATGAGGCCGAGGATCCGGAGATGGATCTTGGTCAAAATTCTCTTCAACAGATTGATGAAGAGGGGGAGGGTGATCCCCAACCCAACGACACTCCGGACAATGGAGATGCGCCCACTGAAGAGTGGGACCCAGAGCCGTCCCAATACTATGAATGGGACGAGGAGGTGGAAGACACCACCTACAGGTCCAGCGCGATCAGATTCACACTGGAGGGAGAAACCGCCACAAAGGTCATGGCGGCACGCACGTTGATCACGCCAGACAAGGCGGCCGAGCCGGTGTATCACCACCGAAGCAAACACAGGACGCGGCCAATGCACCCGCACAGTGAGAACCGTACCCTATCGGGGTACTGGGAAATAAACGGCGTAAAAGCCCACTGCCTGCTAGATAGCGGCAGCGAAGGGGTACTGCTATCCCCCGAATTCACGCAAGCTACAGGGTTGAAGACATTCTCCCTGGAGCAGCCAATCACGCTGCAGCTAGCCTGCATAGGCAGCCGTTCCACGATCAAATATGTAACGAACATGACCATCAAATTTGGTCGTGAGACATACGATGAATATTTCGACGTAGCGAACGTCGAATGTTACGATGCTATCTTAGGGACACCGTTCCTAAGGAGATTCGGCATAACCCTGGACTTTTAGAGCCCAGGGACGATCCGCAAGGGGAACGAAGTGATCCCCAAAGGCAAGATATCGTTCAACGACGATGGATCAACGAACAAGGACAAGGGGCCACAGGTGAGCAGAATCACCCAGGCACCAAAGCCTAACCTGGCTCATTGAAGCCAGGAGGACGAGTTGCGGGATGACTCGTCCTCGAACTCACCCTACAACCGTAGGGAGAGGCGCTCTCACCTAACGGTGAAAGCGATGGGGAAGAGGAAAGTGGTTCTGCGCGCAGCGGGACCTAATAGACGCACACAGCGCCTAATGACTTCTAAGCCAACCACCACCATCATCCTCACGGGTGATGACCTTCCTCGCCTCCGTGAGGAATGGATGGAACAAATCACTGACTTAGTCAGTGGAATTCCATTAGAACTCCCGCCACTACGGGAGATCAACCATGAGATCAACCTCATCGATCCCAACAAGCACATGCGGTATCGACTACCGAAATGCCCCGAACACTTCCGAGAGGAACTGTCGGCTAAGATAGAATGATACACCACTGCAAAGTGGTGGATTCTGGCAGTCGCGCAGCAGGCCGTGCACACATCTAACTTAGCCAAAATCATTTGTAAGGCTGTTTCAATCGCGTCGGTCTTCATCCGGTTCCACATCAATTCCTCCTCCATATTCCAAAGACAATTGTCTGGATCCATGTCAGATGGAGAAATATGGGACGGGATTTCCAGTGTTAAGAGCTCAACGTAAGAAGAGGGGCTATCATATGCCGTGTGCATGGAAGAGGTTGCAATCTCCGAGTTGCTATCTCCGATTCCAAACACACCTATGGCGAATGCAACGTGCAGTACAACCGTCGGTCCTCTAGTGGAAAGACTTTTCTGCTGTAAGGGAAACCCTAGCTGGCTTTGGAGATCACACTACCACACAACTGACAAGGGGAAATACGAAGTATGTATAAATGAACTGAGTATACAAGAGAGGGGGTTCTCACCTGACAAGGGGAAATCTGAAGAGAAAAGTCTAGGGACCCCCAATGTCAGGGAGCCTGTATTATACTACGCTCCACAGCCAGGGACAACACTCAGCACCCACCATCAACCCTGCATCCCCCTGACCTCCCTGACCCTCGATTGACCCTTGATGCCACTTACTACCCAAGCCGCTTGACTCCCAACACTGTTCCGAGAGCGGAAGTCGGAAAGTGGAGTGGAATTGACGAAGCGGACAGAACTGGTGGAAGCTCTTCCAGAAGCGGAGTCAGAAATGGAGTCGGAACTTGGCCTGGTGTCGGAATTGGAAAACAGGGTGTCCCCTGACAGTGTCTTTTTTGTCTCAGTTCATGCAGAACCCTGGGAGGCCACACTGGGAGGCAATCAAGAGGGTCTTTCATTACCTGAAAGGGATGAAAGATATGGTACTCGTCATTGGTGGATCACAAACAGGTCTGGAGGCCTTCTCGGATGGAGACTGGGCCTCACAGGAGCACCGGCACACCATATCTGGGTATGTATTCACCATTGACGGAGGGGCTGTCTCTTGGAGCTCAAAGAAACAGCCAATTGTTGTGTTGTCAACGACAGAGGCAGAGTACACAGCAGCAACACATGCTGCAAAGGAGGCGTTATGGATATGCACATTCATAGCTGAAATCGCCCGACCACTTAGGAAACCTGTCACCATCCATCTTGAGAACATCTTTGCAATCTCCATCACAAAGAATGATGAATATCACCCGAGGACCAAACACATTGATATACGCTATCATTTTATTTGCCATGTGGTACAGAGGAAGCTACTTCACGTAGACTATGTACCGACAGATGATATGGCTGCTGACATATTTACGAAAGCTCTCCCTCAACACAGAGTCCTACACCTGAATATGCTCCTTGGCCTGCATTCAGCTTAAGGGGGAGTGTTGATGTAAGCATGCGTATAGGGGTATATGCATGCATACAGGGGTATAAGCTGTGAACGCAGGGTCAGCTTGGGATGGATCGGAAATACGGTGTCAGTTGATGACTGGTCTTGGTCATGATTGACCGAGACCTTATATCTAGTGTACGAGTAGTTAGTAGTCCCTCAGTGAACCGTCCATTCACGTCGTATATTTAGCTACTGCGCGCATAACCACAACAGGAATGCGTTCTGGTGAGATGGCTTTGATGGGTGGGTGCAGGCGGCGTGACAGAAGTTTTGTGCGCTTGCAACCAACTGCTAGATGAGAAGCGACTTCTTTCTCAGCTTACAACTGAACGCCCCTATTCTGAATCTTCGCTACAGTACGCTACGGCACTTACATAACCTGTGCCATGTACACTGCTATAAACACCTGAAAAGAGTAAGAGTATCTGAGTATTGTATCGAAAGATAATATGATTCAAACTTCTATGTGAAGTTGAATCGAGTGTGCGGTCATTCCGATGTGAGTGGATCGCACAGAGTGTATGAGCAGTGAGGCAGATATAATGCAGAAGAATGGATTTCGAGGTGAGTAACTATGTGTGAAAACAATGAGTTTGATTGACTGACGAATTCGATATACAGCGCAGCCTTTTATCTATCATGTAGGATGTACTACGATATAAGAGGAATGGGGGTGGGGATAAACATGTGTGTGCGGCTCGGGGGTCAGTGCGCCGGAAGCTGCGGTGGGTACGTACTACGTGGATTGGAAGGAATGTGGTTCTAACTAGGGGCATCAGATGTGTGATGATTGGGAATATGGAATGGTTGTAACTATGATATCAGAATTAGAATGTGTGTGTTCGAAGGGAGGTGATGGACGAAGGAAGTAAAGAGGGAATGATGTGCGTGATGAACTAAGCGTCGAACTGTTCCATGGACTGATGCATCTCGGGTTCGGGGTTCAGGGTCGATCCGCGGATCGCTGGGTCGGCTGTGCGTTCGTGAGTCGGCGGGGTGTTGTGGTAGATCGTGTGGTCATATGTGCGTTCGAGGGGGGAAGGGCTGCTGATCAGTGGCACGTACGTGTTGTGGGCAGGAGGGATTAGATAGGTTGAGGGAAATATGAATGATGTTTTGGAATGGGGTAGAATTGTGACAACGCCTACCCTGTGCTGTCATGCATGCTGAATTGTCCACACCGCCGCCTCAAGCTCGTCCCCGAATTGGGCCCGAGTGTACTGCCCCAGCTACATGCTGGATTAGGCCAACCTCCTGCCTGATGCGAGGCTGGCACCGAGATCTGGCCATCCTTTGCACTCTTCGATACTTCGTACTCCGTACTCTCCACATTTCGTCATGTGCCGGTCGAGAGCGCCGCGACATGTTCATAATCGCTGCCTCCGACATGTCCATCTTGTTCTTCTCGATCAGCCGTCACTCCTTCATGGCGTGACAGGTAAAGCAATGTCGTGCCGCATGCCGTGCCTCCGTGTAGGCGATCTTGAGGCCACACTGTTTGCCTTATAGCGACATGTACTTACAAGTGCCCAGGACGAGAACTGTGGTAGACGTGGTGGGCGGGGGGCATGGACGGCGAATGCGAGTACGCCTATGTGTTGGTGCCTTGGAGCGCTTTACTGCGCGGCGCGGGATCGTTGACCGGCCGGGAGCTTCCCTCCAACTTTTTCCAGCGCCCCCCGCCTAATTTTTCTCTCTTTGGATTCCTCCGCCTTCGCTTCGTAATCACTTTCACCTCCTTTCCCGCTGATCTCGCAACCAGCGTCATCTCATCTCGGCTTTGGTAGCTTTTTCCTTTCTTTCTTTCTTTATTTTTTTCCGAAGAGGTCGGGGTCTTTCGTGCGTTCTTCTCTCTCCCGCTGGTGCGCCCGGGCCCCCACACAGCAAAACAGGTTGACCAGAATTGACAGTAACTACCCATGCATGACTGAATTATTATCGCTGTGTGATGGGAAACCCTTGGGAAATTGGAGGGACCACCTCATGGAAATGTTCGTTGGTGTTATCAAGGTAATCGTATATTCACCCGTTGGGATTCTGAGGCAGGTTCGTACCTATTTCTAAGTTTCCATGCCGCCGATAAGGTTCAACTTGTCTTCAACCAGCAATTTCAATTTCGACACCTAGCGTACACTTTTCAAGTTATCACATCTGTCCTCTTGAGGCTCTCACCTGGCACTATACTATTTAGTAGCCCGCTATGGCTTGCCTGTCGCACTCCTCCCATGTTTTCCGCTCTCGCCTTCACAAATGTATTATCAGCTCGCTGTCCCCCTCGCTACTAACCTTTCAACATAACTCCTCGTCTCCCCTTTGAGAAATATTACCATCTTATGGAAAGCAAACCATGACGTTTCGACCCACCCTTGTCCCACAGTAGGAGGCAGTCGTCGATCTGTGATGAATCAGGGCAATTATATGAGCAGCATTTACACCGCCAAATTTGTAAGTCCGTTCCATCTGTTTCCTGGTGTAACCACCCCATCAAACCACAAGACAACAGGCCATGCCTCAGTTACAGCCATACAACTTTCAGCTGAATTTTCGGGGTCAGATATGCAAACGCATATCGATATTAGACTGCGAATAAGAAACAAAAGACAGTGCAATCTACATGCGGGCGGGTGTGTCAAAAAAAACAGCCGGAGCTAGCTGGGGAGGGTTTCGGGAAGGAGGTAACAGGTGACTTTGTTTCCTGCATTGCTAGCACCCGAAAAGTAACTAGGGCTGACGTCGAGAACAGAGACTTCTGTGTCGCCCATCTTGACCCAGCTGGATTGACTCCAACCCTTTCCGGCCACCGGATAGGTCTTGGGGTTGCTGTTCCATCTTACGTGACATTCGGCTTTCCCCTCCCCATCCCAGTAGAAAGCGTATTTGATGTGATGATAGCTGTAAGTGATGATGAAGTTGCTCACGCCACTCCTGGGGGTGTGGACACTGCCGTAATAGGCGCCGACCTTTTTCCTCTCGGGAACGTCACCATAGGTGTAAAGGTGCAGATTCCCTGGTCCGTGCGTAGTAACCAGGAGGGCGTCTCCATTAAAGAAAATCGGGGCCATGGAATATATATCTGAATGTAGGTGAGCCCTAATATGCTCATGCCGGAGGTCATCGATCGAGTAGCTTACTTGGGACGGCCTGCAGGCATCAGTCATCAGTTCATGACGAAGCAGAGGGGCGAGCCGTGAGGGGACAACCTACGGCGTTTATTGGTTATGCAAGAGGGAATCAGAGCCGTAGACTCCGTGTGATGGAGGAGGCTCCGAACGATATGTGAACCGTGGTTACGCAGAAGCTTTTTTATATCGTTCCAACAGCCTCAGGGGAGCCCATGCTTACAGACGGCTTGATAAAGTAAGGACAAGATTGTTCAGGTAGCCACGAACGTAGCCACGAAATGGCTCGGATGTCAGTGCGTGTATACCTTCAGGACAGACAAAGCACGTTTAGGCGAAACGTGAACATCCAGCAGATTACCCCTGCTGATATATCACATAAGTTTGGGTGCAAAGAAACTTGTATTTCCTTCCTATTGAGGATGTCCAGCTTTGACATAATTAGTAGGAAACATCACCACCAAAACATATCAAGATTTACATACACCATTGTAACAGAATCGCAGCTCTAATCTTAGAATAAGTGTGGGTGCAAGCTGCAAAAGCCGGCTGAGCGCTGAGCTTTGGGCTGATAGTGATAGAGTTCGTCGTCAATGCTATTGTTGCATGCTTCAAGGCACAAACGAGTCGGGACGACACTCGTTCTATATCGACTCGAAAGTCTTGGATGTTGCTTATCGATTCTGCTGGGCTCAATGAATGGTCGGCATGCGCGCGTCATGACTAGACGTTCGCTTACGTCAGGGAGCTCTGAGCGACTGGTCACTTCCAGCGATATTTGGTGAACTGGTGTCCGCTATCTTCGCTCGAAGTCACGAGCACCGCGTTTTAGACCAAAAAATCGCCTGGCGAGTTTTGTATCAATTTTCAAATGATATCCAAGATAATCCAACTTTCATCCAGAAGTCGCATCGGGGTGTCGCCGGGTTTATTCCCGGATGAAATTTGAAATATCTCTGGTGCGAAAAGTGGCGAGCTGAGCGTAGCTATAAGCAATATATATTTCTATGCCAGGATTTGACTTAGGCTAATGCACAAGACGCAGCGGAGTTCTGCCACAGTCACGTGAGGCCGCGTCGCGTCGCGTCTTCAACGTCCTGATCAGCGCTCCCACTGCTCTGAGCTATAGCTAGGCTTGTTTGACACCACGACTTCGTAGAATGTTTGGTCTTCGTCGCTGCCCGTGTACCCTGTGCAAAAAGATGGTTATGCCCTGGCAGCAAAGCTGGACAATCAAGCGGCATCTGCAGCGGGATGCTGAAGCCCTAGAGCTCGCGAGCTCTAATCACGTCGAAAATGATGCCAGAGAATTTAGTCTGGATGGTGAGAGAGATGCTAATTCTCTCCCCTCCGATCCAGAAACCCTTCAGGACAACTACATCTCGGCTGTTGACACGAGGGAGACGCAAGAGATCAAGGGCAATGATCTCTGTTCATACGCCCAGTATGATGGTGGTGGTGACTGGTATGTCTCTGAGTAACTGGTCATCGTTTGGTGTCTTCGAAGACGTATCAGGCACCCAATAACCACGTAAAATAGGATCTTTCAGCTGCTCCGAACGTTCCTCAATCCCCATGAGACCATAGAATGCTGCACGCACAAAACTCTATTGTGCGCATTAATAATGTTAAGTTCCCCGTTTTCATTTGAAAACAACGATGCTCACATTTAAGGAATTATTGCGGAGTTTGACGTTATCACGGCCTTCATTGTTGCCACCCACTTCCTCTTCATCAGATCCCGGAACTGCTCCACCTCCCAAGTGTTTGGCTTTTATTGTCTTCTCAGTCTGCTCCTCGAACAACTTGAATCGGGCCTCGAGGTTCGTGAGATCTTTATCTTGGGCCTCCAGCGTGCCTAAAATGTTTTTGTTTTGTTCTTCCAATGCTCTCATGCCATGCATCACCTTTCCCACCAGTTCATCAATCTCAGCAACTTGCTGTATTAGGCTGGGAATCGCTGAGTTTTTAACTTCCCCCGTCGTTTTTACCAAGGGTGCCACAGTAGTTTTAAGGTCAGTTATGCTATCTGTGAGGCTCTTGAGCCCTGTTGAAGGAAATCGCAGTGCTGATATGGCTGTGCTAGGGACTGCAGCATTCACAGATGCCATTTGAGAGCGTGCCGACACATATGGTGATAGTTGTATCGGGACGACGCAAGCCAGCAGAGGGATGAAGACTTGGCTTTGCTTTCTTCGGAGGTGGTGTAACTGATCTTTGCTTGTCCATTTTGTGATCTGATGTGCCATTGTTTCTGTCCAAAGCAGATCATTTCTTCGGTAGTGTGCTTCCTCCGAGTCCACCCTGCCTGGCTCGACATGCAGCTGAGTGGGGATAGCTTGTAATGGTGTGTGCACACGAAGTTTGTATATTGGGGACTTTACTAACATGGAAATACATAGTCTAATTAAGCAATGCGACGTCACAGCTACAGCGAGCGATTGGGGATTGGGCGGCCGGATTGATATAGCTCCCCCACTACATTTGCAAATTGCTCAGTGTGCTTGGAGCAACATATATAATATGGTACTCATTTCGTTTTACAGTCGCTATCGAACGGTGTATATATATTTTCTACTCTTAATATGTATTTTACGCTACAATATTCAAGGCGGCAGCGGCCGGGGATGCCGACCCCAGTAAAATTTTCTTAGCTAGCGATATTTGGGTGACATATGGGATGGCATTTGGATGACATGTCGATTATATTTGGACAATCAGTCAAATCTCGCAATGGAGTTATTTGGGTAACAGTTGGATGACCTACCGATTATTTTTGGAAAATCATCCAGATATCGGTTGACCGTAATCTGGAGCAAAGCGCGGTGGAGCCAGCTGGAATTGAAATACATACGTCGTAAGCTCAGTTTGAATTCTGGACGGGCCGCCTAACGAGATCAACGAAGTCTCTGAAAGGCGGTATATTAGGCGGTAGTCTGGACTGGTTTTTTTCCACAAGGGGTGTCATACTGACACTGGGGCGGCTAACGAGATCAGATTGGTGGTGCGAAATCCTGCAATTTGACCAAATTCGTGGCGCCACACAATAATGTAGCACGTTCGGCGGCTGTGAAATACTTACCTTGGCTGTGGGTTTGATACCTTCCCGTTGATGTTAGGGGTATGGTGCACGCCAACGGCAGTTGCATATCATCCTCTGTTCTGGAAGGAAACTTTGGGACTGATTTATCTAAGAAGAGAATGTAATCTTTAAGACCATACTGTATTCCTGATGCCAAACGGGAAAAGTGATCTACAGACTAGTACTGGCAGCCACCGCTGACCTCAGTTCACAAAGTCGCAAGGGACCAGTACGATCTTGGTGTAACATATATAGAGACGATAGCATAAGTAGCATCCAAGAAAGTAATGATTCTCAAAATCCCATCTCAGATCTCGCCTCTGAAAATCAGTAATTCCCACCTTCGAAGTTGGACACTCCTCATGGCACACACCAGTGAATCCAAAGGTTATCTAAACGACATCCATCAGGAAAAAGGCATGGTGATACGCAGTCCTACGTAGGCCACGTAGGACTTATAGGCCTGTAGGTGAAGGCGCCCTCGTTGCGCTTAGAGCTGTTAGGGATGCAACAGATGCAAACCCCCCCCCCTCCCTGTGAAGTCAGCTGGGGATAATTCTCGTAATACTCGACATTGTACAGGTAGTCCAAGTCACTTCATTATCTCTTCTATCATTTCTGTGAGCTCACGGTCACCCTGGCGAACGGGACGTCAAATCCAATGAGAAAGCGTGGTATGCCTTTACCAACCAAGTTAAAGAAGACTTTCGCGACTTCGAGGGCATCTCCAGGAGCATATGAGAATATAATGACATCCCAGAACGCTTACATCATGCCATCGAAGATTTCACAAAGTGCGTTGTCCCCTCAGTTGCCATTGTTTTGTATATGCTTACACTCTCCGCATCCACTTGTTAAGTTTTCGGAGCGGACCTCGAGAGTTAACAAAGACTGATTTCGCGTTTGTCTGAGCTCTGTCAAACGCGTAAGGAAATCTAACTACGGTGGCTTGACTTAAATATCTTGTGAGCAAGCTTACTAATGTTCTAGTACTCCAACACCACTAGAGTATTGGACGAGGTTCTAAAGTCCATCTCCGTCGAGACTAGTAAAAGAGGCCCTCTGCGGCGGGTATTACACGTCAAGATTGACCAAAAGAAATTAGCAAAGTATTCGGATGACATAAATCGTGCGAATATGTTAAAGGCAAGTGAATTCGCAAGTTTTTCGACACATCTCATTGTAAAGTGCAATAGGATCAAGTAGATTGGGCCCAGTTCGGTCTTCTCCATAAGATCAATACGCAGACAGGTACATTTGGACGCCCCTATAGTAAAGCTATTGTTGTATCTCAGTCATATCACTGCAGGAAGCGCGGCCAATCCCGCTCACACACGCAGCCTAAAAAAGGCCGTGCCATGACCCGGCCACAGACCCAGTGGCCGGCCCTTCGTCACCTCATGCGACGGCGCCCTTGCCAGCGCGCGCAGCCTTGGGACTGGCTTCCCGAATATCGGCTCCCACCCCAACATCAACTGAGGGGTGGAGTGCGCCATCCAATGTGGTGTACGACGTCCCGGACGGATGGGAGTCTGACTCCTCCGTCTGGAAGACATACGAGGTGGACAGAGCTCAGCGTATGGCTGAGCAGCCTAAAAAGAAGCGCAAGAAATTGCGCGGCACCCCCAACACAGGCAATGGCCTAGCCATTGCGAGGGAAAGCACGATCAGCGCATACCTGGCGGCATCACTGTCACACACCATCAACGACCCTGCCCTACAACAGCAGGTAGCGTTGGTCGAGGCCCAGTACATTGGGCCTCATGTGGACCTGCCGCCACTGGCAGGGACAGTTCACCCTCCCCACCCAGGGGAGGGGGTGATCATACCACTCAGAGACCCGCCGATCTCTCAGATGGGCTTCCTACCATGACCAGTAGGAAAGGCACCGCAACGGCGTACTCAATGGTACAACGTCTGCCCGCTCGATGACACACGCTTCGTCGAGCTCCGAACGCACGCGAAGGACATGCCACAGTACCTGCGCACACGCGATATGATCGGCGTGTTCAAGCGCATTGAGCACGAGCAGTGCGCTCACAATCCCAAATGGGATTGTTTCGTGATAGCGAGCAGTACCCCGCTCGACATCGCAGCTATCCTGAAGGGGTGGATACACAACCCTGAAGGAATCCCTCGACAACGCGGATGGAACACTCAACCTTGCAGACATGGACATCTGGATGTGGTTGAAGGCCCTCGCACCCCGAGTCAAAGGGGTTGCATCACCTCTCAAGTCAAGGCTTTTCAACTTGTTTGGCTCGACCGACCAATGGTCAAGCTTCATCGACACCAGGGAATGCCTGACACCGCAGAGCACCAGCCTGCGGCTGTCCATCATGGGTCCATATCCTGTGAGAGGCCGGGCTGGCCCAGACATCCCGCTCACCAAGATCGTGCGATGGTTGGCCCACTACGCCGGTGTCACCCACAAACGAGTGGCTTGCATTGAACATTATGTTCAACACAGTCTCACTGGCATGGCATTCAGTGCCGCCACCTGGGAGGGTCCAAAAGATCCTCGAGACCAGCCATGTGAGGGCTGCGGTGCCACTACTGCTCACTCACGCTCAGCTTAACCAAGAGCTTGCGAGCATCTGGCCTCCCCCACAGGCCGATGACCCGGCCATTGAGGCCATACTCCGTGAGGACACCGGCCTCGCCGACCAAGCGGAAGCCACCGCACCCAACCACCCCCACAGACACGGAGGTGCCCCCAGTGGAGTCACGTCCTCCACCAGCCCCGTATGATGACGACGTCATCGTATCAGAATCACTAGAGGACGCCATCATGGATGACCTCTATGAGTCCTGAAGTTGTCTATAGTTGTCTATAGAGGGGGAGGGTGTAAATAACCTGTCTATGTACAGTAGTTGTTACATAATCCCAGTGGGCCGCTTAGGGACCCACTGTATAGTTCATGCATGGGAACCGGCCAGCGGTTTCCATCACATCTTACTCCTACCTGTCACTACGTAGCATTCAGAATACCACACCTTGGTCAAGTTCCGCTGTGCCCTTGTGATACAAGGCATAAGATCGACATCTTTACACAATGTCATTCTTTCTACCCAGGTGAGAGACATATGTGCCTCGCTGTCATGACTCATTTATTTCTTGTATCCAATAACTCCATTTCTCCCTTTCAACACACCACTTCCATGTTCACTCTGTTTGCTCTTCGCTGGATTCACCAAAAGGTTATTCGCTACTCAGATCATTCACCAGTAGGCACACCATCAAAACTGATCAACATCCTTTACCCAGCTCAATGGTTCATCACTGGTCCCATTGTCCCCTCGACTCAATCGTATGGGATCAACCTGTCATGACCCGTTTATTTCCCTTACCCAGCTATCCCTACTTTCCCCTTTACCACACCTCCTGCATGTTTGCCTGAGTTCGACCTTCCCTTTGACCACTCCTCCTCTATGTTCGCTCCATTCACTCTTCACCGAACTCACCAAATGGTTGTTCGCTACTCATGTTATTCGCCAGCAGGCACACCATCAAACACAATCAACATCCTTTACCCAGCGTGATGGTTTATCACTGGTCCCATCATCTTCTCAACTCAACCCCCTTTGGGTGTTCCTATGGCTGGAATGCATTCATGGGATGTCCTACCCATAGATCATGTGAGATCAACCCAGCAGACCAAGAGTCCATGCAGGGTAACATGTATGCAGGTCTCAAGGCGTGTTTTCTTACATAGGTGCCTTCATCCTCTCTCTCTCCGCTGTTTCATGTTTGCACTCCTCCCTTCCTCTATTGCATATACGTTTCATCTATTTTGTATCTTGACTGCACACCCCTATCCAACCCTGACTCATGACGGCTTCTTTCCTATTCACTGATATCATATGACCATTCGATATAAGTAGTTTACAATCACATGTATATTCCCCAGTTCAATTATCATACATCTATCTTGTGCAAAACTTGACCTCACTGTGACCATCGTCTTGGGCCCTCTCATATAGATTTCTATCTTCGCCCAGAGGCAGACTTAAGCACCACTGGTGAGTTTTCGTACTTTACCTTCGTTACCTTACACTAGGTGCAAGTCATTGTTTGTTTACCATAACCCACAGCCAGAAATAGTGAAAAGAGAGGAAACCCTACAATAATTTGAAACTATGGGAAATTGTGAAAACTTGTTCCTTTTTGTTTACAATCTAAGACAAAAAGAAACTTTGAATAAAAACAGATGAATATTCACAAAAAGTAGCCACAATAAATTGTGAAAAAATAAATAATATTCCCTTCATAAGATCCAAGGGGAAATAATGAAATAAATTGGGATGTTTTTAGAGTAACTGTCTGAGGTAAATGAAGAAATTTAAATTGATATCATTAACATAAAGTATGGGAAGAAAACTTGAAGACAGGGAACATAATTTCAGAGAAACCTAGTTCAAGTCAGCAAATTAAAACCAGGTGAATAATACAAAAACAATCCACAACAAACAGAAAAAAATTCAAAATTTCATTGGCTATGAAAGGTTGACAAGATAACAAATACTTTCACAAGAACAAACTTTGACACACAATGACAATGTTAAGATTATACATATTGTTTCCTTGGATGATAAATAATGAAGGTATTAGATATTTCTGGAACAGGTTTATGATAGAAACCATCAAAATATGACTGAGTATGAAATATAAAGTTATTTCAAAATCATCTAAGTGAGGAAATTATGGAATAATGATCAACTTTTAGATATATATGTTCTGAGGATTTATATATAAAAATTTTGAACTAATGGAAAGATTTCCTTCCTTGGGATATTCATCCATAATTGTCAGAGCTTCCCTCAGTTTCCCTTAGTACCATGTGGGAGATTAGAGCTCTGACCATTATGTATGTTATATGCCTGCAGTGACTGGGGATCAATAGAAAGCTCTCAATGAGCACATTCCGGGAAAGTTATCCATTTCATGATATCATCAAAGTTCGTTCAGTTATAAGTAAATCTTTGTGTTGTACAGGCTTCGTGCCACCATATGTTCTGCTTCTTGCAGCCTTGAACAGAATCCCATTCCCACGAGACATTATTTGTATTTCCTTATAGCAAGGAATGCTTTCGTGTTGAGACAATGCCCCCTGATGCGTCGTGACATCAGGCTGGTTGTTGGAGACAAAAAGGCATTCCCACGAGACATTATTTGTATTTCCATTTCAATGAGTGTCCCATGAGCTAACTTAAGAATTTCTGGTGTGCGAACAATGGGAATCAAGGCCTTCAAGTACTGACATTCTCATGATAATTACATTGAATATGTAGCTCCTATGGCATGGAAACTAAGTGACAAAGCCACTGAAAAGTCTACTGATCCAACTACTTAAATAATTTCATTGGTTTTTTCTATAGGAATCAAGGCCTTCGAGCACTGAAATTCTCATGATAATTATGTTGAATATGTAGTTCCTATGGCACAGAAACTAAGTGACAAAGCCACTGAAAATTTTACTGATCCAACCACTTAAATAATTTCATTGGTTTGTTTCAATGGGGGCTGTTTCAATGATGTACCCACTAGGTTTCATTGGATTCACTATCCACAGTGAGATCTGGTCAGTCCTCGAAGCAACTCTGCAATTTTGCCCGATGGTATAGTCCGGCGACTGCGGGTTTGGCTGACATATATATCTCACCATATCTGGCCAGAGTCAGTTTCCACTAATCCCCAAGTCGCAGTCTCAGTCATTTCAGGTAGCTGGATTTCAGTTTTTCGAGTGTGTTCACCAAATCAGCAGATTTGAGATGCTGCCCGATTAGTGCAGTTCGCAGATTTTTGGTCCGACAGTGTCCGATCCTAGGTAAGTAGCGCTGCGCAGCGGCTGAGTGTTCTGCCTGAGGGGCTCACGCTGGGGTACTGTATAGTAGGACTTCAGGAATCGGCTATTTCATTATTTGTTGAACTCGTACAAATATTGGCACAATTATTCAATTAGCGACTTATCACAGCTGCAAATGGCCCAGTCCATACCTGATCTCCCTGCAGGTATCGATTGGTCCCATGAGGTGCGGTCTGCATGCACCATTCTGGCTGATTCTTGCTGGTCTGCTTGTCGAGTATTGCGGCAAGAAAATGGTGATGTGTTTTGGCTTCATTTCCATGCTGAACGAGTATCCAAAGAATTGTTCCCATTCTTCAGGCAATGGAAAGTGAGGGTCTCCCGAAGGATTAGGTTAGCAGTGCAGCTGAGACACTTGGGAGGCTACTTGGTTGTGGTAGTAGTGGTGGCCAGGTTGTCATTTTGACTTGACTTTAAACACCAATTTTGGCAGAGTCAGAGTTGAGCTGGCATCCCAGTCAAGTCAAGTTGATGCATCAACTTGGCTTAAGCATCACCTTGACTCTGACTCAAGTGCAGCTTGGAACCAAGTTTTTCATAGTGACATCAGTGGAAATATGAGTTCTCAGATGAGTCTGAGTTTGGAATCATGAAGTCAAGTTGAGTTGCAGCAATGCTGACTGAATAGGAGGAATCTAGCCATAGCAGCACTCATGAGAAACAAGTTCTAGCATTACTAAATATTGGCCACATCTGGATTTCTACAGGTAAAGTATCTGAATCAATTTATGGCTTCTATTGTTCAGTTACCACAACGTAGGAACATATCAGCATCAATGAGGTCATTTAAATAATACAGCCCTTCCTTTGACCCAAAAGCAGGAATCATATGGCAAGCACGTACAATGTACCTGAGCAATAAAAATCTGTAATCCTGCTCACCATATACCTGACAGGTCTCCCAGGGAGTTTTGGGCCTCCACTTAGTAGGCCTCAGCAATTGGATAAGAGCCATATCATGAGAAGTACTTAAGTCCAAGTGGCATGTGAACAGGAAGCATATACATGCATAAGTGACTGGCTCAGTATTGATGATGATGCAGTCATATCGAGGTTGACCATGGAAAGATGGGCTGCAACGTATAATATCCTGGCAGATATTCCAGTCCTCTTGAGATTTGTAGTGGATATATAAACACCTATATGGTGTGATCTAGAAAGGCTAAGTCCAGTAACCATTATGCTCAATATACATTCACATACCTTCAAGGGTGTCCCATCTATAATGTCTTCAGAAAATGTCTCCCTGAGATATCCAATCAAATTCTTGTGAAAGTTTCGAAAGGCTGGCTTGTCTTGAAAGGTAGTCATGAGTTTTTGTGTTGTAGTGCCCTTTTTTGAGAGCCAAGTCTCCAATGCCCTTGTGATTGTTGTTGCTTCTTTCGCTTCCTAGGATCTTGACTCTCTGTCCCCTCTTCTATTTGACTCTGGAGCTCAAGATCATAAGCATCAACAGCCATACGAATGCTTGCAATAGCCTCTTGATCTTCATCAATACGTGTCATCTAATAATAATATTCAGGTAGTGTAGGAGCAGTGTCTTAATGAGTCTTACTTGTGCCTCCACATTCTTAAAGTTAGTTTGTAAGTATGCTTGCTGAACTTCTTGCTGAAAGCCTTCTCCGACACGTGTTGTGTAGTTATTTGTTGCACCCTTGTGTGTAATATCATAGTGAAGATGTTCTAGAGGCGATAAGTGAAAACGAGGCTGGATGCCCTTTGGTACACTAGGTGGTAATTTGATGTCGAACACCGTTAACTTGTTTCAGAAACACGGTGTGATCTCTTTGGCGGAGGAGCGATCTTGTCTGCAGTTTCCATAAGAGGACGCTTTTGTTTTCCAGTGGCCTTGCTTCCCCGAGGTCCGGGCGTGGGAGTCTGGGGAGCGAGTGAAGATTCCACGGAGGTGATTGTAAGGAGCAGAGCACCAATGCGGAAGGACAGACGGAGGAGAGACGGCTGAAGACATAGACAAAGAAGTGGAGGGTACGTGGGTCATGAATATGGACAAGGAACACTAAACAAATCAAAACGACAAGGCAACAGCACGGCATATGTAAAAAAGCAGTAGACATGGTCAGCCAAGAAGTGCAGAGAGGGCAAAAAGGACATACCTTGTAGATGGGACGCAGACAAGAAAAGGTGAATGGTACGCAGCAGCAAAAGGAGAGAACGACAATAAGACATTTTAAAGAGAACAGGCAAAACTAATTAGGCGTGCAAGATGGCAATGAGCCTGAGATATTGATGGGATACAATGTCATCGGAGATCGACACATATACCAGCCCGAGATAATGATCGAAAGGAAAGGGACCAAGTGGTACCAGACATTGGTGGCCGAACATGAACGGGATAGTAGTCACAGGCATCTTAGGAGTTAAACCTGACAAGGCACGCTAGGTATCCGACCCCCATCTTGTCGACAGAACCCTCCCCTCCTTTCAGTCGGAGTCAGGGATCTGCTTGTCGTCTCCCTTGTGATCCGTTCCACCAAGTCGGGCTGCAAGTGGACTAGGGAAGAACTAAACGCATATAATATCTCCATCATATTTGAAGACAAGCAGACATTCTTCGGTACTGACCAGCTTCCTGAGCATCTGAGATTCTTTGGAACGAACATAAAATTGAGATGCGTGAATCGTACAACATAGATCTTATTAACCTCCTCGAGCATGTGATGGCTTCAGCCAAAATGGGAGGAGCAGTCCGAGAGAGCCGTGTGGCCGATTTTGCCGCACAATTGTTATGTTCCTTGGGATATACCTCTGCCAGCCGCGTTGTCTGCACGAAGTGGGACATGCAGTTGACAATGTGTGGAAACTGAGCACACCCAGAGACAAATGCCTGCATATACAATAGAGAAAACAAAGGCTTCCTCCTCCTTGTACAAGTGGACGAAGTGTTTGTCGACGCACCAGATGCTCAACCCCAACTCATTGCGGCGGCTATTGTGGCTTTCCAATCCCATAATTTACAGAGAGAGAGCAATGGTCTAGAAGCCCTCTCAGAAATGGTAAGCTCATACCACCTTGCAATACCAATCTCACATCAAGTTGCCACCAGCTCATTCCTGGCATCACCATGAATGGTACAGCCGCCACTTTTTTCAAAATACCTATTACCGCCCAGCCTGATGAGGCCATCATGTGGTGTATGCTGCTTTGGAAAGTTAAAGTCTTTTCCATACATTGTCTCTAGCTTCTAATTATTCCCATATCTCAGTTAGAATGTAAAATATTAGTAAAATAGGAGACTTACTGAACAACAATATTGATATTTCTCCAAATACTTGAGCATTCTTTCCAGCTGTATCTCAGTCATAGCATGAAGGCCAGCTAGCATACGAAAGCAGCTGTATGCATGTATACAATGAATTAATGGAGAATCCAATGGAAATAGCTGGACAATGCAAGGTAAGACACACTAATAAAAATAATCTCAGCTTTGGCAAAATATGTAAAGCATGTATAGCTCACCTTCAAAGCATCAAAGTAGCTTTGTCCATCAGAGAATTCCAGAGTAGTGATTGAACTAAAGTGCTTCAACCCAGGCCAACGAGGTATCTTGTCCATACTAGATATATAATGTGTCAGACAGGTCTATAGAATTAGAACAGAATAGCAAACATACTTCTGTGAATAGTCTCCTTTCTTTTTCATGCTACCCGATACTACTTTCAGGAGAACAAACAGATGCTTTCCCCATTTTCCCAAGTCATCTGCATGTAGCAAATCATATGAAGAAGCATGATATGGATCAGAATTAGCTATAGACCAAAAGGCATTCTTAGAAGAAATATTATGAGAAATCAGCCATCAATATTGTTAATATAAAAACATACCAAGACTTTATGCAAACCCTTCTTTTTCAAAACTTCCTCAGCTTCAGCTTTTGTCCTTGCTGCTATGGCTTTCTTGTAGACTTTTTGCATCTCCCTAGAGGTGCGAAAAGGAAAGTTTCCAGTTAAGTTATGTAGCTGGCTCTTGTGTATCAGACAGCAAGGGCATGGATAGTCTGCTGAGGCTCCCCGAGCTGCACATGTAGCATATGCCTCTTCTCCATCCAGAGAGTGAACTGCAATACCTGGAAAGAGGACACGGTGGATTTCATCACCACATTTCACAGCCTCTCCCTCTTGAGATCGAAGTTCCAGGGAATGAAATATCTTTTTCAATATTTTGTGATAAACTTCACGCTTGAAGAGACCAAACACTGTTTTCTCAGTTGCAGTACGGTCTTCTGGATCACTTGGATCTATCACCTAGAAATCCCAAGTCAAATACTATAATAGAGTTATAAATAGGAGAAGTGGCAACCTTTGGCATCTATCCAATTAGCACACCACCCCCATTTCCTGAGCCATTCCGAATTGCCTGAGGGAGAAACCCTGCACGAAGGAGAATTGGGTGCATATTGCTAGTAGTGGAAACCTTTCCTTTGTCCATCCAAAGATGAAGAGGTAGAAAGCAATGGGGTAGGTCAGGAAGATAGGGCATTTGATCCTTAACAGATGAGTTATTGAAAATATGCAATAAGATACCACCTACTTGTATGTCCCACCATGTCTGACCTGAATTTATCTCATCATACAAACGAGTAGATGTTCCATTTTCATGTAATATCTTCTTCACAGGATAATAGATAATTGATGATGCCAGAGTAGGATCAGTGACAAGGTGTAGGAGCCACTTCCAAGGATCTCGGAAATGGAAATCAAAGGTTTTTTTGATGCCTTCAAATGTTGCACTGATACTATCCTCCTGAAACTACAAGCAAAAAGTATAATGAGTCCACTTCATCCCAGAAAGAATGTCAAAGTAATCCTCACCTGAGTATTAAATTTCCTTGCTGCAGCCATGCTTTTCTGAAAGTCTACCTTATTCTGGAAAGTGATTTTTGTAGACCCAGGTTCTGTCCAATCATGTCTTATACCCTTTAGTAAGCGCTTCACAGTAGACCCCTTCATTGCTGACTGAACTACTAGTTCAGCAAATTCAAAATCAGACCTTGTACGAAATGGTGCCCATGGCTTCCCAGTAGAGTTAGATTGTGGTCTGGAGTAATCTTCAGATGGGGGTGGAATAGGAAGGTCTCTAAAAATGAATTCAGTTTGTTGATTACTATGAGGGTGATGGATGATCTCAAGAAATGTAGTTGATGTGTGTGGTTGGTTCTGGCTAGCTTCTGAATTGCTATCTGATGATTATGTAAATCAAGGTCAACTTACTATTCAAGGAAAAAGCTATCATACTTAGATCGTGATTTTATAATTCTGAACGGTACAGTATCGACACGAAGTTCTATATATATGCCACAACGCTAAGCCTCGATCTTTTGTAGAAAGGTATTCATCAATTTCCAAATGTGGGTTTCAGATGCTCACATTAAACACTCAGTCTATCAGGCAAGACGCTTATTGGCGACATCGGAAATATTGTCAGGCGCGTGGGTGGCCTTCTACTAAGCCTAGCTTCTACTATCCACCCTTGAGTGTATTACCTGTGTACATTCCGCGGAATTCAAGAGAGACCTTTTCCGCAGTGTCGACTACGTTCCTAAAACGCGTTTGTTTAGATACATAGGGTTCCTATGTATATAGAGTTTCTATGTATCTAAACAAACGCGTTTTAGGAACCCTATTTCATTTTTACCCCGCTGTGACATCTGGGTCAATCACCATTGAAAAGGTATAAATAAGACACGTACCGAATCACCCCAGCCCAGCAGGACCACGCATTCTCGGTCAATCATTGCATCTGCAAATGTGAATCTCGCCCCTATCACATCCCGGTATGGTAGGGCAGTACTTAGCCTGTGGGCGAATGCGGATTCATCAATTATTGTGGGTTGGGAATGCTGCAAAAGTTGTGCAGAACGGTACGGATTCTTCCTCCGGATCGATCGTCGGATGAACAACCCTTACCGTTCTGCACAACTTTTGTATGGCGACAACGATGTGTCCTTGGAGGTCAAATTGTTATATGCTAATTTCATGCAGGGCTTATTAATGTACTATTCAAGAAATAACCGGCTGAGCGCTCGAGACCCACCTTCGCCAGCGGATTAAAGTCCAACATCCTCAGCTGGCAGGGTTGATATACTAGTACCCCTCCCGCCTTTCTCAGTACGTGCCGCATTCCATAAACATGGTAATCTAGTCGGTAGTCACATAGAGGATGCCAGACCGGCTAGATGACCATGTCCATGGAATGTCTTCAGCGGACCCCAGTTTTCGCATAGGACAGTTAGTTGTTCAGTATTCCACCTCTTCGTACATACGTACGATGGATGCCCCCGGCATTTAAAATGCATGTTAACCGTTAATAGACAGCCTATTATCGGTTAACCTGCCCGTCCACCCCTCGTGGGGGTTGAGAGCCGGAGATGATTTGGACGCATATGCCAAATGCACAAATAATGCAGATTCAACTGTGCACATAGATAGTTGATTCGATTGTCCGCAGCGACACAAGTGTCGCTGCCTTAAATACATAGATAGTGTTCTAATTATAACGATATCCTTTGTCTTGTATCCTTTGTCTTGCGAAGTACAAGGAGCCATGTGCACTCCATATGCAAATCAGAAACTGCTCAAGGCTTGCCGGCACGGTCATTAAGCTTGAGTCGTAAGCAGGAGTAGTATGGCAGTCGCTGTCGAGGTAAGGGGAGCCAACGAGCCGTACTCACTGCAGAAGGCGATGGGCGGGACAGTACTGATCGGCTGACACATAGAGCTGGCCTAAGCAGTTTTCAGAAATTGTAGAAATTTGTGCGTTCGGCGGCACATCAATTTCCAAAACAGTTGAAAAACCGTTCCAGTTTCTGCACCCTGCAAAAAAACCGAAACTACTTTTGGAAATTGGAACGGTTTCTGGGCACCGAACGGGCCCAACTGTACAAGTATGATCCTGCTTGATTCCGGAGCAAGGTATCTGCCGGCATCGGCCTTACTTAGTGAAATACCGCAGATCATGATGTCATTGACTCTGGCCGGGTGAAGTCACGTACGCGATTCTACTACTCGCAAATCGCGGCCACTGAGTTCCCTTCTGCAATGTCCCAGCCACCTCAAACGGAAAATGACGCTCCCGAGACAATGCCACTGCGAGTTGACGTGGAGGCCGACTTCGATGCCAGAGTCCTCCAAGCCTTACAATCTAAGGCATTCGGCCCACCTACGGATAATGACACCTCCGTCATACTGCTCGTCATCCTCTTGCAAGCCCATGTAGTGATGGATGATGATGTTGGGAGGGTGATGCGTTCGCGGGATGATTCTGGAAAGGATCTGGACATCATCCGACGGTGTGTTGCAACTTCAAAGTTCAGCCTGCACTAGGTTTGTCGCTCGATATTCGTGTCTGGCGCGTACTAATCCCGCTATAAGAGTATTTTCGTAACCCTTGTATTTCGTCGTTATCCGTACATTCAAACTCACTTGGTGGCCAGTGAACAAAACAAGGATCCCTGGTACGCCGTTTCCCCATTGATGCTTGCTACGACTCCCTATGCACATTTTTCCACGCGTCAGCCAGCTTTCGGGTTGATCCCGGGTACATTAATCTGTCGTTCATACGCCATGGACAGGTAAGATGGCTGTCCGCTTATGGCTCTCAATTCTGCCCTCTGTTGATGGCCTGCCCCATAGAGCATCGGTAATACAACAGACAAATGGTTTCCTGGCGACGAAGACACTTTGACGGAATATGGTCGAGAACAAGCCCGAAGACTTGGAGAGCGCTGGGCTAACGTTCGCATCGACGCGCTCTACACATCTCCTTACAAAAGAGCCAAGGATACTGCTCAATTACTCGCTGATAATAACCACTCCCACCCGGAGCCCATAGATTGTGCTGGGCTTGTAGAACATGATTTCGGACCCGTTGTCCGTCAGCTCATGGCAGCGAACCGTCATGAGGAAGCACGCTGCGAGCGCACCAGAACGAACGTGTGGGGGTTGCCGGATAGAAACCATCGGCCTAGCGGCGGTGATAGTCTGGAAGACCTCGTCCACAGAGGTATCTCTGAACTGCGAGACATCGTACTCAGGCATGCTGTGCCCCTCCCTGCACCGCCCGAGGAAATGACTACACGCCTCGCGGAACGGTCGACAAGCTCGTCAAAGACGTGCCACATGTTGTCATTGTAAGCCACAACATTTTTTTGGCAGAGCTCGGTGAGGCACTGGAGTCATGGAATGAGCCGAAGCACGTTGATACGAATAATGATTACCTGAATGCCGGGTGGTATGTCTGCAGTTTTTCGTTTGTTGTATCCGCACAGCACCTATTGAATGATGCTAGGTCTCGTCACGTCCTGAAAATCCAAGGCCATGGAACTAACAGGCCAGAGAAGGGCTATTATGCTATGAAGTTTCCCTTCGACATGCAGATTAAGGACCTAGTGATTTCCCGAGGCGGGTATGTTACTGGGGATTCATTACTAGAACCTGATTAAGTGTGATGGATATACATGAAGCATATGGTAAAGATATTAGATGTGTAGTGGTGGGCTTTATTGCAAAGGCTACGAACTTACGAACCATATGTACATACGTTCACTGAACCTGTTAGTGCTGAACGTTTGCGTAGTGTACATTTATTCCTCCAGCCCTCTTAGTATTGTGAAATGTGGCACATAGAGAGTTGATTCGATTGTCTGCAGTCGACGCAAGTCGCTGCCTTAAATACATAGATATTGTTCTAATTAGATCCCAAGCCTTGTGCACTCCATACCTTTGTCTACACCTTGTACCTTGTAGTATTGTACGCGTCATCGGGTTACATACGTGTACTGGAGTGCCACTATTCAACACCCACATCGGAGGCGAGCTCCGAATGATACGAGAGGGGAAGTTGAGGGCACGGGATGCCCAGATCTTGATGACAATGGCGCGCCGAGTCACATGTCTGGCAATATTGTCCGGTTGCAAATTGCTACTGGTCCATGTGCAGGAATGTCGCTATCGGACATGTCCTTAGAAAGCATCCAGGAGTCGATCAAGGTGGACAGAGTTGATTTTCATCGGCGTGGCATCTTGGGGGATGACGGGCATGGAGAGATCGAGCGGGAAGATATGATATCGATTTTGAAAGCTTGAGGGCTGACGACCATCGGGCATCTACGTTAACCTATATATTCCAATGTGATACACATACCCTTCAAGTTATTTAGCCGTCTAGTTTTGTCTTCATAGGTTGCATAACGAATGCAATTGCGCCAAGCCTTGATCCTCCGTCGAAATCTGCCTGGGATCCTGGTGCAAATATCGAGTATCGTTGGGCCAGCATTGATATAGCATGCATAGCTAGCTGCGACGGATCCGCGCGTCGTTGAATGTTGCCATTCAGCACTGAATAGTTAGTCGTTCACAGGTCACAGCTTGTGTATATGCCAGGGTTTTTCGCTGTAAACATTCGTAAAAGCCCCATGGTAAGCCGGCACTTCGGAAGAAGTAGTGAAAACCATGCACTGCATCCAGAAGAGGCCATGAGCGGTTCGGTAGTTTGTGGGCGAAGAGGTTCACTAAAGAACCTGAGGTCAGTGATCATTTCCCAGAGACGCTGTATGGTGATGAGCGCACGAATTTCTAGTGATGCACCACTCCAGGTGGTTTTTGATCGTAACTGGGCGAGAAATTGGACATGGGTCGATGGCACTGCACCGGTCAGCAATTACCCGTGCGTATTCAGCGGAATTCAAGAGAGATCTTTTCCGCAGTGTTGACTACGTTTATCGAAGGCGTTTGTTTAGATACACAGGAGCTCTATTTCAGGTTTATCCCCCTGGTGACATCTGCGTCAATCATCATACAAAAGGTATAAATGAGACACGTACCGAAGCACCCCGGCCGAGCAGGACCACGCATTCTCGGCCAATCATTGCATCAATACCCGTGGGCCGACTCCCGCCTTTCTCGGTACGTGGTGCAGCTCGCTATGACAATATGTCACGAAGGGAGAATGAAAAACATATGATGCGGGTTACCGGCATGATGTGTTTTGCATTTTCCTCTTGGCAGGCTGTGGCTAGAGACGAAGCTTCTAAAGTCTATACTGTATTTGAGCACATGTATCTTGAGCACGAAAGGAAAAGCAAGCGCACGGTGAGAAGTTGACCTGTTTTCCAGTCCCAAATAAATAGTATGTCGGACATACTATTTATTTGGGACTGGAAAATAGGTCAACTTCTCAGGGACATACTATGTCCCTCAAACAACCTGCAGGAGTGTCATGAAGTATGGCAAGGCAGTCGCCCATAATCTGGATAACAAAATGATCTGGTGGGTCCTTGAGGGTCACGGCACAAGCCAGGACGGGATCGGACGCGCAAGGACGATATGCCCCAGTACTCATAGTGCGTAAATGTATCCCGAACCTGTGCCGCTGTTCATCGTTTGTCCGGCATAACGAGTAAGAAAACAAACGCCCTCTTAAGAGAACGCGACGCACACAGGCCAACCGACGAGAACGGCCAGGTCCTGAGCAGGATATATGGCGAAATATAGTATGTTCACTTCTATATCATTGGCAATTTGCCAACGTATGCACAGGAGTTCCTCGTACGGCAGACGGTAGCTGTATGAAAGACAGTCCAGACGCCATGTCTGATTCGAATTCGCGTACTAGTACACCCCCATGCACGTTTGAGAGTTTCTGGCGGAAGCTAAGGTTGGCCCAACCCTCTTCGATAGTCTTCAGTTGAGCAAGTCGTTCGGCTACTGAGAGTCGACATTCGGTGCTTTCATCCTCTAATCCCGCAACAGCAAACTCCAAGCGATACCGCAAGAGCAGAGTGTCCCGTATCGTTTCATGAAAGATGCGACATGTCTGCGAATATCAAGTACAACCAATCGGAGGTCTGAGAGTGGCACATACCAGTGAACAACGGTGAATGTCATCATGATATACATCTAACTCCCTCCAGACATGTATAAGAATGTCGTTAGGTAGAGTATCAAGCTTGGGGACCATAATCAGCTGAAGCCTTCAGCTGATTATGGTCCTCAAGCTTGATCGGCTTGGCCCGGCCTATTGGCGGCTCGGCCTGGGCCAGCCATGCCCATCACTAGCCGAAGCTTGAAGCTAAAGAGGCAATTTGCACGAGCTCAGTGCTCAGAGTGTGCCGCACTAAACCTGCGGGTCTATAGCTCGGTTAGCAGGGGCGCAGCGCTGCGGTTTACCTTTGCAAGGTGCGGGGCACAGCGAGCGAGTGAAGACAGGCGTCCGCGAGAGCGAGCTATAAAGGGTGGACATCCACCTATTCATAGCTAACTGAGGGCTTGATGTCTGAGCTAATTGAGGGCTTGATGACTGAACTGATCCCTAGTGTTGTCATCAAGACTTCCGATTCTCCTCAACTTGATAAAAGAGACTCAGGTCGCAACAAGGGACATGCATCTGTAAGTAAATGTGATCCTGCCCCATTTATCCACAGGTTATTTATTTATTTAGTCTGATAAGCCCACTCAACAACCTGCTCGACATGCAAAATATTATCTTAGGGATGGATCTGTGGTATTTTTGGTAAGTGTACTGTATTACAGCAAGCATAACTTATTCTAACACGAACGGGGATCATTAGGTTGAAGACCTGCTGTACAAATTGCACACGAGCCTGCTTGAATCTGCCTCTGTGACCTTTCATGATATGTTTCAAATGCCGTTGGACTCTCAGCAGCCTGAGGGAAAGACAGATGACAAGAAAGACAGATGACAACCCAATTCGCCTCAGAGCACCTGTTACTATGAGAAAACTTGACAATCTTCTCTCTTGGTTCTATTACCAGTAAGAGTTTTTTCACTCCATAGGACTAGGCTGATCTGGTGCATAAGATACAGTCAAGTTGCTACCTCTGACCTCACAACAGAGGCGCTTGAGGATATCCTGGAACTCTCATCTTTCATCATGATGGAAGCTGGGAGAGCCTTTGCCATCACCGAACTTGAACATTGCCACTTGACCCCAACCGCCAGGCTGCTGATGGCGCAGCACCATCATATATCCAGTTGGGTACCAGCAGCAGTTCGTGCCTTGATCATGAGGCCTCCATCCCTTTTCACCCTGGATGAGTATGAGGCACTTGGCACCCGGAATGTTTACAACATTGAGAAAGCACGATCCCAGATCCAACACCATCGTTTGTGTGTTGCCTTTCACTCTCCCAATATTATCCATGAGGAAACTCTCTGTTTCCAGAAGGATGCATGTGGTGAAGCATGGGATGCTTCATGGTGGGGTGGATTTGCAAAACACTATCTGCACCCTGACATTCCCTCTAGTCTAATAAAAAAAAATATTCAAAAGAAGCTCTCGCAGACCTACTAAATGTTGACATTCCAGGAGTCACACAGAAATGTCATATGAACATGGTAGGGTTTGTGGACTCGAAAGGAGTGCTCAGAAAGGAAAATGAGTTTATTGCATTAGCCATCAGAGAATTGACAGCTTAGTCTAGTAATAATGTTCCCCATTTCAATCTAAATTCGTTTTGATGTTGAAAACTGTACAGTGTGACCTTGTGACATCGTCACATCAAGCTCCTTTCCCACAACGCCATGCATCTCCACTCTGTACGCCCCCATACCCTGTTGAATGCCCCTAAGTGGTTGGATTCCAGGGAGCTGTAAAGATGGGATATAGTCATTGTGGATTTGTATCGTGCACATAATTTTTGGGTGCAACTTTGATATGACAGTCGTCATGTGGCGGGGAGTGGGAGAGGGTGGCACGTTGGCTCATGAGCTTTGTCGAAGAGCTTGAGAGAAATGGGAGGGGTTTGAGGTCAGAGCCACCGAGGCCAGTGAAGGGTTGGAAGACGACATTGGGGATGGACCATATTGGAGGTGTTTGCAGACTGAAGCATGAGGCGGTGGATTGAGGCTGGTGTGGTACCTCAACCAACACCTGTGGATGAAGCTGTCCCAGTAGGTTTTATTCATTTTACATCATACTTTGTCTAATACCACATAAGTCATTGAATGTCCAGTTGGCTGCCCTAGACACGGAACCAGGTCCCAGCAGCAGCATCTCAGAGTGACCAGTGGTCGTCTACCACCGGTGATCCCAGCTCATCACATACACACGCCCGGAGCTTATCTATAACAAAGCTCCCTGCTCCCCTGCCAGTCAACGCTATCATCTCCCACTCACACGCCCCAGTGTGCGGGAGTCTGTGCACGCACCCGATCCCGACCCCAGCACCGATGTGGCAGACACATCGCCACGAGCGTTTATGCTGAGTGCCCTGCCCTGCTGTTCGAGCTGTTTGTGAAGACAGGTGATGTGAGTGGCACCGTCTAGTCACAGGAGGATATCTACTTTGCAGCTTGCTGATTGAATCGTTCCAGGAGGCGAGAACCTGGCTACCCCAGCTGTCGGAGCTTGTGAACTTGGGCCTGAAGCTAGGTGCTCGTCTGGGTGCATTGTGTCCTTGTCGACATCCTACATCCTGCGCTTAAACCTAGCATCTCTGCTTCGACAGGCTGGTGACGCGGACATTGAGTGCGTTGTCTTTTCTTTGCCATAGCATCTCATATGAATCTGCCCTTCCCCCAGCTGCAACTGGATCGGTGGACGCACTTCCTGCGCAAGGGAAGGACAAGGAGCGCGACATGCGGTCGTACTCGATGATGGATTGGTATGGCAACCAAATGTTGCACAACACGCCGTTCACGAACATCACCATCGAGGGCAGTCCCATTGCGGCGGTGCAGAACGTTGATAATTTCTCCTTCACGTGCGTCCTTACACTCTTATCATATCCCTTCCTTGTTGCGGAGTAGATGTGCCTTAACTCTACCTGCTTTACAGCTGAGTCTACCAGTCTGGCCATGTGGTGGTGAGTACATTTCGAATATGCAAGGTTGCATTGCCATACTGTGGGTCGTCTATGTGCAGCATGCACTCCAGTCACCGGTTGCGTTCGAGATCTTCAAGCAGGTTATTGCGAAGGAACAACTCCACTCGGTTTGATTATAGCAACAGGGATGTAGTGGAAGGGCGCCATACCATACATGTTACTCTGGTGTTGGTCCCAGGCCGCGGCGTCCAAGCTCGCAGATGTCCTTCCCCATCGATTTTCAGATACTAAAAAACATGCAAGTATGTGAATAAGAAAAAAGTGTGATTGCCACCCTCTTCACGCAGCTGTCATAATCCCACTCGTATGTCGAAGGACAAGGTTTTTTAAAAAATCTGGATTTTATAAAATTGGATTTAAAAGTATCTTATTGAGAATCTAACGGTTTTATTTTAGACACAATCAAAAAATAATATTTTAACATTGTGGCATGCGAGCCGAGTGATCATGTGGTGGGGCAAACACGAGCGCAACTGGGAGTCGTGGTGATACGTGCGTACAAGTTTTCCCCAAGTGATTTGAATTAATCGCCGACCCAATTGAATTCCAACTCCTTTCCTCCCACCATGATCACGGCCAAAGGAAAACAACGGACAACCTATAACACTTATCCTCATCAATTTTTCGATCATGTCCACGCGCAATGAGGTTACGTTGGAGAGTGCCAGGAAGAGTATATCGTGATGTTTTCTCGTGATTGCCGCTCAACACCGTATCAAAAAGCTCTTCTTACATGCAAATGATATCGCGAGGTTGGATAGAAATGCGGTGGTTCAGAGGGTGCCTCCTGGTAAGGTGCTCTTTGATTGAAAATAACATGCATATATACTCACTAATATTACTGCTATATGTCCCTCTGCTGCTCTTGTTCTCGCACTCAACTTTCGCTCTTGCACTCAGGGTCTTGCTCTCGCAACATGTCCCCTCAGCTGCCCGTTCTCCCAATAGACCGCTCCCGCCCTCGCTCTCATGATATGTCCCCTCGGCTGCCCTCGCTCTTGCAACGCTCCCGCTCTTGCTCTCATGTGGAGGTTGCGAGGGGTGAGTGTGTGGGGGCTGGGCTCTCCCTAGTATCGGGAACCATGCTACATGCCTCGCTCGCATGCTTACATTCCGATCCTTCCGGCATACGAAGTCCTGTCAGGCCCCGAGGTGCGCCCATGAGCATCTCTACTATTCCGTAGCTCAACCTGAACACCGTATTCCTTTTTTTGGACAGAAACACAGCGTTTATGATCCACATGAGGAGGTACGTGTTGCAATTCGCCCTTCCCATTGTTCTTTGCGCTCCCTTTACTTTACTTTATCTGTCACTTATCAATTTATACTTTCCCGGATGCGAGCTGACAAATATTACCCTTCCTCCTCATCAGGAAGGCCGGAGACAGCATGAAGGTGGCCCCCCTTTGACATGTTTTCATCCTTCGGTGGCGGCAGACGTGAGTCCGATTCATTGTTAATTTATCGTTGTGCACGCTCAATATGATAGCCCGCCGCGGGCCCACAACGACAAGCAACTTTGAAGTGAGCCTCGAAGATAGGTACAAGGGTGCGGAGATCAACGTAGGTTCCATACACCATCTTTGCGTGATTTCTGCTATGATGATTATGCTTTCGATGCCCATTCTGATCCTGCCTTCAGCTTTCATCTCCATTTCTCGCGATCCTGCAACGCGGTATCCAGTTCATGATCAACAAAAAGCTCCTCTGCGACCACTTCCGTGTGGCTCAGGAGCCGCCTCCAACTCGCATATCCAGACATATCCCACGTGCTCGTTCCGCACACACAGCACTACACGCTCAACGTCCCTGTGGGTGTTGCCGAGGGCAGCGAGTTCGTGTTCGCAGGTGAGGGCGACGAGAGCCCGGACTGGGAGGCGGGCGACGTTGTTATACGCGTACTGGGCGGGAAGAAGGGCAGGTAGCGGCAGAAGGAGATGAGTTTGTATTGCACCGAGAGCATTGGGCTTCAGGAGGTGCGTAGAGTGACGTTGGGTTGGTTCGGACATAGCTTTCAATCTATGTATTTCCAACTGTCTTTTCAGTAATAGAAGGCATTGTTTTATTGTGTTCTAAAGTTTATAAGTAACTTAAGAGCTGAAAATCAGCGTTCTAGGACGCTGAAAGCGGACATTCTAGCTACTAGATTTTGGTACCCAGCTTATCGAGAGGAAGTGTCAAAAATCTGCTCCCCGGTTACTGATTATCAGTAACTTGGGCACTGAAAATTTGGTGCATAATGCACTTATATTAAATGCCCCGAGTTACTGTCACAGTGTGTTGTGTTAATGTGCCGAAACAACGCTACTAGAACCATAACACGGTCTTTGGAAGAAGTGGTGAAGTTAACATGCCGAAACAACACTACTAGATCATAACACAGTCCTTGGAGGAAGTGGTGAAGTAGAAAAGATGGATTTGAATGAGGGGTGGAAGGAGTTCGGGAGTTCCTGTTTCTTTTTTTTTTTTTTTTTTTTTTTCCGGTAGTACTAATTGGTCTGTTATAAAAGCAGTGTGAAGAAAATGCACATATCACTTACGGGTGATTACATGGAGACGGTGAGGGTGGAGGAACCCTGGGTGATTTACTCCACACCGCACATCTGCTTGATGTCCTTCACTACAGCTCGTAACTTCACCGCACCATCTTCTTCTAACACATCGTACTTCCAGTTTTCCCTGGGAGCAAAGTCTGGGATACTGTCCATGTCATATTGCTCTCCCTTTTCTGGGATTAGGGACTTGTCGCGTGTATTGAATTCATATACGGATAGCCTGGTACCCATTGCAGATATGCCATATAGTTTTGGAATGGTGAGGCGGTGACGAAGCCCCGCAAAGCGATCACGCATTTGCCCATCAGCGCTATTCCTATCAGGCGCACCCTCGAGGGAAGTCAATGGTTTCACCTCAAGAAAGAAGATGGGGGTTCCTCCGCGTTTGACCAAGTAGAAGACGGTGAAATGAACAGCTGTTCTGGTATTGGTTGGGACGGCACATTGGGGCGCGATCTCGAATCGTAGGTGTTGGGGGAAAAGTAGGTTCAGAAGCATGTTGTATGGGCCATACCACTCATATTCCAGAGTGGTATCCATTGGAACCTTGTAGAAGGAGTCCATAACCACTTCCGGCCAGGGCATGTGGGTGGTAGTACATTTCTCTACATTGATGTATTGTTAGCACTGTTTCACATAGAAAATCAGCTTATGAGTTACTATACCTGAGGTTTCTGACATAGAAGGGATTGTATGCAGTTGTTGAGAGGTGCCTAGGGACTACAGTAGTGGACGTCGATAGCACAGGTGTCATCTGAATATGAAATTTATAACTCCGGCTATCTCTACACTTACCTTTGCAATAGCGACATCAATAAGCTCATCAACACATCTGGATTGCCTCCACAACCAATGCCCCTATCCCGACACATTTTTGCGCTCCCAGAGTCATCCGACGAAGAACCTCCTGGAGGCCCAGACAACAGTCGAAGAATTCATGTCAACGAAGTTGTTGACAACGCTTCCAGCTCTGGTGCAGATGTTAATGAAGCTCAGGAATACATGGTATGAATCACAGACCTTACAATATATGGTACTAACACAGCTTTAGTCCCACCGCCATAACGAAGCCTGTATAAATGATTTACAACATGAGATCGAGCAGCTGACGCGCAAGCTCACCACGCTGGCGAATGGTGGTACCCATTCGACCCAGTCTAAATCTGAAGACAAGAGGGAGACTCTTGCTGCACACCAGATAAAACAACTAGGAGGTAAATTTGTTACAATGTACATGCTCTGGCTAGGAAATCCCGACGCGGCCTTCGGCATGATGCCTGACCCAGCATACCGACCAAAAGACCGCTTCATGCCTGGTTTGGATGCAAAACGCCAGGGAGAACATGTGGATTTGCTAGCAGTCTTTCCAGAAGAATATCACCATTTGTTTAAGGAAAAGTTTCTTCAACAAACAGTAAGTCCTTTATTCTCAATTTTTTGGTACATATCACTGACGCCACATATTTAGTTTGTAAATGGCATGAATACGGAACGATCAAATATTTCATCTCGCATTCGATCTCGACTTGGCCCTCGGATTTTTAATTTCCCCCCTGAACAGTTCGCCAGCCCCGAGTGGCGTTACGAACACTGCCGCAAGCTCGTAGGGTGGACCCAAAGTGATGATGGAACCGCTCATTATGCACCATTCTGCCCCATCCTTTACCACGAGTATGCAGGCCATCAAGACATCAATACAATATTTCTCCATCAGGCTCTATTGGATGTAAGCAACATTTGATTCTTGTGATCAAATTTAACAGAATTTTCTAGATATTTCTGGTCATTATTCGTGGACCTGGTGCACTGGATCGTACGCGCAACGTCAAGAAAGGAGGACGTGCCACAATGGATGCGATCTGGGGCTTAACTGAAATTACTCCCGGTGCAATCGCTACTTCAGCCATTCTGGTAAGCAAATATTCTTTATAATTTGTTCTAACATGTTCTAATATATTTCTTGCAGGCTCGCTTTGCGCTGTCCAAAGACATGGCCCTTCAGAGACAAGGTGCAACAACGAAAATCGACTACGAAGCCGACTTTCACACATATCTTCGATACCTCACCGTTGCCCATGAAGAACGGAAGAGGAGCGTCCTCACCATATTCCAGAAATGGAATGCCTATTTTTTTCCCCAGGTGGCCGAGGATACTGCAACAATCAAGGCACCTGTGGAGTCAATCAACAGTGCATTCGCAGCACTGGAGGGTGACGGGAGGGTGAAGAGGAGATAGATGGTAATACTGATACAATCAGCGTCATGGGCCTAGGATTGAGTGAAACTGAGCCACAACCTACACTTCCTGCCCACTCTTCTCGGAACCCTTCCGCCACACAATCGAAGACACAGGCTGGCGGTTCAGATATCTTGCCATCCCTGGCAGATCACCAAGGTCTGATGCATCGGAAAGCAGGGGCAGGGGCAGGGGCAGGGGCAGGGGCAGAGGCAGGGGCAAGGGCAGGGGCATTGGCAAGGGACTTCGAAAGGGATCCGGGAAAATCTAGAAGCTGTTATGCTACATCAAGTCTGCTAGGAAAACATTTACTTTTTATGTTCTAAAGTTCAACCACGACTAAAAAATACTGTTCTGAGCAAGGGTTCTGCCAGGCACATGCTGGCCCTCCATAATGGGGAGCTATATATTTGAGGCTGGAATGCCTGAGAATGGTCATATTGAACTAACTGGCATTTATTACCAATCCAGGTATGCCGCAGTGGTAGTGCATAGCGTAGCCACAGCCATATCTTTTGAGTCAAGAGATCAAGTCGCGCTGGTGTCATGTATTTATTTTCCATTACTTTCTGCATTTCGTCCATTACTAATTACTCATGATTCAGAATTTCAGTTTAGGTAAACACAAAGTACATATGAATCAATAGTTTAGAAATATTCCAGAGATGATTTGAGCTCCGGTGATTATAAGGCAAGGCAAAGAATACTTATTAAGTTAGATCATGTTTATGAGCTCTGCTGGTGTCTGGGTGATATGTCCTTACCTTGCGTTTGGTTCCTAATTATGAAAGGTTATTGGTGTGCGGTCTGATCTGTGGTTATCACGGGTCTTATTCCTGATTAGCCTAGGGTTATCTATTTACAGTCTGATTTGTGGTTATCACAGACCTAATCAGGCCTGATTATGCCGACCACCGCCCTGATGACCTGATCAGCCTAATCAGGCCTGATTTAGAAACCTCAATTTTTCTGACATTGTAGCAAGACGGCGAACGCGAGTGCGGCGAAGTTTTTGCAGTTCACAAGTCAACAGAGCACTATAGAGCATAGAAACAACTTTGTTGGTAGTATATTACAAGATGTTCTGATATATACAAGCCCTGTTGCCGGTGGATACATCTGACGGACTCATGTGTAGGTGAGGCCCAAGGGATCAAGTCCGAAAGTGGGTGGGCCACACAATGACGTCGTCATATCTGCTGGGGCTTAATTGACACCAAGAGACGCGAGGTTGATTACGCACCATTCACTTGCAAAGTAACTTCGAGCATGCCCAGCACGGTATCCTCAAGTACCAGCTCCACTTGACAGAAAGCATTGAAAGCTACCTTGTTGATACGAAACGCCGATCGGTGTAAACATTGGCGCAAATTCACAAGGTAGTTTGATCGCGGAAGTTAAGGGGACGCACCAGCGACTTTGACAACGGCTCCCTCACGTTTGGTGTCGCTTGCTGGTAATTCCTTTTCTTGGATTTGCTGCAGCTACGGAATGAGCGTGCTATCTCGCGGCAAGATCAGAATGTTTCACGATGAGCTAACAGAAACTCAAGGGCCTATAAAGTTGAGGTCAAATGAATATGTCAATAGGGATGAGTGGATCGTCGTACAAGTTTTGATGCCCTAGCGTGGCAATAATACTGCTCTAGAGCCGGTAGAACAAGCTGATGGTAGTGATGAACAGCTGAAGGGAGACAGACATCGCACGCCCAGCTCCTGTGGCAGCGTGTCAACAAGGTAGAATGCGCTCTTGGCGTATTTCCCAAGAAGGACGATCTGTCGAGATATGCCGCCGGGAAGACAAACAATGGATATGAAGTACATAAGTATAGACATTCCCATGGAATGTTGCGAACCCGGACGCCCAGTCGAGAATGATGCCGATGTTGTAGCAGGCTGTGAGGGTGAAGTGAACGACAAGCTAGATGAAACACGCACAGACGCACCCGATTGCCCATCCTTGTTCCACATACCGCCTTTTGCACACTGACTTCGTTGAAATTACCGCGCCCATCCCTATGGCATAGTGCGCAGGCGACGTCCCAGTCGGCACTGTCGTCGTCTGCACATCTTGTCCAGCAATGCTGAGGTGCTCACGGTCCCCACGTAGCTCGCCACATACGCAATAAAAATCATGATATTGTTGTTGAACTGCAGGAGTGGAGAGTACAGGTGGGTAATATTCGGAAGCTGCATTAGCGAACCTTCAGCGCGTGTGAAAGCTTGTTCGAACTCTCAACTGCTTGAAGAGTCGCATGGGCAACAAACGGTCGCAGTCAGCCCTACGCAAAGCTGCGGCTGCAAAGAAAAAGAATTGCAATGAGTCTGTTCAGGTGGATGGCCAGCACGAATCAGTAGAACCAGCGAAGTTGGACGAGAATGACGATACTCACCAAAGTCGCCCTGTACGGAAAAAAATCCCCACTGTGAAACTCCTAGAAAGCCTTGAATCCCACCCCGCCGAAAGTGACAGCAGTACACAGGCTTCGAAAGAGGACCATCCCTACATCTCAGATGGGTCACAGGAGGTCAACACCACATATGACTTATCCGACGCATCTGACAGTGACTTGGCGTCTGAGGTCAAGGAGGTCAAAGTGGCTGTAGTAAACAAGGGACGGGGTCGACCACCAAAGCAGGAGGAACTGTCAGACCTCGATCGGGGTAAGTTTCCCATCAAATCAGATCATCAGAAGACCCATATAACAATGTATCTATTCTTATACTTAGAGCTAGCCTTTTTTTTTCCATCTGGTCTCTCAGCTGGATCTACGCGAGTAACGATTCCACTCATCTGTTCGTTTGAAATTGCACTAAGAAAATTACACGATGCAATTGGATGTCAAAACATTCCAAAGAAGCCTATTCTCCAATACAAAATGGAAAAAACAGGGAGGACTCCAATCAGTTTAGAGAATGAAAAAGACTGGCAAGGTTTGCGTGAGCATGTGAAGACCCTCGGCAAAAAGGATAAAATTATACAAGGGGAAATAGTTATTGAACCAAAAGAGGTAATGCTTCATATTTTGCATCAAAGTTGCCTACCTTCTCAACTATTTTACCAGTACATCAAAGCGCTTCGTAACAAGTTGAAGGAGAGCAGTATGAAGGGTGTGGTGGCTAAGGCAGCCCTTAAAAAGGCTTTGCATGGCAGCAAGAAAAAGGCCGCTCAATTTAGACTCACTGGGTGATGAAGGTGGATTAGACGAAGAGCAAGAGCAAGCGGAAAAGCATCTCAGTGAATATGCGAAGCTCGAGCAGTTACTCACGAAGTGTCAAAAATGTGGCCCAGACATATGGTGTAAGGTAAACAAACACGGTGCGCACATTGCATTGAACACGCTACACTTGTCAGGTTGGGCCACCGCACTGGTAAGGGCTCTGTTTTTATTTTCACTTGTATTCTGACTTTTGAGCAGGCAATGGGAATTGACGGTGTATCCCATACTAATCCACCTCGCAGTGAACTCTTTGCTGAGTTTCATATGCATAAACCCGACCCTGAATCCCACCCTGGAGTAACTCAGCCAACCCAGGCAATTGCCCCCGCTATCCCGGCCATCCCTGCCCCCACTGCTGATATGGCAGTTGTGCAAGCTATGACTGCCATGATGATGGGGATGGCTGGCTTGGTTGGTGCAAATGGTGGAAAAGCACAGCAGGTGGTACCGCAAACACCCAGTGCAGACCTATCTCTCGCAATTGATTACCCAGGCATCGAGGAGTTTTTTCTGCAGCTTGCAGCGGCTAACCCTAGGCGTAATTTCAACAACTTGACAAATCAACTTCTTGAATGGGACTTTTATACAATTGATGAACTTGCGCAGGAAAACGAGGCTTTCTCTGAAGCACCACCTTACTCTTTAAGCCAAGGCAATGCTCGGTTCGTTGTTAGGAGCGTTCGAGACCAGGTTAGGCGGGTAAAAAAGCAGCACAACATGGGCTAACACAGTTGTAGTACCTTTGTTTCAACTATGTCACTGTGTCTACACTTTCTAGTACAACATGATGCGACGCTTTTCTTCATACCGCCTATCAACCTTGTCGGCAGTCATGGCCACCAGATGTTTGAATAGTGCCGAAGAACCAAGATGCCTTTGCACAAGATTCCAATCAAAGTCGGGGATATACTGCCAAAAAGGGCCATCTGCTAGTTTCCGAATGCCGTCTTCAAGGCAGTCACAGATCCCTGGAAAATAGAATGAGTTTGAATTTTGCAACAGTCACACCCGGACTTTCATACGTACATTGAGAAGACATACCCCAAGGCTGTAGAAATTACTTAAATCAGACGAGAAATCGCTCGCAGTGAACTGTTGACCAACCGTCAGATGACCTAGTCGTCCCCCTTGCTCCCGGGTCTCCGATGCTAAGCCGCCGCCATCTGTCGCCGCTGGCAATACGAAGGTGAAGGCGTTATCCCAGTTGCGCACCATTCCATCTAACGTAGTGTTTGCGCTGCGTTAGCCGTATTAGATAGTGAATGTCATGAATCCAGAGACTACTGCGGACCTGCTATAATTCGTCTGTCCCCCATTCCCAAACAAGCCCACCACAGATGAAAAAGTTATAATAAAGAAATCCAGAGCAGTGACCCCTCCTGGAAGGGCACTTTCTAGAACTCCGCAAGCCCCAGTTTTCGATGCAAAAACTTTTCTGAAACCTTCATCGTCCCGGAAGGCGAAAGTACGATCGGCGTGCGAGAAGCCTACGTGCAAACCACACAATAAGTAATTGACTGACTGCCAGCCAAAGCACACCGTGAACTGAAAAAACGCACCTTGCATTTTCGTCACGAATTCATGGATATACCTGAAGCAATAACTGCAGCGCCCGTCAACCTCAACGTTAGCCACCGGCGGCGCAGCCAGCCATGGGAGGAGACGCGCACCTGCAATGCCACCCCGCATCTGCCAACACGACGTCCGTCACCTTCGAATGGATATAGAACTCGCGGGTGCCCCACTCATGTATCTGCGTGCACCAGCTCCCCCAGCTGTATGGCCACTCGAACTAGTAGATGTAGTTGCGCATCTGGAGGTGCAGCGGCGACGGCGCCGTGCACGCTTTGATGAGCCGCAGGGACGAAGACCACAAGGCAGGCACCGAGTTTGTACAGAGTACACAGGAAGCGACTAAGACTGAGAATTCCACAATGTCGTGGTGCCAAACGGAGCTTAGCTATAGTTCAGAGCAGTGGGAGCGATGAGGACATTGAAGACGCGACGGGTGTGGTAGAACTCCGCTGCACCTTGTGTCCGCTGTGATGAGCCTATGAGACATTTCAAATTTCATCCAAGGATAAACCTGGGGACACCCCGAGGTGACTTCTCAATGAAAGTATTATTTGAAAATTGATACAAAAGCAATTTTTGGGTCTAAAATGCAGTGTGAATACCTTTTACAAGAAACACGTCGCGTTTGAAGTTACACATATTTCGAGTGATGAAACCACCCCCATGACTGATGAGCTGTTACCTTACTTAGTGCTTCATACAGAAATAGATAAGGCCGATCTCGATGACCGGCTTCCACCTCAGCCCTGAACCGCCTCCCATGACGTCGAATGTAGCTTTTCATATAAGAAAAGCACTCCTCTATAGGGTTATAATCAGGTGAATAGGGTGGTAAGTAGTAGAGCTTTACACCCCTGAAATAAAGATAAATACGAGGAAAAACTAGATAAAAAGAAAACACACCGCTCATCGCACATCTCCTGAATACCATCTACGTGATGGATGGCACAGTTGTCCATAATCAAAACACTCTTGGGGGCAGGGTAAGGGTTCATAGTTTGCAGCAAACCTTGTAGAAAGAGCTTGAAGGTTGTGCCGTTGAAGGAGCCTTTTACAACATGAGCGTATAAAATGCCGTCTACTGCGAGCGCAGGCAAGACAGAATATCTACAATAAACGGTGAATAAAAGACTACATCAGCGAACATGTACATACCTGTCTCCCCGCTGAAAGAAACTGCGAACTTTAGCGCGTTGGCCTTTATATTCACGGCCCATGGTGCGATAGGTTGTAAGCATGTTTACTGAACTTTCGTCTGTAAACACCATGCGCCATGCCGGCTCATGCCCCAGTGCAAAACGAAACCTTCGACGTGCATCTTCGCAGCGTTCTGCTGCTGCTTTAGAGAGCTAATAGTGGTCAGTTGCATTCCATTCTAATCTAACAGCTGCTCTCACCTTCTTTGAAGTAATTCCAAGAAGTTTCAATGTCCTCTGAATAGTTGACAGCGATACAGAGACATTCCGTTGCGCCAGCAACTCTTCAGCGATCTCATCTAAGTAAATGTCGGGCTGTTGTTCAAGTAATGCAAGTATAAACTGGTATGTATGATAATATTAGCATACCTTGTTGGTCCAAAAGTAGTAATGTTGCATACCTCAACGCTGCCCGAATCAAGTAAACAAGCCTTACCGCGTTTTGCGTATGTCCTTGGATCTTTGACTACGTTACCGATTTCTTGCCAGATCTGCAGGGTTCTCTGAACCACCCGAATAGACATGTCCAAGTTCTCAGCAATTTGAGCAGTCGTCATTCCAAACTTCACATGCTGGTAGATTATACGCTGCTTGAGATCGTCAGAATAGTGACGACGAGTTGCCTTGAAGCGTTCGGACATCTACGCCGTAAGCTTTACGAGGCTGAGTGGGGAGACCGGTGAGGAAGATTCAAGAGTTCCAGGAAAACAGGCAGCCAGTAAGTATGAAAAGGTATCAAAACAAACGACCTGTCACGTGCATTATTACGCTGGCTAAACCATGGTTTCCTCGCACAGCACCATGCCGGCCAGGCCAAGACTGTGTCTCTTGCATGTGACGGTGCAGCAGGAACGCTGCTGCATGCGAGACTAACCCTGCGAAATCACCTTGATCCTGTACGGCAGAGCAACTTTTCCGAGAGGTTTGCGCTAATAGCTCCATTCTATTAGGATGGTCAGATTCCCCAGGAAAACCCTGACGACACTGGTGACTTAGTTGACAAAACATCCCAGCGGCATGCCATCGAAGCGTAGAGACATCGGCACCATCTGACACCGACGATCGGATAGAACGCGGTCATCAGGAAGGTCTGGCGGCCACAATTTCATCGTTCAGAGAAACACTTGTTCTGGAACCTGCGCCGCATTCTGATCCGGCCCTCTCCCTCGCCACCCTTGGGACACGATTTAACAAGTCTAATGAACAGGAGGACTCGGATTTGACGATTTCACGTTATCGAAAGGCAACATCGCAACTGCGCTGTCGACACGGTTTGAGCAGTACGGTCGACACGAAGACCTGGAGGAGGCGATTTCATTGCATCGAGAAGCACTCGAGCTACGACCTGCACCGCATCCTGACCGATCCTCCTCCCTCTACAACATGGCACTTGCGCTCTTGACATGGTTTAAGATATACGCAACTCTTGTCCCCGTGCTTCTTTTCTCCATAGGCCAAACCTTCGTCATCAGTTCTACGTGGGTGCTCGGAATAACAGGGACATTTCTAGGAGACTATTTTGGGATTTTGATGTATATAAAAAAAATGTCGAGGGATTCCCTTTCAACGTCGTAGAGAACCCCGTCGGTCCTCTTCGTGTGCCTGGGAGAAACAGTAAAATATACGCTCAACAATTCTTTTAATCTCTTAATTGGTATTTTTCTAATTACTGATGTACACGAAGCCTTGTGGGCAGTGAGGGGTGCGTCAGAGTTTGAAGCCTGCATCCAGATGATCAACAGCACACCATAACACGTCGCGCGGATAGAATTTTCTGGCTCAAAATGTAGCAGGATAAACTGGAGGACGATGGGAAAGGAATGAGCTTTCATCGTGGCATCGGGGGCAAGGAGTGCTGTGAAGTTAGCCTTGCACAGGGAGTCACTAAGCCAAGCCACCACTTCCTCCGAGTCAAATTCAAACAGGATACCGCCGTTAGTGAGATGCTGCAAGCTGAGAACCTTGTGGCGGGTGGTAGTATCGATGGAGACCATCGCCGCATTCGCCCGCTTTGTGAGCCCAGCATTGTCCGTTCCATCCAGAAGCCAGCTGCCTGGTGTCAGTGCATCAACCAGTATCTGTCTACCTTTGATACCTTCCCTTGCCTGAACCCGGGCATCAAGGATAGTAGGTTGGAGAGGCGCCCTTGCAACGGGAGAGGGAAGGGATGCCATTTTGTGTAGCGCACCTCTGTATGTTGAGGTGGTTTCCATCAGGCTGGTAGTCGTGGACATTACTGAGTCTGATGTGGCGGATATATCGGGAACAGCGGCTGCGGCGACCTCTGCAATGGATTTTGAGAGGGCCGCCACTGCCTCGGCGGCGATATGGGCGGTAGTGTCGCGTGCCATGGCCAGCAGGGTCTCAGATTGATCAGCCATGTGGGTGTTGATGACGGTCATGATTCTCGCATTTCACATCTGTATCAAGGTGTGTGAGGATGATGGTGATAGATCTCAGAGCATTGTTGACCTGGAGGGGGACATTGGGTAGTTGTGTGACTTGGAGTAGGGTGGTCGATAGGGTCTCGATAGTCCAGGGCTCGCCGGGAACCATTAGTAGGGTCTGCTCGAGGTATTTCTTACCTCCTGTAGCATTAATGATTTCCTGGCCCGGGAGTGCCACTATCTCGTCATGGGAGAGGGGTTCGGGCACGGCTGTCTTGCGTCGCATTCCGGGCATGCCAGATCTTCCCTTCTTGGCGGGTGGCACTACAGAATGCAATTGGCTGGCTGTTGGTTCAGACGGGAGGATTCGCCCCTGGTTGTCGAGCTTGGCCTGAGCGAGGTTCAATGTGGTTGCCGCAGGTTTGACAGCAGGGGTGATGTGGCACTTATCACTGCTGTTCACTGCGTTATTAGGCATCTGAGGGGTGGCGATGCAACAAAGCTGCAAGAGTCCGAGGGATATCTATACTACCTAGTACAAAAGTATTTGAATGTGTGCCTACACACTCTTGTCGATGGTGGTCGTAGACAGTTTGTGTCTGTGCTGTGTGAATGCTGTGTGAAACACTGCACAGCAAAGTCCTCAAAAAGGGCTATAACGCTGAGAGCAGCTCGATAGAACAGCTCTTCAAAACAGCCCGCATGATCAAGGAAGCATCCCAATACAATATGGGGATGTGCCAAGCAGAGAGCACTGCTGCATAATGCATCAGCAAGCATGGCCTGGCTTGCAGCAAATAAGCTGGTAACGCGGACAGGCCTGAGCAGGCCTATCAAGTTCCTGAGGAGTGGGGCATCTCAACAACCCCCACCACCATGCCCAGTCAAAGCTGGACAACCGCCCGAGGCCAAACAGCCTCAAGTGCCAGGGACCTCATTGAAGCTGGCCCTACCGCCGAAATCGATGAACTGACATAATGATCGGCCCAGCAGTAATCAAAGCAGCACTGCATGCTTTGAATGTGGCCGACCTGGCCACAAAAAGGCAGAGTGCCCCTGACTCAGATCTGTTGAGAGCCTTGGAGCACATGTGCGGATGCAGTGGGAGAATCGTAAGAGCGTAAAAGGATATAGAGAGAATGAGATGAGCACACAACTTCGGTTGTGTGTGCAAACACCATGCACAGTGACCACTACACTAGACACTGACTGATATAACACCATCCAGTCACAAGCCTCATGGGCTAGAATAAGAGGACAACAGTGGAGATTTACTGCCTAAGGTTTTCTCTCATACATTACTAGCTATTTAAGTGTTTGGAACGAACCTATACTAAGGAGAGGGGATTATGGGGCAACGAGTGCCACCAGTGTGTGATGCATGCACCAGTGCCAAAGCTGTGCCTTATCATGTGGAGTTTAATATATGTATCAGGGTTGATGGAGCACCTTCTGCACTCCATTTCAGCTCTTTGCCTCGGTCGACCCCAGAACCCGGCTCAGGGTCAAAGGCACTGGTTAGATGTACGCGTGAGTGATAGCACGCATGCACATGATTTGCTGTGCCGGCAGTAAGCATGTGCGCATGCATGCCCTAGGATGCGCCGGGATTGCATGTGAATGTAGGTATAGTGCAGGAAAGTCGTTAGGACTTTGTTAGTGACCTGTATGAGTATGTAAATTGATTTTCCTATTCATAACAAGATCCAGCATACGGACAGCGGCCGCAAGGCATGATAATGATGACGAGGACGCGGATGCGGATCTTGAGCAAAATTCTCTTCAGCAGATAGATGAAGAGGGGGAGGGTGAGCCCCAACCCAATGGGTCTCTGGACAACGGAGACGCACCTGCTGATGAGTGGTAACCCGAGCCATCCCAATACTATGAATGGGACGAGGAGGCGGAGGATAACATGACTGCCTACAGATCCAGCATGATCAGAATCGCACTGAAGGACAAAGCTGCCACAAAAGTCATGGCCGCACGCACGTCAGTCACACCAGACAAGGCGGCTGAACCAGTGTATCACCATCGAAGCAAGCACTTGATGTGGCCAACATGTCCACAGAACAAAAACCATACCCTGTCAGAGTACTGGGAAATAAACGGCGTGAAGGCCCACTCCCTGCTAGACAGCAGGAGCAAAGGGGTACTGCTATCCCCTTAGTTCACACATGCCACAGGGATGAAAACATTCACCCTGGACCAGCCAATTGCGCTGCAATTAGCCTACATAGGCAGTCGCTCCACAATCAATTATGGAACAAACACGACCATTAAATTCAGTCGCAAAACCTACAACAAGTACTTCGATGTAGCCAACATCAAATATTACGATGTGATCTTGGGGACACTGTTCCTGAGGAGATTCGGCATCACCTTGGACTTCTCCAGTCCAGGGACAATCCATGTAGGGAATGAGACAATCCCCATGGGCAAAGTATCGTCCGACGACTGCCGAGCGAAGGCAAGGAGCCAAGGATAAACAGAGTCACCTCGGAACTGAAGCCTGACCTGGCTCATTGAAGCCAGGAGGACGAGTCGTGTAATGACTCATCCTTGAACTCTCCTTACAACCATAGGGAGAGGCACTCTCACCTGATGGTGAAGGCGATGGGAAAAAGGAAGGCGGCCCCGTGTGCCACAGGACCTAACAGACGCACACAGCTCCTAATGGCATCCAAGACAGCCATCGTCATCCTCATGGATGACAACATCCCTCGCCTCCACAAGGAATGGATGGAGGAGATTGTCATGACCCGTTTATTTCCTATACCCAGTCGCTCTGTCCTCCCATTTCTCACTCGACCTCTATGTTCGCTCCAATCACCCTTCACCAAGTTGGGCGATCGGTCTTCGCTGTTCGCGTCATTTGCCATAGCCACGCCATCAAAGCACGATTGACGCCCTTTGACCGGCTTGGTAGTTCATCACTGGCCCTGTCACCTCCTCGGCTCAACCCCCTTTCGATGTTCCTATGGTTGGATTGTCACGACTCGTGTATTTCCTGCACTCAGCTATCCCTGTTTCCCCTTTCACCACTCCTCCTCCGTGTTCGCTTGGCTTCGCCCCTCCCTTCAACCACGCCTCCTCTAGCCCTTCGCCACATTCACCGAACGACCATTCGCTGCTCACATCATTCGCCAGCAGGCATGCCATCAAACGCGATCGACATCCTCTACCCAGCGTGATGGTTCATCACTGGCCCCATCATCTTCCTAATGCAACCCCTTAGGTGTTCATATGGCCGGGATGCATTTGTGGAACGTCCTAACAGTAGATCGTGTGGGATCAACCCAGCAGATGAAGAGTCGGTGCAGGGTAACATATATGCAGGTTGCGAGGCATGTTTTCGTACATAGGTACCTTCGCCCTCTTTTCCCCCCATCATTTCACATTCGCACTCCTCCTTGTTTCTATTGTATACATGTTTCATCTATTCTGTATCCTGACTGCGCACCCCTATCCAACCATGACTTCTGATGGCCTCTTTGTCAAGATTGGATTTTGGGCGTTAATATCGCATGTTAGTGGCGAATGCCTGAATAGCGTGTGCGATCTAGCGAATCACCCAGCGAATAGTACCAAAGAGGTAAGGGTTAAGAAGTAAGAAGGTTACTCGAAAGGAATTCGCCCTGATCTACAGTCATAGCGAAGTAGCCCGTGACACTTGACGATGTAACATGCAAGGTGCCATGGAAAGGTTGTTTAAGTAGCAACAATCCTTTCACCGGCGAAGGTGCTCCTTCAGAGTCCTTCGCCAACAGCGCAGATAATAGTACGAAGACTAAGGTAACGAAGATGAAGTATGAAAACTCACCAGTGGTGCCTAAGTCTTCTTCTGGTCGAAGATATAAATCTGCAGGAGAAGGCTCAAGACGATAGTCACAGCGAGGTCAAGTTTGCACAAGATGGACGTATGATAATTAAACTGGGGAATATACATGCGAATGTAGACTACTTATACTGAATGCTCATATGGTGCTAGCGAATAAGAAAGAGGCCATATTGAGTCAGGGTTGGATAGGGGTGCGCAGTCGGGATACAAATAGATGAAACACATACAATAGAATGAAAGAGGAGTGCGAACATGAAACAACAGGGAGGAAAGAGGGCGAAGGTACCAAACATGCCTTGAGACCTGCATACATGTTACCCTTTGGTCTGCTGGGTTGATCCCACACGATCTACGGGTAGGACGTCCCGTGAATGCATTCTGGCCATAGGAACACCCAAAGGGGGTTGAGTCGAGAAGATGATGGGACCAGTGATGAACCATCAATTTGGGTAAAGGATGTCGATCGTGTTTGATGGTGTGCCTGCTGGCAAATGATGCGAGTAGCGAATGGAGCGGAGAGCGAATGGAGCGGAGAGCGAATGGAGCGGAGAGCGAATGGAGCGGAGAGCGAATGGAGCGGAGAGCGAATGGAGCGGAGAGCGAATGGAGCGGAGAGCGAATGGAGCGGAGAGCGAATGGAGCGGAGAGCGAATGGAGCGGAGAGCGAATGGAGCGGAGAGCGAATGGAGCGGAGAGCGAATGGAGCGGAGAGCGAATGGAGCGGAGAGCGAATGGAGCGGAGAGCGAATGGAGCGGAGAGCGAATGGAGCGGAGAGCGAATGGAGCGGAGAGCGAATGGAGCGGAGAGCGAATGGAGCGGAGAGCGAATGGAGCGGAGAGCGAATGGAGCGGAGAGCGAATGGAGCGGAGAGCGAATGGAGCGGAGAGCGAATGGAGCGAAGCTGAGGAACATGGAAGAGTGGTGAAAGGGAAAACAGGGATAGCTGGGTACAAGAAATGAATGAGTCATGACAACTGTATAGTGAAACCTTCAGCGAAGCTAATTCATCCTGCCCTGCAGTGGTATGAGTCCCCTTGAGTCCAACCTGCACGGAGGCTGCAACTGACACTATCCGAATGTGTCCTGAGCATGTGGGTCTGTCATGGAGTGGGAGTTTAACAGATGATGGGTTCTATGATGGAAAAACTTAAACATCACCGGTGAGTTTTCATACTTCATCTTCGTTACCTTAGCCTTCAAGTTATTATCTGTGCTGTCGGCGAAGGGCTCCAAACACTGCAGGCACAGAAAGGTTTTCTGGTCTGAAAAACTGTCAAAGAACTGTAAAGGTTTTCCAAATATTTTTAGTGTTTTTTATGTAAAAAAAACTATAATAAAATTTTGTGTTTTTATTAGAATTTGTTGAGCAAGAAAATTGTAAAAAAATTCAAAGTTTTTTTCAGGGTTTTGCACGAGTTTCTTGGTGTTTTCACAAAGAAACTTATAAAAAGACATAAAAAACCCTGGAAAAACTTTAAACTTTTTTACAATTTTCTTGCTCAACAAATTCTAACAAAAACACAAAATTTTATTATAGTTTTTTTACATTAAAAACACTCAAAAATTTTGGAATATCTTTACAATATTTTGAACAGTTTTTCAGACCAGAAAATTTTCATATGCCTCCAGTGGAAGGAGCACCTTCGCCAGCAAAAGGATTGTTGCTACTTAGACAACCTTTCTGTGACACCTTGCATGTTACATCGTCAAGTGCCACGGGCTATTTCCCTACGACTGTAGATAGGGCAAACCCCAATCAGGTAGCCCTCTTATCTTCTGAACATTTATTGGTTCACACTATTCACCGAACGGCATACTTATTCGCACAAGTTATTCGGGCATTCGCTGTGTTTACTAATACATGATATTAACGCCTAAAAACCAATCTGGACAGATATCACTGACCTTGTCAGTGGAATCCCCTTAGAGCTCCCACCATTGCAGGAGATCAACCATGAGATCAATCTCATCGATCCCAACAAGCACATGTGGTATCGCCTACTGAAATGCCCCAACACTTCTGTGATGCATTGTCTGTGAAGATAGGTACACTGCAGACTCTCTTCAATCTGCGACAGCAGAACGAGAACACTGTGAAGGATGTTACGCCCTTCCCAGATCAAGATATCCTCCGCAGCGATATGGCTCGCTGTCGACATCACACTCAACTTGATATGTCTGAAGCATACAAGCAGATTCAGATTCATCCAGATCATGTAGAAAAGACTGCCTTTGCTATGATCCTTGGCACCTTCAGGAGCCAAGTGATACAAATGGGAGATTGCAATGCACCGTCAACATTCCAATGGCTGATGACGGCAGTCTTCCATGACTGCATAGGTTGCTTCATCCATGTATACATGGTCGACATTTTCATATTCTCACTCTCGATACAGGAGCACGAGGAGCAATCAAATTACCTTAGGTACGGCATGACCAGCATGACCCACTCATCATCGTCAGGCAGAGGTATCACATGTAATATACGGACAGTCCGATTTCTGGGATCTGGCAGGGGCGCCTCAGATGAGAGATAGGGAGCGATAGGCAATTCTTTGGTGGTGATGGGAACTCTCTTCAGAGTAACCTTGACATCATCCTCAATATGCCTAACATCAATCACATTCATATGCTAGTAGATCACTTTTTCCAATAAAGAATCACAGTCAGAATTTAAACTAACTCACTGGGCTTGATGCGAGTCTTCATGGAAGAACCGAAGGCCATTATTTGCCTTCCAGGGACCCACCCTGCCCGGGCGGTACCGGAGCTGGTAGCCTCTGGAATGCAAATACGGTTGGTACTTAACCCACAGTAGCTCGTCCTTTCGCAGAGAAAAAGGCTCATGCATTCGAGCGACTGGGACAGCCTGAGGGCTGAGGGTGATATTCACAGAGGGCACACGGCTCGCGACGCGGCAAAGTGCGCAAGTGTGGAATATAATAACAGTGACTTACAGTACTTAGAGCCGAACAATAAGAGACGTATCGAATCACGGTACGTGGTCTTGAGTTCTGCGCTGGCTACAGTGAAGGGAACACATATTAATTTGACCGTTGTATACATGGTAGATATATACAGTGACCTGATGAGATTGATGGGGTGCCAGGACGCAGAGGTCTTGGAATTGATCGTGAGATAATTTTCCCCAATGTCAAGGAAATTGGTCATCTCTAAGTAGCTAATAATCCATTACCTAGCACAACTAATGAAGCGGAATCGATATATTTCATTGCTCTGGCTTTATTGTGATAGCCCGGATTATTGAAATATTAGAGGAATTTATAGTCGAATGATCAGCTGCTTCACCCCAGCCATCCAGAGACCAATGTCGTCGGTCATTGATCCTCTTGTCAATAAATCAACATGTATGGCCATGGCCGCATCTCGATTTCTAGTGGACATCGCTGTGAAAGAAACCTCCATTGAAGATCATCAAGATTACCACAAGGCAATAATATCGTACCGTTTGTCAAATTCACCAACTGCTCAACAACGGGTTTTGAGAGCGTCTCACAGTTGAGCGCATCGAAAAGGGCATTCAGCCGTCGTTCAGTGTCGTCAACCATACGCTTTTGCTGTGGCTAAAATAACAGGTCAGGAACGGGCGACGGGCGTAATAATCGTGCGTACAGGGGAAATTTGCCTTAAACGTCTCAGCTCCTCTGAGAGGACGTCATACGCGGGCTTAGACGACTCTGGGATGTGGCTACGATCTCCGCGCGCTATTCAGTAACCAAAGAATGTCAGCATGATACTACCAAGAATATAGGTGACTCTTTGGACGTACGGTATTTTGCAGCGGGCGCTACCGCTTTGGGTGGAGGAGTGGGAGCGCTGCGAGATGCTCCAGCGACGTCTCCTGGGGCACCGTGACTTCTTTGGGAAGAAGCGCCGGGCGGAGGTGGGCCCTGCATTCCGGGCGGACCTGCCCGGGGAGGACCTTGTGCGCCATACGGACCCGGTGCCCTGCCTGCAAGTTGCGGTGGGGCCTGAGTAGCATGTGTAGGAGGTCCATAGGGTCCATTTTGTGGCGGTGGCGTCGCGCGCGCCATTCCAGAGGGCGGCGGCTGACCGCCGAAATGGACAGCTCCGGACGGTGGAGGCGGAGGGCCGCCCTGTGGGGGTGACAAGAGACGACTGGGGGGGAGAGGGTACTGCCCTGGTCCGCCTGATCCGGGTCGGACCTGACCTTGAGGGGAAAGGACACGACCGGGGGGTGGCGGGAATTGGGGGAGGCGGATGACTCTGCGTACCTGGATGGGGAGGTGCGTATGAGCCTTGAGATGCAGGGGGAGGAGGCTGCGTTTGATGGGACAGTGATTGCCCGCGTGGTGGCGGAGGACCTTGCAAGCGTTGAGGAGTTGATGCACCAGCCCTAGGTGGAGGAGGTAGCGCCTGAGGCTGCTGCCCATGGAAATAAGGATTAGATGGGGTGCCTGGCGCGGGCGCAGGGGCATTCGGGAACGGTGTAGTCAAAGGGTTTGGCTTGTTAGCGAGATTGACTTGACATGGAGTATTGCGCCGGTCTGAAACTTTTGGTGCGTCATTCCAACCACCATTCTCCCTTTTTTTCGGCGGAGGCGGCATAGCTTGAGGTGGTGGGGCAGGATGCATGCCACCAGGACCAGAGGTGATCGGAGGCGGTGGTGGAGGGACCATGCCTTGTTGAACCGAACCGGGAGGATGGTAAGACGAAGCCCCCGGCGCATAGGTATTCTGTGATGAAGGATATGACGGCGGCGGCGGTGCCATACTCTGGTAAGGCTGTGACGGCAGTGGAGCTGCCGCCTGGGGCGGCGCGTATGGGTTGACAGAAGTAGGTCTCGCGTTCGGGGCCACCTGTGGGCTATAAGCTCCATATGAGGTCTGAGGCTGGGCCTGTTGCTGCTGAACACCCTGGGTCTGCACCCCTCCGTAAGGATTGCTAGTGTACGTAGGCTGGGCATACGAGGTTGCCGCTGCAGGCGCGATTGGCGCCGATGCTAGGGGTTGAGCAGCCGACACTTTCGGAGTGGCTGTAGTACCCGCAGCAAGAAGCAGACGCTGCCTAGCGACATCAAAGTCCACCTCAGAGCCCTGGCTACCTTTGTAATCCGCGGTGTGTACTCCAAATACTTCACAGCGTGAGTTACTAGGCCTTGAGAGGCGAGAAGATCTGTATACTCGAAGTAACGGTCATAAAGCGCCGCCAGCTTGTACGATTTGGCATCGGCGTCCTCGGGTGTTTGTTTTAGGTCAACGTCGACGTAGTCCGTCGCGCTGCGGAAAACAGTAACCTTTTCAATGAATGTCTGTAAAGCTTGAGCATGGGTAGTGTGACGCGACGCATCATCGGGCAGCTCTTCGGTGTTCCGCTGAAGTGACTCTTCTTCCTCTCGCATCTCGTCCACCCAGACGTTCACAAGTTTTTCTAGCTTTGTAGCTGCCAGATAGCACAGCGTCGCATGCTTCCTGAACTCCAAGGCTTTCTCCGCAGAATCGTCCACGGCCGAGACCTTGATAAGATTACCTTGGAACTCGAGACGTTGCCCAAGCTGCTCCGCCAATGCCGGAAATTCCTCCTGCTTCGCAAACGTGCAAAGAACGACGAAAATTTCCTGCCATTCGCGCAGGTCTGCGTTTTGAACGATGTCCGTGAGGTCATTGGTCACGATCGACTGATATAGACGAAGATATGGTAGAGTAGTCGTCTGGCGTTCGAAATAAGCCTTCTGCGTCTTTTGCAAGAGCTCCACGCCTCCTTTGACTGCAAGCAAAATCGCGTCTGCGAAACGGTCGGAGGCAACGCAGAGTGAAACGGCGGACTCGAAATCCCCAAGAACGAGAGCCTTGGTGACAAGTCTGTCCATTTCAGACGTCTCCTTGGGGTAGATGGCAAATGTATTGCTCTTGAGGACCTCCGACGCTACAGAAGATGGGCCAGAACCGATGGTGGCCGCCACTGATGAATCCTGACCATAGTTGGTATGAGGCACAAGTACGTGTCCTGGAAGTGGACCGCGGATGGTGCCCATAGAGCTAAAAAAGTCCGCAGCGGCGTCAGTTTGCGGCGTACCATTGATTGCATCGTCTGCGAACAGGCTGTGCTCTGTCGTAGTCGATTCGAGGTCGGCGGCTTTAGTACCTTCTGAGGTGGCACTCATACTAAACTCGGATGGCGTAGTCTCAGAAGCCATTGGGCCAGCGCTTTGGGGTTGATCGGGACTCTCTGCCCCCTCTCGAGAAGGTTCCGCATCTTTCTCCGGCTCCACGAAAGAGACCACGGGCTCATGTGGCGTACCCTCAGCATCATCCTGCTCCTGTCCGGTTGAGGATACAGCAGTCGCCTTGACGTTCTTGATAGTCTCAGCGACTTCGGCGACGATCCCAGTCTTAGAGAATCCGAAGAGAGTAATGAGTTCCTCCCGGGAATTCGCCTTGAACAAGCTCAGCAGCGCTTTCCAGCTCTCGTTCCCCTGATCCTTTCCTTGCGTCTCCGTGCTCCTTCTTTCTGCAAACTCGCTAAGAGACCCCTCATCGACAGCGTCCTGGTGCTTGTTCGCACGCTCAATAACTGTGTGCTCAGTAATTACCGTGCGAAGATGGACAACGCTGCTTTGGTTTCTACCCTGCGCGTTCGGCAGATTGTTGACGGTTACGAGGCGTCCCCCGTAGCCGAACGAGCTTGACACGGGGCGACGTAACCATTTCGGTGGCTGTTTAAGCGAAAGATTCGATTGACTGGTTTGGCCGAAGCCAGGAGCATCAAACAAGTCTGCACCGTCTTGCTGTGGGACAGGCGCCGGCGCAGCAGTCTCATTCGTCGACTGGATAGAATGGACCCCAATGGTACCGTCGAAGAAGGCAGTGGCGAGGAGATCTGGATTGCGTGGGCACCACTGGACTTGGAACGCCCAGTTGTTCGCGGGTGGGAGTTCGCCGATAATCTCGCTCGTCTGTGGATTCCAGCATAGGACACGATTGTCTTTGCCACACGAGAGGAGGAGGTCGGCATCTTGCTTGCACCATGAAAGTGAGAGGACGCCCTTTTCGTGGCCAGTGAGAATCTGTGTGGCCGTTAGAGGAGGCTCTGCGATGCTATATGATGATATGATGATGGTGACCCACCTTTTCCGGAGCGCGCGCGTTTCGTAGGTCCCAACTCATAATGATCGGCGAAGTATCATCCTCGGATGCCGTGACAAGTCTCGTAGCCTGTATAACTACATAAGTGGAGGAGACGGGACAGATGCACGGCAATGACCAACGTTGTCCGGATGCCAGCTTACATCGCTCATCCCTCTCCTGCCACCTATTGCCATGGCGCCGCCACCATGAACAGAACCACCAGTAGTACCCGCGCCGCCACTGTACGCAAGTGCGACCATCTCACGCTTGCCGCGTAAGTCCCACACCACGGTGTATCCGGAACTACTGGATGTTGCCAATATATGGGGAACGTGATTATTCCATGCAATCGCGGTGGTTTCGTCAAGCTTCGTGCTACGAGTGCCCGGAGAATAAGGTTTGCTGGGGTCCTTAAGGTCCCAAATATAAATCTGGGACGATGTAAGCAGTGAGCCGCGAGAACAAGCAGCGTGGTCACCTCGCCGTTGGTGGCGCCTGAGGACAACAGATTTGTTTGCAGAGGATTGAAATCCAAGCCACGAACAGGTCCAGTGTGGATCGTATTCCGGAGCACGAGAGAATCGGATGCACTATGGCGGGGAGAGTAAGGCCGACGCTCTGCTACACACTAGATAGATACACACTCAGCGCCATTAAGGATCTTGGCAGGGTCCCATATGCCAAGCTCTCCATTTTCCATGCCCGCTGCTAGCACACCGCGGGGTCTGGCGCTGTCCACGTAGCCCCATGCGAGTCGATTAAATCTGAACGCTAAGTCAGCACAAGCTACATGAATTGCATTCCAGCACCTAACCTTGAGGTAGTCGTAACGGATGCTTTGGGGCCAGGTTGGCCTGCATCCCCCCCTAAAGCATACTCATTTTTATCGAGAAAGTCAGGGCCCCATATTTCGAGTTGGCTGTCGTTGCTGAAGGACTCGTCCAACGCCCCCGCCACGGTCCCAGTGGCGAGCAGCGGAATGGACAGTGAAGGCGACCATGCAAATGTCGAAGTCCTGTGAATCTCTTTGAGCTTCATGGCTTATATAGTTCTAACTCCGAAAGATACATTCTACCGCCTCTACTGTGCTACTCCGGATTCAACTCCGGGCCGAAGGGTCACAACAATCCACAGGTACTGCACTTCACTTGTAACAAATATATCTGTATAAAAACGCAAATGGTCCTTACGAAAAAACTTCGTTGTCTGAATCTGTAATATCGACATGTATAAACGCAATCGGTAACTTACGAGAGAATACAATGTCTGAAAAAATACTATCGACAGCATGATCCCTACCCCACAACGGATTCGGGGACTGGCGCCAATGCGCCGCTACCGATTTATAACGTAAAACGATGCTAAAATGAATAATGTCATTTCATATCGCATTTCGGTCGCCGACATCGCGCGTCTGTCCTGTGCAATCGACAGACTGTCGAGAGATTTAGTAGCTCCTTTCACACTGGCTCAAATTCTATCAACCAGGTCTTGTTTAGAAGCTATGAGCCTGTAGATACTCAGAAAAATGTCCAAACCTTAATACCTCCATTGTACGTACCAGGAGGTCATGACGCTTTCCTGGTTGGTGGGTCACGTGCACGGTGGCACAGACAAAAATACGACCAGAACTATATTACGGCAGGGGTTCGATGGCCGTGTCAATTTAGTATTACTATTTGTCCATTAATTGAATTTCAGAGGGTGTCAGAGTAGAAGGTCAAGTATCTCAGAAATGCTTTATATATATATATACATGAATAAAGGACTTATTTTCTTGTGCGCAGTCGCTTGCTCCATGGGTTTGACGCCTCGAGTTCACTGAGCTCGCGCTTGGTCATGGTCTCTCGCATCATTACAACATTGTCCGGTGCCGGTCTGACGGATCCAGTGAGTGTATCCACTATTTCTGTGAAGCCGTTGTCAGCTGATGTATCGGGGCCCAGTGTGATGGATTCCACAGGCGAAATGGATTCAGCAGGCGCGATGACGGTGGTTTCAGCAGGTGCGATGGTTTCAGCAGGTGCGATGTTTTCAGCAGAGGTGCGTAACGTTATAGCAGTTGCACGAAGCTGTCCGTTGTACCTTTTGATACGCAACAGAACTCTTTGTCCTGGCGTATTCTCTGACAAGGTCTCCGTCCCAGCAGGTGGCGGCAAGCGAGGAGGCTGCATAGCAGAAGAGGGAGGAGGAGAATGCACCAAACGAATAGGCAGCTCAGCCGAAGGGATGCACAAGACAGGTGACAGATGAGCAGGTGGTCCAGCAGAATACATGCATGGGGAAGATGACCGATCAGCATGCAGCTCAGGGGGTAGGATAAGAGCCGTTTCTACGGCTGGTTGAACATGAGTAGGGGGTAGGATAGGAGCCGTTTCCACGGCTGGGTTAACATGAGTATGGTTAACATGAGGTGCCTGTAACAACGCTGTGCATTAATTGCAGAGTTTTATCACATGCAATCTCACTGACCTCGAAGAATGGTCCTTCTTGAATCTGGATAGGAGTTAGCTCGATGCTTGGGTCAGGAATGCGATGCGTAGCTTCCAACTTGACCGCTGCTTGGACTGTTGTGAGTGTGCGCTTGCTTATTGCGGCCCAAGCCATTTCATACGGTGTCTGATCGCATAACAACAAATTTTGAAAACTCAGCTGGCAGGCATATTCACCACAGATGCCAAGCTGGAAGCCCAGTACATGGTAAGATAACAGAGCGGCCCCTGGACCCAAAATAACTTCGCTTGCATTGGAATGGGCAAGACCTCGCGCCCTGAAACCTAGTGTCAGCTCCTCAGCACAAACATTCTCAATGATGAAGATGTCAATGCTGTCAATCAATTGTGCATGCCTCCTGGAAAAGTTGTAGGTTGTTTGCCAAGCACTGCCAAATCGGCTACGATTGGCTTGTGTTTCCGACCAGTCATCTAAGAGTAGGGAGAACGCGGTAGGCCTAGATGAGAGCGAACTTGCCAGAATGTTGATCACAGAATCGTATTGTGCTCGTAGGTGGGCGAGGACTGCTGCTTTTTGATAGGGGAGTTCCAGCTCTCTCGTGTCCATACTCCCATCTGATGTGGCCTTTGGAGCTTCCAGTCAGCGTGTGTCAAGAGCCCACGGCCATGCAATTGGTTTGATCTAGATAACAGAATAAGCACATACTTCACAAATCAGGTAATAGATACCTGATATGGTTGAAGAATATCAAGCCAGTCATATTCAACAAGGACATTGAAACATTCAGTTGAGGTTCAGTAGAACATGGGCAGTTGCCCTCCTGTAGATGTGTGAGACATGTCACCAAGTACTACACCACCATCTAACCACTCCAGCGTTGCCAGTTGTACATAGCTGGCCCAGCTTATTACTTTGGCAGGATAATAAAGCTTGGTGTGGGGGAGAGGCCATAGACCCCAGGCTCCTAGGGGGGGGATGTACAGCAACGAGGGGTCAATCATCACCTCAGAAGGTGTTGAGTATCTCGTGGCAAGTGGTGATGGTGGTTTGGATAGGCTAGGGGCGGTCATAGCAGCATTGGTGGGCTCACTCTTCAATAATCTGAGAGCATGAGCTTGTTGTAGCACCCATTCTTTGGCAAACCGAACAATTATCTTGAATCGTAAGGCTTGGATGTCCATCGCATGGAGAGTGAAACCATCAGTTCCAGGGTCCCCACCACGACAAATATGATCTGTGAAAGCAATGGCATAAAGCCCGCAGTCTGTGGAGTTGAACTGCTGGGGCACCGAATAAGGAACCTGATGAATATATATGTCTTGATATATGAATTGAGTAGTATCAACAAATATACTCACATGATTTTGAAGGTAGTTATCCAAGTTAGTAAACCAATTTGAAGGTATGCTATCTGTATATATGCATAAATACTCCCAA